>CAJHNH020002302.1:0-310000 GCA_905116865.2 Candidula unifasciata | reverse complement strand
CAACGTTTTAGTGGCCTTTGGAGCTCGGTGAGGTATTTGGTTGTTTTCAACGTTTTGGTGGATTTTAGAGCTCGGTGAGGTATTTGGTTGTGTTCAACGTTTTGATGGCCTTTAGAGCTCGGTGAGATATTTGGTTGTTTTCAACGTTTTGATGGCCTTTAGAGCTCGTTGAGGTATTTGGTTGTTTTCAACGTTTTGATGGCCTTTAGAGCTCGGTGAGATATTTGGTTGTTTTCAACGTTTTGATGGCCTTTAGAGCTCGGTGAGGTATTTGGTTGTTTTCAACGTTTTGATGGCCTTTAGAGCTCGGTGAGATATTTGGTTGTTTTCAACGTTTTGATGGCCTTTAGAGCTCGTTGAGGTATTTGGTTGTGTTCAACGTTTTGGTGGCCTTTAGAGCTCGTTGAGGTATTTGGTTGTGTTTAACGTTTTGGTGGCCTGGGGAGCTCGGTGAGGTATTTGGTTGTGTTCAACGTTTTGGTGGCCTTTGGAGCTCGGTGAGGTATTTGTTTGTGTTCAACGTTTTGGTGGCCTTTAGAGCTCGGTGAGGTATTTGGTTGTGTTTAACGTTTTGGTGGCCTGGGGAGCTCGGTGGGGTATTTGGTTGTGTTCAACGTTTTGGTGGCCTTTGGAGCTCGGTGAGGTATTTGGCTGTGTTCAACGTTTTGGTGGCCTTTAGAGCTCGGTGAGATATTTGGTTGTTTTCAACGTTTTGGTGGCCTGGAGAGCTCGGTGAGGTATTTGGTTGTGTTCAACGTTTTGGTGGCCTTTGGAGCTCGGTGAGGTATTTGTTTGTGTTCAACGTTTTGGTGGCCTTTAGAATTCGGTGAGGTATTTGGTTGTGTTCAACGTTTTGGTGGCCTTTGAAGCTCGGTGAGGTATTTGGTTGTGTTTAACGTTTTGGTGGCCTTTAGAATTCGGTGAGGTATTTGGTTGTGTTCAACATTTTGGTGGCCTGAAGAGCTCTGGGAGGTATTTGGTTGTGTTTAACGTTTTGGTGGCCTTTAGAACTCGGTGAGGTATTTGGTTGTGTTCAACATTTTGGTGGCCTGAAGAGCTCGGTGAGGTATTTGGCTGTGTTCAACGTGTTGGTGGCCTGGAGAGCTCGGTGAGGTATTTGGCTATGTTCAACGTTCTGGTGGCCTGGAGAGCTCGGTGAGGTATTTGGCTATGTTCAACGTTCTGGTGGCCTGGAGAGCTCGGTGAGGTATTTGGCTATGTTCAACGTTTTGGTGGCCTGGAGAGCTCGGTGAGGTATTTGGCTGTGTTCAACGTTCTGGTGGCCTGGAGAGCTCGGTGAGGTATTTGGCTATGTTCAACGTTCTGGTGGCCTGGAGAGCTCGGTGAGGTATTTGGCTATGTTCAACGTTCTGGTGGCCTGGAGAGCTCGGTGAGGTATTTGGCTATGTTCAACGTTTTGGTGGCCTGGAGCGCTCGGTGAGGTATTTGGCTGTGTTCAACGTGTTGGTGGCCTGGAGAGCTCAATGACTGAAGGTTCAGTTTCCGGGAAATGATGCAGAAGCAGATTTCCGCCAAGGTAATTGCAAGATACTGCAAACGCATTGGCTATGAAAGAACATAGGGCTGGGAAACTAGCTTTTGGCGAGAGGGACGCTCTGTAAAGGACCTGCTGATTGATGATGATGATGGTGCTATCAGGCCATCAAGCATCATCTCTGTGTGTGACTGTATGTGTGTGTGTAAGTGTGTGTGTCTGTGTGTATGAGTGTTTATGTATGTGTTTATGTATGTGACCATTTGAACAAGTAAAGTCCGTTCGTTCGTTGTTTCGTTCTCTTTGTCTGTCCCTGCCTCTTGCGCCGTTGATCTTTCTGGTCGTTGCGGTTTCTCCAATGGCTTTCTTCTCTGTTTGTTGCAAACAATATAAGATTCTCTTCATGGGGCATATGACGAGAGACTCAGCACTTGGTGTGTCATGTGGTCAGTCTTTACTTCCCAGGACATGACCTAGCACTCGTTTTAGTCTGAAGACAGTTATGCAACTTCACAAAACCAACAAACAAACTAACCTAATCTTAAAGAAAGGCCTCATACTGGGAACCCGGGTCCGTATTACATGCCTGTCTTCCTAAGATTAAGTTTTCAAACACCAGCTGTATTCATGTCTACAGACTTTGTCTGTATGCAGAGAATCAGCTACGTGTGCAAACGGAGGGACATACATACAGACAGACAGACATGATAGGTACGAACAGACAGACAAACGAGAACATAGAACTAGACAAAGACCGTCGCACAAAGAGACTGAAAGACAGTTATGTGATAAATAGAAAGACAGACAAACAGACAAGACATATAGATATGTGATAAATAGAAAGAAAGACAAACAGAAAAGACATATAGATATGTGATAAATAGAAAGACAGACAAACAGACAAGACATATAGATATGTGATAAATAGAAAGACAGACAAACAAACAGGCTAAAACGTAGAGAAAAATAAGGACATTCACCAATTTTATACACAGACTAAAAGACAGACAGACATATGACAGACATAAGTGGGAGTCATGTTTTCTAAGAAGGTATCAATACAAAAATTATCGAACTAAACAAAAAGTAGAGCCACACAGCTTCATATTATCACAAACGACAAGTAAACGTTGCGGCCAGACAGCATTCATCAGCACATTGCATAAATCTAAACTACCACAAGTAGGGACCTGTTTTGTACCTAGTGTGTAAAGGTATCACTACTTAAACGAATACAAGATGTTTGTTATCACATGATCGCCTACGCGAGTCAGCAAGGTCTAGCTGATGATGTTAATGCAGCCTAGCATATTCTCGGCGTCTTTTGTTTGAAGAACTCTGCCCCTCACTTGAAATTCCCCTTTCTTCCTCTTCTGCTGACACTTTCAATGGCACTTGAAATTAACAAAGACACTACACTCAAAAATTCTCAATGAAATTTTAAAACGAAACGAAAACTCTCTATATCTCACGTGACTTTAAGCGGTTAGTGAAAAAGTCGGATCGTGGGAATGTCTGACCTAAATATTCATCATTCACTGACATGTTCACACACGTAATGCTGAATTAATAATTTTATCAACTTTCACAGAGAACGTATAGGTCCCTTGTGCGCCTCTTCCCCTCCTCATCCCTCTTACACGAAAGCTAATTAGGGAGGGTGAGCGCCCCCCCCCCCACCCCCCCCCCCACGCCACACATTGTAAGGAATTCGGAAGACCGTATCGTCCTCTTGTACCATGCACTACCACCACCACTATACAACTACCACTATACTGCTACTACTACTTCTACAACAACAACAACAACTACTACTACTACTAATACTACTATTACTACTACTACTACTACTACTACAACTGCTGCTGCTGCTGCTGCTGCTGCTACTACTACTACTATAATAACTACTTCTACTACTACTACTACTACTACTACTACTACTACTACTACTACTACAACTACTACTGCTACAACTACTACTACCACTGTAACTACTACTACTACTATAACTACTACTACTACTATTACTACTACTACTACATCTATAACTATACTTCTACTACTACTACTACTACTACTACTACTACTACTACTACTACTACTACTACTACTACTATAATTACTACTACTACTACTACTATAATTACTACTACTACTACTATTATTATTACTACTACTCCTACTACTACTACTTTAACTACTACTACCACTGCTACTATAACTACTACCACTACTACTCCGCTATACTACTATTACTACTACTACCACCACCACCACTACTACTACTTCGAAGTCAGACTACCTCTGCCTGAAAAGCGAGGGACTAGCAGTCTGTGTACAAGTAAGCAAGATCTGTCAAACGGATGTGCACGCAAAACTTTAACCTCCCAACCACACTCGTGTACTTGAAAACCCCGAGCTGTTTGCTACAGGAAAGAAGAAACATCTCAACCCATGCACACTGGATTACATGTGACTTCATAACCGTTTTGTGGTGCACCAGTATAGCCGTGCTGTGTGGCTGTACGACTTAACGGGCTTCTCGCCATTTGTACTTCTTCAATTCCCAACCTTGAAATTGAATGCCTACGAAATACATTTCTGGAAGGGTAAAACATTAAAAAGAAAACAAAAACGCCAAGGAAATTAGCCAAGACAAAGTGGTGCACCTGGAGCCACAGCCACTCTCATTAGCTGGTAATTAGGCTTCTGCGTCCCATCAAGCATGTCGTAAAGTAGATTAGGGCCAGGCGTGCACATTGCCGGCAATGTTGGCAAAGAAAAGCAAATTACAGAGGGGAATTAAATGAACACAAGATACGGTCATCCAACAAAGGGAGATAAATTCATTGATTAGCATGGGCACAAAAGGGAAGTTATGTAACTTTGATTTCTTCTAGAAGAAAAGGGTTTTAAATATGAAAAGATCAATAAAATATATATGTTTATACAAGTATTTTTGTGAATTAGTGTGTGCATACGTCCGTATTTATGTTTGCATGTATGTATGTACGTATGTATGTACGTATGTTTGTTTGTTTGTGAGTAGACATATGTGTATACGTACGTACGTATGTATACATGTATATATGCATGCATCTGTGTGTATGTATATTATGTATATTATCCAATTTCGTCATTTTTAGGACAACATTTTTTGTCATTTGAAGCCCTACTCTGGCTTTTGCCAGGGGCCGCAATATAGGCAGGCCATATATATGGCCAAATGTCTGAACGCGGTTTCTTGGACCTCTCCACGGCGATCCTCATCCACATGGTGGCACTTTGTGTCATCGGGTGTTTATCGCTTGTGTGATGTCTTGGTGGGGTAGAAATTCAGTTCATGCATCTGTGTTTGTTTGTGAGTGTTCGTGTGTGTGTGTGTGGGCGGAGTCATAATGTTGATATCCAGTTTCGTCCTTTTTAGGACGAAATTTTTTGTTATTTGAAGCGCCACCCTGGCTTTTTCCAGGGGCCGCAATATAGGCAGGTCATAAATATGACCAATTGTCTGAACGCGGTTTCCGGGACCTCTCCACAATGATCTTCATCCACATGGTGGCATTTTGTGTCATCGGGTGTTTATCTCTTGTGTGATGTCCTGGTGGTGTAGAAAGTCAGTCAGTCTGTGTGCGTGTGTGTATGTAGTATGTTCATATCCTGTCCTAATACGGGATGCAATGTTTTGTTTTTCTGTTGTTACCTAAAAGCCACACGCCGTCTGTCGTCGGGGCCCTCACATAACTTAACGGTTGAACAGGGTTTGTGGGACTTGTACCCGGGCGATTCCCATTGGAATAGTGGCACTTTGTGTCACCGAATGCTGATCGTATGTTGTGCGCTCCTTGTGGAGCTAGAGATCAGTCAGTTAGGCATCATCATTGTATCCTGACTTCCTCAACACATACACAGCAAGTCTGAAAAACAAAACCAGAGCGAACTCTGATATTTGCAGATGATGTCCTAATGTTAATTTAAAGAAAACGAAAATAATGTTTACAGACAATTAGGCTGTCACCCAAAATAACAATAAATAATGAAGAAATTGAAAATGTCACAAACTTTGAATATCTAGGCTCTATAATAAACAGCAAAGGAGACAGAAATTAAAAGGAGGATGGCCATAGCAATGCAAAGATTGAACAGCCTTAAAAGTCTATGGTTAAGCACCAGCAAGGCGATCAAAATTAGAATTTTGAGAGCATGCATCTTCCCTGTGGCGACATACGGATGAGTCGTGGACTATCTCACAGTCCTTAAGAACGACAATAGGGGCTTTTGAGCTGAAATGCTTTAGAAAAACTCTCAGAATATCTTGGACAAAGAAAAGGAGAAATATTGACATGTTGAAAGATCTGAACATCAGGGAAGATTGGCTAATAAACAGCATCCTGTCTCGGAGGCTGAACTATTTTGGTCATATCAAGCGCCACGACGGATTGGAAAAAATAATAGCAGAAGGCATGGTACCAGGAAGGAGGGGCAGTGGCCGACCAACAAGATGGGCACAGGATAAAAGTAACTCCTTGAGTATGAAAGTGTATGAGGCGGGAGAACTGGCGAGAGACCGAATTTCTTTCAGGCAGACTGTGATGAGAGCGACGTTCTGCAAAGGACCAGCTACACGATGATGATGATGATGTCCTAATGTATCGAACCGGCACAGATAAGCATACTGAACTGGCCTGAACACGGGTCATATAGTTCACACATTCAAGTCCTGAAACATCGACACGCATCCTCCACATCCACAATGAACAATAACGATTAGAAAACAACCTTCCATCGACACCAGAAACACTCAAAAGAGATTAACTCAAATAAAACAAGGACACAACGACATGCGACAACTTAAATTAGGCTTAGCCTGGCCAGATATTAAGATTAAGCTTTTGCCGTTAAGAATTTTTTTCATTTCCTGGCATCCAATTTTGAAAAAGATAAAAAAAAAAGTTTTTTTCTTTTGCAGGGAGGTAATAAGTTACACCCAAAAACCAAAGGGAGGCAATAAGATGATTGGTGAGAAGTGATAATGAAACAAGGACAGTTATTGCAAGTAATTTAACGTTTTTGTTGACAGTAAAATGTGCCCTCGTTAACTTTATCTGTGACATTTACTGATGAAACAAGCGATGAATGTGACAAATATGTTAATGTTGCTTGGTTTGAAAAAGTACGCGGGGGAGGGGGGGGGGCGGGGAGAGACACTAAATCGAATCGAAAATATAACAGAGCTGTAAGATAAAGCAATTCCACCTACATTTGGTGCCAGCCCATTCTCATTTAGAAGCAGCCATCCTCATTTGGGGCCAGCTTATCCTCATTAGGTGCCAGCCCACCCATATTTGGTGCCAGTCCATCCTTGTTTGGTGCCAGCCCACCCACATTTGGTGCCAGCGCACCCACATTTGGTGCCAGTCCACCCACATTTGGTGCTAGCCCACCCACACTTGGTGCCAGCCTATTCTCATTAGGTGCCAGCCCATTTTCATTTTGTGCCAGCCCACTCACATTTGGTGCCAGCCCACCCACACTTAGCGCCAGCCCACCAACATTTGGTGCCATCCCATCCACACTTGGTGCCAGCCTATTCTTATCAGGTGCCAGCGCATTTTCATTTTGTGCCAGCCCACCCTCATTTGGTGCCAGCCCACCCACACTTGGTGCCAGCCCACCAACATTTGGTGCCATCCCATCCACACTTGACTACAGGCTACTTCCAACACGTTTTTTTTTTTTTTTGCGCTCCAGTTCAACTCTGCTCGATGGCTTTACTGTCGAACGGGATTTCCCGGATTTGTAGTTTAATTTTACTCCGTGAGATATTAATCACACAAACTGCAAATCCGGAGAAGAGACCTTCATCATCGTCACCATCCACTTTCTACTCTAATGACAATCAGCCTTCTCTAAACGATATGTTACTCAGTATGTGTAGACATTAGTTTAAAAGGGACAGAGTGGTATGATAGTTTCTTTTCGGGAGTTCAATGTAATGAAAGTGTCAATACTGGCCCGTGTAGTGAGGAGGAGAAACAGGCATCTGAGTTTAAATATCTGGGAACTACATTTACCGAAGATGGGACATTGGATAAAGAAATTGACATTAGATGCAGTAAAGCAAACCAAGTATTGGGACAGCTAGCCCCCCTCTTACAGCCAAAGACAATGCCAATTAGCACAAAGAGACATCTTATTCAAAGCATATTTATTCCAACTCTGTGCTACCAGTGCCAGACATGGTCACTCACAACAAACCATAAAAGAAAATTAGTAACCACGGAAATGAGATGTCTGAGAAGGGCTGTAGGAGTGACCATAAGAGATAAGACCAGGAAAGAGATCATAAGAGAACAAGTCGGCACAGAACCAATTCTGGATTACATACAAAGACAGCAAATGAAATGGTTTGCCCACTTAGAGAGAATGACTTGTGACACCATACCATACAAAGCATACATGGAAAGAGAAGAAGGACGTAGAGCACGGGGTAGACCAAGAACAAGATGGAAGGATAAGATTAGAGAAACTCTACAACAGCACGATGTGCCTATGGTCGAGGGCTAGAAGAGCTAGAAACAGAACCTTATATCTCCCTCGACACCCACGGCGGTAAAAGAGGAAGTGAAGAAGAAGAAGAAGAAGTGAGGAGGAGAGAATGTTTGTCAGTGAGAAGTGTTGTGCATCTTCTGTCATACATTCATCTACAAACGTAGATGTACGCATAAAGGTCAATGATAATATGCATGGATGCCTGGAAGGATGGATCGATCGACGGATGAATGGATGGATGGATGCATGCATGTATGCATGGATTGATGGAAGGATGGATCGATCGACGGACGAATGGATTGATGGATGGACATATGGATGGATGAATGGATGCATGGATGGATCGACGAAAGGATGGATCGATGGACGGACAAATGGATGAATAGATGGATGGACAGATGGATGGTTGGATGAATGCATATTTGTATGGACGGACGAAGTCTAAGAAATGTGAAAGAAGTGTGCTCTGTTTCTCACTCATGCTCCTATAACCTAACCCCACGCCTGGCATCTCACGTTTATAGATGCTTAAGCTAAACGCTAGAACACATTACTAAGACATGCATGAGATACTAAACAAGCATCTCACATTCCCAAGGCTGAAAAGAACCCATCTCATTAGCGTCACAAAGTTAAGCAACCCATCTCATTAGCGTCACAAAGTTAAGCCGAGTTGTAATTTTAGACCAAGCAGGCGTTTGTACCTAAAGTTTCCAATGAACACCTCAACAGTGTGATAGAAATTACCATAACCATGCCATTATCGTTTTACCTGTCAATATTATTGTTAACGGTGTCATGAGTGTTAAGCGCGTGACAACACGGTGCAGACGAACACAGTAGCATTGTAAAAACAGTTTAAAGAAAACGGACAACAGAACGCTGCTTCTCTTTAGTGCATGTAAAAAGTGGGGCGGCAACTTTAAACTGGCATTATAATGTCACCTTGTTGGTCTGCTGCGTGGTGTCAAGTGCCTAACACTGTTGACAGTTTTAACATCAATGCCGACATGTTGCACAACAAGGGCTTAGATGCTGAATTTTCTATCACACGCTTAAAGTTTTCATTTGAAGCCCCTCGTACTGAAATGCAAAAATCTTTGTCCATCGCCTAGTTCTTACCGGAACTGATATACAAGTACTTGTAACCACAAAGGATATCGTTTTGATCACCATCAGCACTTAACCACAGGTGACTCCGTAACCGTTTTGTAGTGCCTCAGTATAACTGTCGCTTGCTTGTGGATCTGAAGGTCGATGGTTCAAATTCGGAGGATAATGGACTTAGATAAAAAAAATGACCTTGGTTCCCAGGTCGCCCCAGCCTTAAATTGATACCAGATAAAAGTCATGGCAAGTCAAGGAAGTCAATGTGATGTTAATCATATTAAGTGCCAAAAGGTCTTTAAAATATAGGATCTAACTCTATATGCCCGTTACACATGATGACGTGAAAAAGTCCTTTACATGCTAGATGGTGTGCTATATTGTGTGCTGCTTTGTGTGCTATTTTGTTTGTTATATTCTGTGCTATACGGCTATACGTTTGATATAGCTTTCAATGATTTGTGCCCATACTGAGTCTCATCCTCGAGATGTTAAGTATACAGACCTCAGTCCTCGAGGGGAACTAACTAACAAGAAAAGAGAGAAAAAAAATCTTATTGATTGATTGACCGGGTTTCCTATCTGGGCTGCTATTTGACCTTTCACCGCCGTGAGATTTAAAAATCTCAGTATGGCTGACAGACCGACCAGGCAGATCCAAGATACACCATTCAACATTTTATTAAATTAATACAGTAGAACCTCGCTTAACGAGTACCTCTCATAACGAGTAATTCGCATAAAGAGCAAAAAATTTGTAAAATAAATGACTCGCTTAACGAGCGACGTTTCGCATAACGAGTGGCGAGGAGAGGGAAAGTCCAGCATTGTGCGCATGTTACATCAGTCTGTGTTTAGCACTCGTTCCAGTAGCATCGTAGTGTCGCTTGTGATCACACATTTTCTCAAACTTGTGTTATATTGTGATATATGTACATGAATCCTCCAGGCCTACAAGATGATCTCCCTGAGGAATTTAAGTTCATCAAGATCCAGTTTCTGCCTCCCGACACCACTCCGTTACTCGAGCCCATGGACCAGCAAGTTATTTCTAACTTTAAGAAGCTCTACACTAAAGCACTCTTCGAGCATTGTTTTCAGGTGACTAAAGGGACCAACCTCACTCTCAAAGAGTTTAAAAAAAAAAAAAAACTTCCACATCGTTGCCTGCCTCAAGATGATCGACACGGCGGGGGAAGGGGTTACCAAGAGAACCCTAACTTCTGCTTGGAAGAAGCTTTGGCCGGAAAGCGTTGTCGATTTGTGACTTTGAGGGGTTCGAGACAGTACCTGTGGAACCTGTAGTCAACGAGATTGTGTCTTTGGCCACCATCATGGGATTGTAGGTGGATAACAGTGATATCGAAAAGCTTGTGGAAGAGCAAAGCCAAGAGCTGACCACCTAAGAGCTTATGGAGTTGCATTGTGTTTCACAGCAAGAAATTTGGAAGGAAAGTTTGTCAAAGGAGGAGTAGGAGGTAACAGAAAAGTAACAATCTTCTGGCGAAAAAAAAAAAGAGAAATGCTGAAAGCATGGCAAACTGTTGCATCTTACATTGACAAGCATGACCCTGATGAGGAAGTGGCTATGCGCGTTGCAAATTTATTTAATGATAATGCTGTGTTGCATTTTCGCAAAATTGTGAAGCGCCGGCAGAAACAGATGTCTCTGGACATCTTTCTAGTAAACAAAATAATTCGCTATGTATCATAATAATTTCGACTTTTTTTTTTCTGCAAATCGAATTCGCATTCCTTGTGGGTTCGTTCCGCGTTTCAAGAAAAGATGAAGATGATTCACTCTCCTTAAATATATATATATAATTTTCTTTGGATAAATGTTATAGTATAACTTATAGCACTTTGTAAGTATTTTTTTTTTCGACATGGAACGCATTATCGTATTTTATATTAATTTATATGAGAAAAATTGCTTCGCATAATGAGTGTTTCGCTTAACGAGTGTTTCGCTTAACGAGTGTTTCGCTTAACGAGTGTTTCGCTTAACGAGTGTTTCGCTTAACGAGTGTTTCGCTTAACGAGTATGATTCTGGAACGAATGCGAGGTTCCACTGTGCTTGAGAAAACTAAAAAGGGTTCACCCACTGCAGGCTGCGTGGATTTTTATCATGGTATGGGACGTCGCAGGTCGACCCAGCCTAAAATGGGTATCAGGATGGGCTGTCCTGGGAAAGTAAAGACAGCCGGCGTAATGCTGACCACATTACCCACAGAGTGCTGATGGTCTGTAAAAATATGGGACGCTCTGCCCATATGCCCGATGCGCCGAAAGGCGTGAAAAGGGATCTTTACTTTACTTTACTTACTCCGGTGCTCTAGATCAGGTAAAGTGCTATATCGCCAAGAGCCTTGGTCTGACCTCTCCAAAATCTAGTATCTTCAACAGATTGGCTGACACCCCTCCACGCCATGATCAAAGGCTGTGGAAAATCTTCTTGTATTGTCTTTCTCTGTCTCTTTTTCCACAGATTTCGGGTCGTCACAACATGTGTAAGTTTCCTTCTCATAACATGACGAAAAATGATGACTGTTTCTTTCTTAAAACGGAAAAATGATGACTGTTTCTTTCTTAAAACGGAAAAATGATGACTGTTTCTTTCTTAAAACGGAAAAATGATGACTGTTTCTTTCTTAAAACGGAAAAATGATGACTGTTTCTTTCTTAAAACGGAAAAATGATGAGAGTTTCTTTCTTATAACATGACGGAAAATGATGACTGTTTCTTTCTTAAAACGGAAAAATGATGACTGTTTCTTTCTTAAAACGGAAAAATGATGACTGTTTCTTTCTTAAAACGGAAAAATGATGACTGTTTCTTTCTTAAAACGGAAAAATGATGACTGTTTCTTTCTTAAAACGGAAAAAATGATGACTGTTTCTTTCTTAAAACGGAAAAATGATGACTGTTTCTTTCTTAAAACGGAAAAATGATGACTGTTTCTTTCTTAAAACGGAAAAATGATGACTGTTTCTTTCTTAAAACGGAAAAATGATGACTGTTTCTTTCTTAAAACGGAAAAATGATGACTGTTTCTTTCTTAAAACGGAAAAATGATGACTGTTTCTTTCTTAAAACGGAAAAATGATGAGAGTTTCTTTCTTATAACATGACGGAAAATGATGACTGTTTCTTTCTTAAAACGGAAAAATGATGACTGTTTCTTTCTTATAACATGACGGAAAAATGATGACTGTTTCTTTCTTAAAACATGACGGAAAAATGATGACTGTTTCTTTCTAATAACATGACGGGAAAATGTTGACTGTTTCTTTCTCATCTTTGCTATAAGTTGTCTTCAGGCTCTCGCCCTCTTTGAAAATATCTGAGGTTCTTTTTTTGGCTGTCCATTGAATTCAATGAAGTCTTCGAAAGGCAAAACTGTCAGCAAAGAGACATAATAAGTATTAGTAGTAGTAGTAGTAGTAGTAGTAGTAGTAGTAGTAGTAGTAGTAGTAGTAGTAGTAGTAGTAGTAGTAGTAGTAGGAGTAGGAGTAGGAGTAGGAGTAGTAGTAGTAGTAGTAGTAGTAGTAGTAGTAGTAGTAGTAGTAGTAGTAGTAGTAGTAGTAGTAGTAGTAGTATTTGTTGTTTTAGTAGTACATTTTACCTCACTATGACACCACACAAGCGATATACACCCGATGACACAAAGTGCCACCATGTGGATGAGGATCACCCTTGAAAAGGTCTAGAAAATAGCGTTTAGCCATTAGACCATATTTATGGCCGGGCTATATTGCCCCTGGCAAGAGCCAAGGAGATGACGAACTAGTATAGACAGAAGAAGTAGATGAGTATGGGTAACGAATGAGAGAGTGTGAGTGAGTGAGTTAGTGACTTAGTCAGTGAATCAGAGCTAGAGAGGGAGAAAGATCGAAATGATGACAGTTTCTTTCTTATAACATGACGGGAAAACGATGCGTTTTTCTTTCTTATAACATGACAGGAAAATGATGACTGTTTCTTTCTTATAACATGACGGAAAAATGATGACTGTTTGTTTCTTATAACATAACGGGAGAATGATGACTGTTTCTTTCTTTTAACATGTCGGGAAAATTATGACTGTTTCTTTCTTATAATATGACGGAAAATGATGACTGTTTCTTTCTTATAACATGACGGAAAATGATGAATGTTTTTTTTTTTCTTATAACATGACGGGAAAATGATGATTGTTTCTTTCTTATAACATGACGGGAAAATTATGACTGTTTCTTTCTCATCTTTGCTCTAAGTTGTCTTCAGGTCTCGCCCTCTTTGAAAATATCTGAGGTTTTTTTTTTTTTTCTTTTCTGCCCATTGAATTCAGTGAAGTCTTCGAAAGGCAAAACTGTCATCAAAGAGACAGACTAAATAGTACTACATTTAACCCCCATTATGACATGTCACAAGCGATAAACACCTGATGACACAAAGTGCCACCATGTGGATGAGGATCACCCGTGGAGAGGTCCCGGAAACCGCGTTCAGCCATTAGACCATATTTATGGCCGGGTTAAACTGCGGCCCCTGACATGAGCCAGAGTAGGGCTTCAAATTACGAAAAATGTCATCTCACAAGGAGACGAAGAACAAATATAGACAGTAGAAGTAAATGAGTATGGGTAACGAATGAGAGAGTGTGAGTGAGTCAGTCAGTGACTGAGTCAGTGAATGAGAGCTAGAGAGTGAGAGAAAGAAAGAAAGAAAGAAAAAAGAAAGAAAGAAAGAGAGAAAGAAAGAAAGAAAGAAAGAAAGAGAGAAAGAAAGAAAGAAAGAAAGAAAGAAAGAAAGAAAGAAAGAAAGGAAAGAAAGAAAGAAAGAAAAAGAAAGAAAGAAAGAAAGAAAGAAAGAAAGAAAGAAAGAAAGAAAGAAAGAAAGAAAGAAAGAAAGAAAGAAAGAAAGAAAGAAAGAAAGAAAGAAAGAAAGAAAGAAAGAAAGAAAGAAAGAAAGAAAGAAAGAAAGAAAGAAAGAAAGAAAGAAAGAAAGAAAGAAAGAAAGAAAGAAAGAAAGAAAGAAAGAAAGAAAGAAAGAAAGAAAGAAAGAAAGAAGAAAGAAAGAAAAGAAAGAAAGAAAGAAAGAAAGAAAGAAAGAAAGAAAGAAGAAAGAAAGAAAGAAAGAAAGAAAGAAAGAAAAAGAAGAAAGAAAGAAAGAAAGAAAGAAAGAAAGAAAGAAAGAAAGAAAGAAAGAAAGAAAGAAAGAAAGAAAGAAAGAAAGAAAGAAAGAAAGAAAGAGGAAAGAGATTGAGATTGAGATGGAGACCGACTTTTAAAACATTAGTTAAACGGGAACTAAGCAACAATAAAAAATGTACCGGCCGCAGTTAAGTAGCATTTATCTCCCTTTCTAAATTCATTCGACCAGCGATTCTCAATCTGTGCTCCGTGGGGCAATTAAAGCCGTTATGCCTGCCCATGTTTCGACACATTTTTTTTTTAAAAGACATTGGCTCCCAGTCGACCCACACTAAAATAAGTAGGGTTGTACTGAATATTCGCTTCGTATTCGCTTTGGGGCGGAATAGTGGACCTATTGACTATTCGGTATTCGTCCGAATAGTTGCGGTCGGGCCGAATACGAAGAGTAGTTACCTTACACCGCTTCTGCATACACGGCCGTAACGCTGACAATAGGGAACGATTGGTTGTGTTGAAAGCGAATGCATCTTTCATGCATTAACTAAGCTGTCAGCGACAATTTCTAAGTTTAGTAACTTGTTATAATACTTAGGATTCTTTCCTACCTAGTTATTAGTTACCACAGACTGACTGAAGGATGCAAAACATAAAACGTTTTTAAATGTTTACTATTCTGTACGAATACTAACTAGACATGGAAAGAATATAAACTCCGGCCATATCCAAGTCGATAATATGAAAATCAAACGAACGGAAACATATAAGTACTTGAGTGCAAACTTCAACTGCTCTAACATGCTGAGAGAAGAAATACAATCTAGAATATAATCTAGAAATAAAGTATACTATGCCCTTCAATATCTTCTAAAGTCAAAGTTTCTGCCTCGCAACACCAAGATCAAAATATATAAAATGTTGATAAGACCAGTCGTTTTATATGGCTCTGAAACTTGAAGCAAAAATGAAAGAGATGAGGCCTTATTGCAGGTTTTCGAAAACAGTCTTACGACAAATCTTTGGACCCATTAAAGATGCTAACAGCGAGGAATGGAGAGTGAGAAGCAACAACGTAACACATAATCTGTTTAAATCTCCATTGATCACTGGCATCATGAGAGCTAACAGACTAAAATGGTTGAGGCATTTTGAAAGATGTCAGATGACAGAGAAGTAAAACTGTAATCGCGAGGGAGATGAATAGTCGAAGACCAAGAGGCAGATAAAAAAGGCGTTCGAGAAATAATGTCCAGCCAGCCCTGCAAACAACTGGTGTCACAAATTGTGAAGAGAACTCCAGCCAGAGAGATGAATGCAGGAGTAAACCTCAAGGGCTCAGAATGCTTTAGAAGAAGATGAATATTCTGTGCTACTTTATGTGAAGTACAAGTTCGGCGTACATTTGACATTATAAATGTTTTTCTAAGATATATTTTATACACTATACACTATTCCTATTCGTATTCGGCCGAATAGTTGGTCCCTTTATTCGTATTCGGCCGAATAGTTGGCCCCTTTATTCGTATTCGGCCGAATAGTTGGTCCCTTTATTCGTATTCGGCTGCAACCTCTATCGTCCTCTTCAGGATGAAATTTTTTATTTGAAGCACCACCCTGGCTTTTGCCGGGGGCCGCAATATAGGCAGGCCATAAATATGTTTAAATGTCTGAACGCGGTTTCTGGGACCTCTCCACGGCGATCCTCACCCGCATGGTGGCACTTTGTGTCATCGGGTGTTTATCGCTTGTGTGATGTCCTGGTGGAGTGGAAAGTCAGTCAGTCAGTCATTCGTATTCGGCCGAATAGTGAAAATCACTATTCGGTACAGCCCTTAAAATAAACACTAGGTAAAATCTTGGCGGTCAGCGTGACGTCGACCACAACATCCATCGACTGGCTAGGGGTCTATACAAGATAGCGTTAACACTATAAACCTACAACCGCGGTGGTATAGCGGCTAGACGCACGCCTGCAGATGCGGAGGTCGTGGGTTCAGGTCGTGAATCAGCCAGCCGTTTTTCAGAAATGACTTTGGCTCCCAGGTTCAACCAACTTTAAATGGGTACCAGACAAAGTCATGGAAAGTAAAGGCAGCTGGCGTAATGCTGACCACATCACCCACCAAGCGCCCATTGGTCTAACAAACAAAGTGAGCTACCATCGGAACCTATCAAAGATACCACTAACATCAATGGAGCCTTTTATTCGAATGCTCTTTGAATGATCGTCTTTAATTCTCAAAAGTTGTTCTTGACTAAACTTCTTTCTTTTTTATTATTGCTCGTGTCGTAAAGCATAGTAGAGAGGAGTTAGGTGTAATGCTAATGTCTAAGTCTTCTGCTAGTTGCGTAGGCCCGTGTTACATTTTGTTTTTCGTGCCTCATTCCTTGCATACGTTCATTCAGATATCGTTTTAGCAGATAATAATAACAGGCAAAATCAACAACATCTTGCTAACAATGTGCTCAAAGTAAGCCTACATTTTGAGACAATTATAATACTAAGTATTGTAAAACTTGGTGGAAATTAGCAATATACTTAGGATACTATTATCTTCTAACTTAGTCTGTAGTGAGATAATATTCAAAAAGCTTCCAATTGTATTTATAGAGGCTGTTGATATTTTTGATTGGTTGCGGAAGGTGGTTCCACGGATGAGCTGCAGAGTACGTCAGGCATGTTTTGTACAAGTCTATCCTAGGTTTAGAGATGTGTGAGACGTTTAGGTGTTTGCTATGTCGCCTTTATACGTAAAGAATGGCCAGGTGTTTGCTATGTAACCCATTATACGTAAAGAATGGCCAAGTGTTTGCTTTGTCACCCATTGTACGTAAAGAATGGCCAGGTGTTTGCTATGTCGCCCATTATACCCAAAAAATGGCCAAAGGTAATCTGGATCATTTTTTTATAAAGTTTTGTGAATAACTTTGCACTTGTCGATAATAACTTAAAGATCTTTATGTATACTGGAACTGCCTGTTCCATGATTATTAATGACTAACTGACTAATCTTATATGAACGATCGAACGAACTTTATTCTCAAAGGGTCACAAATTGGGCACGCAGGCCCGACTTGCATTCGGACCTTCCAGTCACCCATCTTCCACACAGCAGATGTATTTTACAAATAAAGTATGCTATGATCATATGATGATATGCATATTATTAATTTCACGAAAGAACACAAAAGCATAGGTTGAAAAATGCATGCTAAAACCCGCGAGCGCATACATACATCCACATACACACACCCACGTACACGCCCATCCCCACTCACATACATACATACACACATATATATATACACATACATACACACATAGATACACACATACATACACACATAGATACATACACACATAGATACATAGATACATACATACACACATACATACACACATACATGCACACATACACACATAGATACATACACACATACATGCACAAATACACACATAGATACATACACACATAGATAATACACTCATACATACATACACACGCATACATACATGCATACACACTACACATACATACATACACACACATACATACACACACATACATACACACACACACATACATGCATACATACATACATACATACACACATACATACATACACACACACGCGCGCGCCCGCCCAGACAGACAGACAGACAGACAGACAGACAGACAGACAGACAGACAGACAGACAGACAGACAGACAGACAGACAGACAGACAGACAGACAGACAGACAGACAGACAGACAGACAGACAGACAGACAGACAGACAGACAGACAGACAGACAGACAGACAGACATAGAGACACAAACACGCACACTTAGACACACCCACAGACACTCACGCAGTCTCACACGCTGACACATACACACAGACACAATCAGTCACGCAGACAAACATATAGAACTACACACATACATATAGACACACACAGAGACACACACGCAGACACACAGCAGACATATATACAAATATATTCACACACTGACATACACAATGACACACACGCACGCACGCAAGCACACACACACACACACACACACACACACATTACATTCACTCACGCAGACAAACATTCAGACACCCAAAAACCGAGATACATACAGCCACATAGTCTCACGCGCAATCAGCACGCGGTTAAATACACTTAAACATACACAGGCAAACATGCAGACCAACACATACGGACACACACACAGACAAACACACAGAAACACATACGTAGACTAACACACACAGACGCACCCAGAGACAGACACTCGGCAAACACATAGAAGCACACACGCAAACACACGCTGACACATATACACATTCACACACACAAACATATGCAGCGACATGCAGACATATACACTCAACAAAGAGGCATACACAAACACACAGAGACATACACACACAGACACACATTGAAAAACACACACCGAGACATACACTAGATACACGCGCACACAATACACACAGAGACACACACATAGACGCCCACACTCACTCAGACATTTACACACAGACACACGCGCAGACACACACATAGACATAGCAAAGATGCAGACAAACACAGAGACACATACGAAGATACACACACATGCAGACAAACACAGAGTCACACACGCAGACACAGACACATACACAAACAGACATAAAAACACAGACACACACAGACACACACTCACGCAGAACACATACACAACAAAAAGGCACACAGCAAAGAGGCATAATTAATCACACACACTGACAAATTCATACAGAGATATACACATGGACATACGTGAGCACACACATTCAGACATATACACAAAAAGACACACACAGATACACAGAGAAGAAGACACACACCCACACACACACGCAGATACACATGCAGACAAACACACACGTATATACAGTCACCGACACATGCACACAGACGCAGAGACACACACACACACAGACTCACATACAAATACAGATAAACACACACATACGTACACACAGACACACGCAAAACCTACAATTAACCATACACACACTAATACATACTCAGAATCATGCGTATACAAACACGCCTACACATATATACATATCACACACACACACGCGCGCGCGCGATACATATATGATACATATCATATACACTTTATTTAATAATAAACAGACAATGCAATATAGATTATTAATGACATTGCGGGTGGCATATAAGCATGAACCTCAAACATTTTCGATCAAATGAATAGGGACTCTTTTAATGTTTCAGGACCTGTGGAAGTTGGTCACATAAATGAGCAGCCGAGTACGCTAAACTTGTTTTATATAAATCTATTCTATGTTTAGGCAAATGTAATAAATTTAGTCGCTTGCTGTTTGTAGGATTGGATTTAATCAATCGGAAAAGGTAGTCTGGAGTATTTTGAAATAACATTTTGTGAATAAATTTGGCCTTCTTAAAAATTAAGCGCTTACTAAATTTCAATAGTCTTTGGTGGTTACAGAGATTATTTTAATCGATATGTTTTCTACCTAAACCGGGTGTAAAGCACGATTTTGAAGGGAACTTTGTCTTTTAACACTGGATTTGGCGCAACTATCCCAAATTGTGGAACAATAGTCGACATGTGTTTGGATGTATGACGCGTAAAATACTTTTCTTGCCTCTTCATCTAGAAAATGCTGAATTTTGGCATTTTGGTAAACTTTTTGTGCTATTTTCTTAGTTGACACCAACATGAGCAAGCCAAGTTAAATGGCTGTCAATTGTAAGGTTGAATGTTTTGTGTTCCGTTACTTTAACAGTAGGTAATTTATCAATGTAGAGCTCAATTAGTGGCTTGTGGAATACTAATGTTTGTAACTTGTGACTGGTTGTTATAAGCATAGACTTCTTTTTATTTATGTTAATTTGCATGCGATTGCTATTGCTCCATTTACAAAGATTGTCTACTTCTTTCTGTAAAGAGCTTTTCAACTCTTTACGATTCTCTTTACTAGTATATATTGTACAATCGTCAACAAATAAATCGCATGTTATGCTAAGATATAATGGAAGGTCGTTAATATACGTGGAAAATAGTAATGGACATAGAATTGACCACTGTGGCACGCCTATATTTAACTGAGTGCATTTTGACAGGCGGTTGTTGAAGGATACAACTTGCTGTCTGTCTATCAGATAAAATTGACCGATTTAATTCGACTAAATTATCGTTAGTTTTCAATATTTTTAATTTAATATTTAGAATATCATGATCAATCATATCGAAGGCTTCCTTAAAGTCCACAAAAACTGCACCGCAAATCTTGACTTTGTTGATGTTAAAGTGCCATTTGTCTGTCATTTTTTTCATCGCAATATGGCAAGAGTACTTAGGTCTGAACCCTGATTGGCTGTCAACTATCAGATAGTTGCTATTCAAGTGCCGAAACGTTATTTTATGTATGTGTTTCTCCAATGGTTTGGATAGCGAGGACAGTAGAGAAATGGGTCTATAACTGCCAAGAGAACTGTTGTCAGCTGAGCCAGATTTGAGTGGAGGATAAACTTTTGAAATTTTTAATGAAAATGGAAAGTAGCTCCTAGCAAGGCACTAGTTATTAGGGCTGTACCGAATATTCGCTTCGTATTTGCTTCGGAGCCTAATAGTGAACCTAATGACTATTCGGTATTCGGTAGAATAGTTGCGGTCGGGCCGAATACGAATAGTAGTTACCTTACACCTGCTTCTGCATCCACGGCCTTAATGCTGACAATATGGAACGATTGGTTTTCTTGAAAGCTAATGCAGCTTTCATGCATTAACTAAGCTGTCAGTGACAAATATCCAAGTTTAGTTACTTGTTATAATACTTAGGATTCTTTCAATCCTAGTTATTAGTTAACACAGACTGACTGAAGGATGCAAAACATAAAATGTTTTTAAATGTTTACTATTCTGTGCGAATACTAACTAGACCTGGAAAGAATATAAAATCCGGCTACATCCAAGTCGATAATATGAAAATCAAACGAACGGAAACATATAAGTACTAGGGTGCAAACCTCAACTGATCCAACATGCTGAGAGAAGAAATACAATCTATAATACAATCTAGAAATAAAGTATACTATTCCCTTCAACATCTCTTTTCTGTCTCGCAACACCAAGATCAAAACATATAAACGTTGATAAGACCAGTCGTTTTATTTGGCTCTGAAACGAAGCAGAAATAAAAAAAAGATGAGGCCTTATTACAGGTTTTCGAAAACATCCTTACGAAAAATCTTTGGACCCATCAAAGACGCTAACAGCGGGGAATGGAGAATGAGAAGCAACAACGTAACACATAATCTGTTTACGTCACTATTGATCACTGGCATCATGAGAGCTAAAGACTAAAATGGTTGGGGCATATTGAAAGAATGTCAGACGACAAAGAAGTAAAAACTGTATACACCTGAGAGAGGAATGGGCGTAGACCACGAGACAGACAAAAAAGAAGTTCGAGAAAATGTCCAGCCAGACCTGCAAACAACTGGTGTCACAAACTGTGAAGAGAAGGCCAGCCAGAGAGATAAATGGAGACGAGTGATATCTGCAGCAATAAACCTCAAGGGCTCAGAATGCTAAAGAAGAAGATGACTATTCTGTGCTACTTTATGTGAAGTAAAAGTTCAGTGTACATTTGACATTATGAATGTGTGTGTGTGTGTGTGTGTGTGTTTTTTTTTTTTTTTTTAGATATATTTTATACACTATTCGTATTTGTATTCGTATTCGGCGGAATAGTTGGTCCCGTTATTCGTATTCGGCCGAATAGTGAAAATCACTATTCGGTACAGCCCTACTAATTATATATGAATGCTTCAAGGTACCATTTCCTGACAACAAGGCAGAGACAAACCTGGCAAATGTGGTCACAGACATAGAAGGTGCGGTGGCTATGAAAGCACATAGGGTTGGAGAATCTGCTACAGAAAGAGACTTTCATGCGTACGGTGATGAGAGTTACGTCCTGTAAAGGACGTGCTGATTTATGACAATGAAGACGATGTAGTCGATCTCTCTGGCCTAGCCTTTATCACTCCAAGATATCCGGTTCAATTACAGCTGCATGCGATTTTGCAGCAGACCGCTTTGCGTTGATTTTGTCAATACTTTGTAGCGCTGACCGTTTAATGACAATGACAAACTACTGAAATTAGATTGCCTAGTAAACGAAACAGCCACCAAATATGGGGTTGTTTCTGCAAGGTCCTAGAATGGGTAGGCAACTTACTTTATTACTTCATTCAGACATCAGCTATGATCTCCTGGCAGTGAACTAGTTCAGCCTGTACAAGGCTGTCAGAAACTCGTTAATTTAGTGAACACCACAAACAAGCTGAACAGAACACAGATTGTTTCGGAGTAAATTACTTCAGGTTTTTAAGCAACATTAAATCGCCCGGTAGGTAGTTCTGGGCAGACATTGGCCAATGTCCTTCCATACAAAACTGTTTTCCGCACCGAATGTAGAGTACATTGTAGTTACGTCTGGTAGGTTCAAAAGTATTGATAAATTATGTAAGGTCTTTAAACGTTATAAATATGATATGTAGGCGATTCAGGGCACACATACATCGATGGCTTTCCATACAAAACTGTTTTCCAAAGTTCGCTTAACATAGAGTTCCGTATCATAACGGCTGGTAGTTTCAACAGTACTGAAGAATTATTAAAGGTCTTTAAATGACATAAATCTATCACGTAGGCGATTCTGGGCACATATACATAGATGGCTTTCCGTACAAAACTGTTCTCCACACTTCGCCTAATGTAGAGTTCCATGTAATAACATCTGGTAGATTTAACGGTATTTTAGGGTAAAATCTCGTATAAAGATGAATGCCGTAGTTCGTTGAAATGTTGTAATGTTCCTTAAAAACTCTCAGAATGTAGGTTAGGTCTGGGTTCACGAATCTGTTCCCGACGATTCTGTTTAAAGAGAGAGAATATTAAGTTAGAAATTAATAGACTAGGGTCAAGAATACTTTTCAACATTTGTGATTTAAGATTTGTACAAGCAAATACTGGGGACCCGCCGTGGTGAAGCGGCTAGACGCTCGTCTTCGGATCCGAACTTCGTGGGTTCGGGTCTCGATAGAGCCACATTTTTTGTTTAAAAAAGGACCTTGGCTCTTAGGTCAACAGCAAAGTCCTAGGAAGTAAAAGCGCCCTTCGCGATCTGCATCAACCACCAGTGCCGATTTGTCTATAAAATATAAGTCTAGCCCTACATGCCCAGTAGGTCTGAAGACAAGGAATGGGGATCCTCACAAAAAAAGATAACTTATTTCTTGCTTTAAAATTTTTCAATAATTTAAAAAAAAATGAATAAATTTAATAGAAAGTCAATGAGTTAATAACTGCAAACCAATGAATAAATCGTCCTCTTTTAAACCTTTGCCGGCTATACACGGCATATAAACTCTGGTGGAAAGTTCCGACTTTTCGTCCACTTCCAGACTTTGGTCTTGTTAACAAAAATATTTGAGTTGCGAATGCCCATCAGTAAATAGATCTGTCTCCTTTGCATGCAGTCTGTTGGTTCCTCACTTGTCAGGCACATGTACTCGGTCTTCGGAGGAATATGGATACATACAAGGCAAATAAATGATTACCAAATTAAATGAATATCAACAACAAAAACTATTTAGAAAACTAGTAACTTATTAGATCAACAAAAGACTGCATATAGAAGCGAATGAATATATTGATTTATGAATTAATTCAAACATGAATAAATCCATATATAAATAAATTAATTCACGCAATACTCAATGTTTAAATTTATGCACGAATGAGTGAATGCATTCATATTGAATAAATGAATATTGATGAATCAATCAATCAGCGAAGGAACTAACGAATGAACAAATCAGAAATTCAATGAATGCGCCCACAAACTCACTTGATTAACGACGTGTTTTGTCTCGCCAGTACCCAGGGTATCACGGTCGAGTGGTAGCCCCACTTCTTGGGATTGTAATATCGATACTGTTTGTACCACAGGTCGATAAATGCGGCGCCGGGCCGTGCCAGCATCATCGAGTTGGCCAGGTTGTTCCTGTTCTCGTGACTCATGACAAACGACTCGTTTTGTAGCTCCCAAACATCCCTGACTAGAATCTGGTCGTTGTCGAGGTAGATGCCTCCGAGAGCTGAGAGAGCCAATAATATATTATTACAAAACAGTTTTTATGATATCGCCACATTGCACAAATCTTTATTTCGTAGTAGAGACCATCCTCGACGTCTTTTACCTATAGTAAAAAGGCCATCGATGATGTCCTTAGGGATTGTGCCGCCCTCCATTCTACAAGTCTGACCTGGCGGAACCACCATATTAGATGGATATATATTAATATTTTCGACTGTCCATGTTTGGGTTCTTGGTCGTCAGTTCTGATCAGTAGTGAGGGTTAAATTTATATTCATATACGTGCGGCTCGCTAGCTTAGTCGGTTAAACCGGACGTCGGGTTCTGGTTCACGCCCGGGGGTAGGCAGAAAAGCCACATTTCTCCCAGATTTACGGTATCTATCATGGAATCAAGGCCGAAGGGCTGCGATATCAATATTACCGAGCCAAAGAGTTCTCATGATTTCTGGATATATTTTTTTTAAAAAATAAAGGTATATTTATATACATTTAAGTAGACAAATCTGGGGATGGGGGAGCGTGCGGGGGGGGGGGGGGGAAGGGGGGTAAGATTTTTAAAAGTTGGAAGTTGAAGAGAAAAAGTGCACGTCGTAGTAAAACTGTTTGAAAGGTGTCTTCTTTTTCTGTTTTCTATCCCCCAGTGGGTATGGGCCCTCAACCAAATCACGCCAAGATGTTCTAATTTCACGCCAAGATGTTCTAATTTCACGCCAAGATGTTCTAATTTCACGCCAAGATGTTCTAATTTCACGCCAAGATGTTCTAATTCCTCTCTATCATGCAGCTCTCCCATGTCATCCCTACCTATTTAACTTGCCTCTCTAGCATGCAGCTCTCCCATGTCATCCCTACCTATTTAACTTGCCTCTCTAGCATGCAGCTCTCCCATGTCATCCCTACCTATTTAACTTGCCTCTCTAGCATGCAGCTCTCCCATGTCATCCCTACCTATTTAACTTGACTCTCTAGCATGCAGCTCTCCCATGTCATCCCTACCTATTTAACTTGCCTCTCTATCATGCAACTCTCCCATGTCATCCCTACCTATTTAACTTGCCTCTCTATCATGCCTCTCCCATGTCATGCCTTCTAATGCAACTCTCCCACGCCTCTCTATCATGATGTTACTAAACTTTCTATCATGCAACTCTCTCCATGTCATCCCTACCTATTTAACTTGCCTCTCTAGCATGCAGCTCTCCCATGTCATCCCTACCTATTTAACTTGCCTCTCTAGCATGCAGCTCTCCCATGTCATCCCTACCTATTTAACTTGCCTCTCTAGCATGCAGCTCTCCCATGTCATCCCTACCTATTTAACTTCCCTCTCTAGCATGCAGCTCTCCCATGTCATCCCTACCTATTTAACTTCCCTCTCTAGCATGCAGCTCTCCCATGTGCCTCTCTATCATGCAACTCTCCCATGTCATCCCTACCTATTTAACTTGCCTCTCTATCATGCAACTCTCCCATGTCATCCCTACCTATTTAACTTGCCTCTCTAGCATGCAGCTCTCCCATGTCATCCCTACCTATTTAACTTGCCTCTCTATCATGCAGCTCTCCCATGTCATCCCTACCTATTTAACTTGCCTCTCTAGCATGCAACTCTCCCATGTCATCCCTACCTATTTAACTTGCCTCTCTAGCATGCAGCTCTCTCATGTCATTATTAACTTGCCTCTCTAGCATGCAACTCTCCCATGTCATCCCTACCTATTTAACTTGCCTCTAGTATGCAGCTCTCCCATGTCATCCCTACCTATTTAACTTGCCTCTCTATCATGCAACTCTCCCATGTCATCCCTACCTATTTAACTTGCCTCTCTATCATGCAGCTCTCCCATGTCATCCCTACCTATTTAACTTGCCTCTCTAGCATGCAACTCTCCCATGTCATCCCTACCTATTTAACTTGCCTCTCTAGCATGCAGCTCTCTCATGTCATCCCTACCTATTTAACTTGCCTCTCTAGCATGCAACTCTCCCATGTCATCCCTACCTATTTAACTTGCCTCTAGTATGCAGCTCTCCCATGTCATCCCTACCTATTTAACTTGCCTCTCTATCATGCAACTCTCCCATGTCATCCCTACCTATCTCCCATGTCATCCCTACCTATTTAACTTGCTCTCTAGCATGCAGCTCTCCCATTAATCTCTAGCATGCAACTCTCCCATGTCATCCCTACCTATTTAACTTGCCTCTCTAGCATTCTCCCATGTCATCCCTACCTATTTAACTTGCCTCTCTAGCATGCAGCTCTCCCATGTCATCCCTACCTATTTAACTTGCCTCTCTAGCATGCAACTCTCCCATGTCATCCCTACCTATTGCCTCTCTAGCATGCAGCTCTCCCATGTTCCCTACCTATTTAACTTGCCTCTCTAGCATGCAAACTCTCCAATGTCATCCCTACCTATTTAACTTGCCTCTCTAGCATCAACTCTCCCATGTCATCCCTACCTATTTAACTTGCCTCTCTATGCACTTTCCCATGTCATCCCTACAGTGCTGATTTCTTGGCTCTCTAGCTTCCTATACAACTTTTTGTCTTCTTTTAGGGTGGTGCTGATTTTAGTTTATTGTTATCAAGTTTTCTCAGCGTCTCCATATTTTCCTTAACAGTGCTGCTATTATATTATTCCTTCTCCATACAACAGTGCTGAATTCCCCCAGCTGCTCCTCCTGTTTCCTCTCCATACAACAGTGCTGATTTCCTCTCCATACAACAGTGTTGATTTCCTCTCCATACAACAGTGTTGATTTCCTCTCCATACAACAGTGCTGATTTCCTCTCCATACAACAGTGTTGATTTCCTCTCCATACAACAGTGTTGATTTCCTCTCCATACAACAGTGCTGATTTCCTCTCCATACAACAGTGCTGATTTCCTCTCCATACAACAGTGTTGATTTCCCCTCCAACAACAGTGCTGATTTCCTCTCCATACAACAGTGTTGATTTCTCTCCATACAACAGTGTTGATTTCCTCTCCATACAACAGTGTTTTTCCTCTCCATACAACAGTGCTGATTTCCTCTCCATACAACAGTGCTGATTTCCTCTCCATACAACAGTGTTGATTTCCTCTCCATACAACAGTGCTGATTTCCTCTCCATACAACAGTGCTGATTTCCTCTCCATACAACAGTGCTGATTTCCTCTCCATACAACAGTGTTGATTTCCTCTCCATACAACAGTGCTGATTTCCTCTCCATACAACAGTGCTGATTTCCTCTCCATACAACAGTGCTGATTTCCTCTCCATACAACAGTGCTGATTTCCTCTCCATACAACAGTGCTGATTTCCTCTCCATACAACAGTGCTGATTTCCTCTCCATACAACAGTGCTGATTTCCTCTCCATACAACAGTGCTGATTTCACTACAGAATAAACAAAAACTCAAGTTTAATATTAGTTTCAATTTATTTTGACCTCCACAAATTTACTTATCCTAAGAAAGCTACTCTTGTCTTTTGTATTCGTATTTTAAAATCTCTGTCAGTTCCCCATCTTCATCTACATCACTGCCCGATAACGTGTACCATCAGCTGCCGGCCTTGAACTAGAATACCATTACGAGAAACATATTACTATTTGCCTGATTTATTTTTATTATCTTTGTCTTTCCCTTGTGGATTTTCAGACCTAGCTGCTGTGATCTCGCATCAAGTATATTTAATTTATCTTGCGTCTGATTCCGTGAATAGGACAGAAGAGAAATATCATCAGCGAAGTCCGGATCATCAAGCTATTTTGTATAGAGTCGGCTGAATCCTATTCCTGGTTTCAGCAGTTGCTGTCTTCCTACTCAAATCTATTGCCAGCAAAAATAGGAGAGGTGACAAAAGACATCCCTGTCGCACGCGTGTTTTTATTTCACATATATCTGTTAGCTTTCCTTCAATAGGAACGAGACGTTTCATGTCTTTATATTTTGTCTTTACTAAGATAATAATTTTCTGTGGGATTTCATTGTGTCCCGGTAATTTCTAGAGACATTTAATATCAGCGGTATGAACAGTTTTTTCAAAGTCGATGAATCCAATGTAAAGTGGTGAATTCAGTTCAATGCTTTGCTTTATTACCAAACGTGATGTTGCTATCTTGTCCGTACAGGATCAGTTTGGCCCAAAACCTGTCTTGTCCGTACAGGATCAGTTTGGCCCAAAACCTGTCTTGTCCGTACAGGATCAGTTTGGCCCAAAACCTGTCTTGTCCGTACAGGATCAGTTTGGCCCAAAACCTGTCTTGTCCGTACAGGATCAGTTTGGTCCAAAACCTGTCTTGTCCGTACACGATCAGTTTGGTCCAAAACCTGTCTTGTCCGTACAGGATCAGTTTGGCCCAAAACCTGTCTTGTCCGTACAGGATCAGTTTGGCCCAAAACCTGTCTTGTCCGTACAGGATCAGTTTGGTCCAAAACCTGTCTTGTCCGTACAGGATCAGTTTGGCCCAAAACCTGTCTTGTCCGTACAGGATCAGTTTGGCCCAAAACCTGTCTTGTCCGTACAGGATCAGTTTGGCCCAAAACCTGCAATTTCATTTCTTAGTTTTTTATCAAAATCATCTTTTAGTCTTTCTAAAATAATCATATTAAAAATTTTTGTAGGAACTGACAGCAATGTAATTCCTTTATAGTTTTCACACTCCCGTTTTCACAAGATATCCCTCTCTCCAGTCTGCGGGTATTTCTTCAGTCTCTCACACTTTACTAAAAAAAGGTATGTAGCTAATTAGTTAGAGTTAGATTATCTTCACAGCACTCCATACACACCCATAGGCGCTCAGATTCCCCTCTCAACATATTCATCAGCGTCGTGCGGTTAAAAGTGCCAGTCCTATGTTGGTTAACAAGACTTCGTGTGCGTCCAGAGTGCTTCTTATGCTTGGCTGTGCCGATCTTTACTCCCTATTCGCGTATTCTTAGCAGTGATGTCGACACGTTGCTTCCAGAACACTCAGAACGTCCTATCTCTCTAAGGGCAATGACAATATCTGCGTGATAAATTGGCCGGCCATCTTCAATTAATGCAGCACCTGCCAGTCTTTCAGCTCTTTCATTACCAACAACGCCTACATCCTATAGGGCGAATTTGAAGGCACACACAGGAGAGTTTTGTAAAGACTCAAACCCCCGTCTGAGTAACCAGCCTGCCTCGACCCACCGGATCATGCTCAAAGAATCACTCAGCACACACACACGGGAATAGTCCTGTGATTCTAGTCACATGAAAGCTTGTGTCACTGCCATCACCTCCGTCGTCCTGCTGCTGGTAGTCATGGAGACGGCACCGCTGGCTACTTGAAATGTTCTGCCTAAAGAGCGAGCTGTAAATGTCCATCACTTTTATGTCCTCGTATAACGGACCCATCTGTGAAGATCACCACATCTGTCTCATCTGATTGTCACTGATAAGCGTGCATACCTCGGCATTGACAGAAGCTGGATTCTGCTTCCGACAACTCCTATTGAACGTCACGACACAGGAGAATTTGAGATTGGGCGCTTAAGAGGCTGGTATCCACTTCTCACCTGGATGGATGTCTGTAAGGCTGCAAACCTGCATGATGTCACCCTCTGCCCTACCCAGCCATGATTTGCCCCTTTTAAGCCTCTTGTCCTTTTTCTTGAAGAGCATGTGATGCAAAGGGAGCTTCAGATCTGAGCTTATTTTGAGGTATGCACGAGCCCTCCAGATATTGATCCTGTAGTTCATGGTATGGAAGTCAAGAAGGTACCTTATTGCTACACAAGAGGTGTCTCCAGTGTATCCCATAATAATGCGCAATGCTTCAATTTGCACCTTGTCAAGTCTTTCGATCTGAGTATGGCTGACAGTGAGGAGGGCAAGAGCATATTCCTCCGGCTCCGACTATATAATAAATTGTGCCCCTCCCTGTCAAGATAAAATAATCCCATTTAAGGCACAAATGCGTTCTGGAATTACCGCTACATACTACTCATAACTCAGTTCATCGTGAGTATCTTTGCTGTCCTTGGCCAGAAATCAACAGTAGAACCGGACAGTGAGATGATGGTAAGCACTGAAACTTCTTCTTGTTTTTCTTCACATTCACCAGCTGCAAACTCTGACAGAAAATCTTGCCTGTTTGTCCATTTCTGGACTTTAGCCTTGTTCCAGAACTTGACTGCAAAACCCATTCCTAGGATCTGGTTCATTTGTATGCAGGTTGTTCGTTCTTAACCTCTTAGGCAAATGCACTCCGATTGCAAAGAAATTATCCATAATTATTGAATTTTGCAACATGCGTGTCGCTGGAGGTGGGGGCTGTGGGTCCTTTACCCCCTTTCCTCCTCTAAATAGGGCCCCGGAACCCACGTGGGGACAGCACTGAAATATAACAAGTTCTCAACTTTAGCTTTGTCATACCATTCAATACCTCCAACCTGACGATGTCGGATTTGTGTTGCACAAACCCAAACGCCTTCCCAAAGATAGTTGTCGGTTCAGCCATCTTCACGTGGATCAGGTTGGGGACGAGGGACTGGAGAAGCACCCAATAGGGCCCGTAGGGTGGGTCCGGTCCGTGAAACAGTATAGCGCAAGGTTGCTGTGGACATAGAAAAATGCTAACATCAAAGTAAGATCAAATAATTCCTGAAACTGATACAGCAGAGCAGAAATTATGTATTGCTCACATTATGCACAGTATTTATACGTATATATACTGCATTATTGTGTTTTATGTACAGTTCGCTGAAGCAATTTGAATGAAAAGACAGTTAACAAATATAATAGTCAGACCGTAACTTGATCGGAAATCTAGGATACCCTAACGTTACCATTGTATACATCAATCTGAACCTAACTGAGGAATGTGGGAATATCATACTAGCCTTTACTTTCATAGACATTTCCTAATAAGTCATGAGTTAAGAATCGACATCACATTCCCAAAAGTGATCCGACCCAATCTTCAGCAGCCAGCACAGAGCTCCAATAACGATAGTACCAGTAGCAGTTTGACTGTGTGTCAGTCTCGCCACTCTCCTGGGCGCTGAGCGTCGGCCAGATCCACTGGTGACTCCTCGCTGTACCATTGTCTTCGGACCGTGATCATCCATCGGTGTCTCCGCACTGTTTACTGGCTCCTAGCGGGACCTTACAACATCTAACTTTCCATGCTTCTATTTACCGGCTCCTAGCGGGACCTTACAACATCTAACTTGCCATGCTTCTGTTTACCGGCTCCTAGCGGGACCTTACAACATCTAGCTTGCCATGCTTCTGTTTACCGGCTCCTAGCGGGACCTTACAACATCTAACTTGCCATGCTTCTGTTTACCGGCTCCTAGCGGGACCTTACAACATCTAGCTTGCCATGCTTCTGTTTACCGGCTCCTAGCGGGACCTTTACAACATCTAACTTGCCATGCTTCTGTTTACCGGCTCCTAGCGGGACCTTACAACATCTAACTTTCCATGCTTCTATTTACCGGCTCCTAGCGGGACCTTACAACATCTAACTTGCCATGCTTCTGTTTACCGGCTCCTAGCGGGACCTTACAACATCTAGCTTGCCATGCTTCTGTTTACCGGCTCCTAGCGGGACCTTACAACATCTAGCTTGCCATGCTTCTGTTTACCGGCTCCTAGCGGGACCTTACAACATGTAGCTTGCTATGCTTCTGTTTACCGGCTCCTAGCGGGACCTTACAACATCTAGCTTGCCATGCTTCTGTTTACCGGCTCCTAGCGGGACCTTACAACATCTAGCTTGCCATGCTTCTGTTTACCGGCTCCTAGCGGGACCTTACAACATCTAGCTTGCCATGCTTCTGTTTACCGGCTCCTAGCGGGACCTTACAACATCTAGCTTGCCATGCTTCTGTTTACCGGCTCCTAGCGGGACCTTACAACATCTAGCTTGTCATGCTTCTGTTTACCGGCTCCTAGCGGGACCTTACAACATCTAACTTGTCATGCTTCTCTTTACCAGCTTCTAGCGGGACCTTACAACATCTAGCTTGTCATGCTTCTGTTTACGGCTCCTAGCGGGACCTTACAACATCTAGCTTGTCATGCTTCTGTTTACCGGCTCCTAGCGGGACCTTACAACATCTAGCTTGTCATGCTTCTGTTTACCGGCTCCTAGCGGGACCTTACAACATCTAGCTTGTCATGCTTCTGTTTACCGGCTCCTAGCGGGACCTTACAACATCTAGCTTGTCATGCTTCTGTTTACCGGCTCCTAGCGGGACCTTACAACATCTAGCTTGTCATGCTTCTGTTTACCGGCTCCTAGCGGGACCTTACAACATCTAGCTTGTCATGCTTCTGTTTACCGGCTCCTATCGGGACCTTACAACATCTAGCTTGCCATGCTTCTGTTTACCGGCTCCTAGCGGGACCTTACAACATCTAGCTTGCCATGCTTCTGTTTACCGGCTCCTAGCGGGACCTTACAACATCTAGCTTGTCATGCTTCTGTTTACCGGCTCCTAGCGGGACCTTACAACATCTAGCTTGTGATGCTTCTGTTTACCGGCTCCTAGCGGGACCTTACAACATCTAGCTTGCCATGCTTCTGTTTACCGGCTCCTAGCGGGACCTTACAACATCTAGCTTGCCATGCTTCTGTTTACCGGCTCCTAGCGGGACCTTACAACATCTAGCTTGCCATGCTTCTGTTTACCGGCTCCTAGCGGGACCTTACAACATCTAGCTTGCCATGCTTCTGTTTACCGGCTCCTAGCGGGACCTTACAACATCTAGCTTGCCATGCTTCTGTTTACCGGCTCCTAGCGGGACCTTACAACATCTAGCTTGTCATGCTTCTGTTTACCGGCTCCTAGCGGGACCTTACAACATCTAACTTGTCATGCTTCTCTTTACCGGCTTCTAGCGGGACCTTACAACATCTAGCTTGTCATGCTTCTGTTTACCGGCTCCTAGCGGGACCTTACAACATCTAGCTTGTCATGCTTCTGTTTACCGGCTCCTAGCGGGACCTTACAACATCTAGCTTGTCATGCTTCTGTTTACCGGCTCCTAGCGGGACCTTACAACATCTAGCTTGTCATGCTTCTGTTTACCGGCTCCTAGCGGGACCTTACAACATCTAGCTTGTCATGCTTCTGTTTACCGGCTCCTAGCGGGACCTTACAACATCTAGCTTGTCATGCTTCTGTTTACCGGCTCCTATCGGGACCTTACAACATCTAGCTTGCCATGCTTCTGTTTACCGGCTCCTAGCGGGACCTTACAACATCTAGCTTGCCATGCTTCTGTTTACCGGCTCCTAGCGGGACCTTACAACATCTAGCTTGTCATGCTTCTGTTTACCGGCTCCTAGCGGGACCTTACAACATCTAGCTTGTGATGCTTCTGTTTACCGGCTCCTAGCGGGACCTTACAACATCTAGCTTGCCATGCTTCTGTTTACCGGCTCCTAGCGGGACCTTACAACATCTAGCTTGCCATGCTTCTGTTTACCGGCTCCTAGCGGGACCTTACAACATCTAGCTTGCCATGCTTCTGTTTACCGGCTCCTAGCGGGACCTTACAACATCTAGCTTGTCATGCTTCTGTTTACCGGCTCCTAGCGGGACCTTACAACATCTAGCTTGTCATGCTTCTGTTTACCGGCTCCTAGCGGGACCTTACAACATCTAGCCTGTCGTGCTTCTGTTTACTGGCTCCTAACGGGACCTTACAACATCTAGCTTGCCATGCTTCTGTTTACCATCAAACGGTGCAGAACCAGCCAATCTATATATCTGTTAATTTCACAAAACGCGGGCATTCCCTGGAGAAAATATCCAAAGGACGCAAACTACCCAGGACCTTTGCAGCGATGTTCGCCACTCTGTACAGAATGCTACTCTGTACAGAACATACGTGTTTCCCTTCTCTCAACAGGCTCCGTTAATTAGTTGCCATCACGACCAGTGTGTGCAGCTGTTTTCAAGCTAGCGGAAAGCTGCAGTGACCGCCTCCACCCCCATTCTTAAACTAGATGTACTCATTATATGCTGTGCGAACCCTATGTGACACATTTTAGCACAGCATGATAATGATTATCAAGACGATATACTAAGTACGATTAAAATGGGCCCTTTGCTCTAAGAAGAGGCTTCGGCGTTCGTAAAGCAGAAATATCCGTTTCGATTTCGACAGCGTACGATATGGCTGTTGTCCTCTCGGCGTTTTTTTTTTTTTTTCGACAGTAATATGGAGAACCGACCTTTCATAGGGCAAATTACTAAAGGTAAAATTGCCTGATAAAAACCCATACAGCTGTTATTGTTTCTCGAACGTCCTAAAAAGGATATACTCGTACACCTATTCTGTTACCCCCTAAACAACTGGCCGTCTAGGTTTATTTACGCTGTTTGCAACGCCTAGATATGAACTTAGGACCATGTTGCCCTTCCCATCCCCTTGGACCATCCGTACATCCTATTTCCCCCTTTAAACCCTCCTCACGTATGAATGAAAGTCACTCTAGAAAGTTCACATTTAAATACTCTAGGATTTTCTGTTACCTGTGACAGGTGAATTCTACAGACATAAGATTTGAGGTAGCTCATTTTCTTCCCTGACCTGCGACACACAAAATGAGCAGGGATAAAACACCTGCATAACTTCTCTCCCCACGTCACCCCCCCCCCCCCACTCCTTTTTCTCTTGTTCCCCTATGGGACGATGTTTGCGTGAAGTTACGGCACAGGGAGATGGATTAAAGTGGTGAGTGGCTTTAGTTTTTAAAGTCGTAAAGTGGCATTTAGCATGCTGGATAGTGGTTTACAACTAGGCTGTGATATCTACGCTATTGGAGCCAAACCATCCCGTTTCTGTCAAATAAAATTTTCATGTGTCAAATTGTGTGGGTCTATTGTGGTGTGTTTTGCTGTGTCTATATATGGCTCAGGGACCCACAGGGAGGAAATCACTATTACTGTCCTATGTAGTTGGTATGAAAAAAGAAATTTTAGCTTGTCTTTCAGAAATAAAATAGGGGCTTTTGAGCTGAAATGCTATAGACAGATTCTCTGAATACCATTGACAAAGAAGAGAAGAAACATTAACATTTTAAAAGATCTGAACATCAAGGAAGATTTGCTAATAAACAGCATCCTGTATCGGAAGCTGAAAATTTTGGTCATGCCAAGCGCCATGGCAGATTGGAAACAATAATAGCATAAAGCCTGTTACCAGGAAGGAGGGGCAGGGGCCGACTAACAGGAAGATGGGCTTAGGATATAAGTGACTCCTTGAATATGAAAGTACATGAGCCGGGAGAGCTGGCGCCAGACAATGTTTCTTTCAGGCAGACTGTGATGAGAGCGACGTTCTGCATAGGACCTGCAACATGATGATGATAATTTGGTAAACTTATCCATTCTTGACCCGACTGCATCCTCTGAAAGTTAAAATTAGTTGCGTATTTATCGCAAATATATATATTTGTGATTTCACTAGGTAATTTTATGTTTAGTACTTTGCCACTGAGCCTGAACGGTCGGCTCTCTGCAAGATATTCAACTCTAAGGGGTCAACGTAGCGGTCTTCTAATCAGGGTGCAATTTGTACTATTAGCATGTCGACTTTTCGTTGGCTACAGAATAATGCGACTGAGCCCGTGTGGGAATGACCGAGTGCATCGATGTCAATTCTTGACTAATTTATTCATTCATTCATTCCTTGATCTCTGGTTTACAACTGACAACAAACTAAGTTCTCGTCTTTTCTCACTCGTCGCTTCGGCTTTGTGTATTCCGTACCGCAGGTAACCTTGTCCAGACTTTCTTTAAAGTTTGTAATAAACCCTAAGCTGCAGTTCAAAACCAGGAAACCTTGACAAGGAGCCAAGAATTGTCACACCTGTCCACACCTGTCCACACCTGTCCACACATGTCCACACCTGTCCACACCCACACATGTCCACACATGTCCACACCTGTCCACACCTGTCCACACCTGTCCACACATGTCCACACCTGTCCACACCTGTCCACACCTGTCCACACATGTCAGGCCTAAGCTCCCCGATGTCCATGCTCATGACAAATACACAGCTGCATCGCCAGAACAACGTCTTTGAGAAATATTCCCAAATGTATTTAAACCCAGACCGCTCTCTGAGTATGGTTATCTCTAACCCCCATCTCGTCTCGATCTGTTAGGGCTAGCTGTTCGTATCGTTCGTTACTCGATCTGTATATGTTGAATGCGATCAGGGCTGATACAATACAAAACCGCGTCATTTAAAAATTTCAACAAACGCCAAAACTGGCTGAGATTCAGCTATTCTAAGCAAGGCCTTTCTCAGCTGAGTAACTGTTTAATTCGAATCAATAGGTTGTGAATATATTTCGCACGGTTTGTTTATTTCAAAGAATAAAGCACTTAAATTGAAATGTTAAAAATACGAAGCAGGAATATGGTTTGACAAGTGAAAAAAAAAATAAAGTAAAATTTGAGATGTGTGCATATGGCAATTGAAAAAGTAGGAATAGTGTTACCAAGGAAAAAATTAAATAATTTTGTTGAATTATAAATGTAAAACTGAGCATTATTATTACTATTTTTATTATCATTATTATTATCATCATCGTTATTGTTCGCTGTTAAGTCCGATTTTATGACAACAACATGTTGATTCATTGCTCACTAACTGTACAAAATTTGACATGAAAAAAAACACCTCAAAAACTGAAATAATGACCATAGGAAAGAAACACAGTAATGTAAACATAAAGATCAATGACATACAGTTAGAACAAGTTCAAGAATTCAAGTATTTAGGATGCATATTTACAGAAGATGGAAGACTCGATAAAGAGATACAGGCTAGAGTTCAAAAAGCCAATGCAGTCAACTACCAACTGGCCCCACTTCTTCGTCATCCAAAGATCTCGTCACCAGCCAAACAACAGATGATCAACAGCATTTTCATCCCTACGTTATGTTATCAGTGCCTAACGTGGACAATGAACAAATCACATATGCAAAAAATAACTACGTGTGAAATGCGATGTCTCCGAAGAGTCACCAACAATACACGAAGAGACAGAGTCACAAACGTCAGCATTAGAGACAAAGTTGGAACAAGAGCGTGCATAGAACATATTGAAAGACAGAGAATGAAGTGGTTTGGCCATTTAGTAAGAATGCAACCGGATCAGATTGCCTATAAGGCCTTTTACAGTAGAAATCGGGAAGAAAAGCCAGAGGAAGATCCAGGAAAAAATGGATAGATGGAGTAGCTGAATACGGCCAGAAGATCCAGAAAACTGTCACTCAAATCACGCGAGAGGCACAAAACAAATATTTTAAACCACGACACTGGGCTGGAACCCGGTAAAAGTTAAGAAGACAATAGATAGATAGAGATATTATTTGTAGGTGAACTTTGAGATCACCCTTGAAAAATTAGAACGGGTATTATATGTGTTTAAACAGAAATTAACTAGAGAGAGAACTTGTTAAATGAATCAGAAACGGACAAACCAGACCAGACAATACCATTTAGCTTGTCTTAAGATGTAAAAAAAAAAAAAAAATAAACTGAAATACTTTAAACAACAGCAAAGTCAGAGGGGAAGAGAGAACCGTAGAGATTGAGAATTTTTTTTGTGGATTGGTGTCAATGATTAGTTAGGCTCCAAACAGATGAGTAGGTGCTCCTATCTTCCACTCAAAAGATCCAAAGGAGCAAAACGACAGATAACATAACATAACGGCAGAGACTTTAGAGCATGAAAGTCGTACGTAAAAAGAAGATTCTGCACATTTTCTGGCAACATCATACATTTATTACAAAAAGAATTCAAATAAAAACCTTCAAATGTGTTATGGAAATTACAATAAGCATGGCATTGTCTTGTAACCAGTCAACAATATTGTCTGAAGGATATCAAGAGTGTTACAAACGTAGCATTAGGGTACAGATGAACACGGTGAACTCATAATATCAATTTAAAAGAGGGCTACCGATATTTTTAATCTGCGCCAAAGAAAAACAGCGTTCTCTTATCCGGTTGTTGTTTTCATAGACAGTGAAAGGGTCAACAACAACAACAACAACAACAAAATCCATCGCGAATGACTGTCGAGTACGGCAATGCACGCCTGTCAGCCCAGCAAGTTTATAGGCAGAGTAAGCAGTTTCAAAACGATGTGACACAAGGGTTATTACTCTTGCGCCTGACCCGGTCGTGATAATCTGTCAAATAAGTCACTCCATATATAATCAGATCATCTGTCCGTTCGATGCTTCAAACACACGCACGACCTTGCTTAAAAACAGTTAAACAAGGAGTTCACAAACTTTCGTTAACAACAACAACAATTAATTACCTGAAATCGAACAGCGCTGAGAACGCTGATAAAACTCTCCGCTTTAAAGACTCGACGTCCAAAGGAAACATAATGTACAACATTTGGCACCACCTGCTTCTTCCGAGTGTAGCAGTTTGTGGAGACAAAACTCTTTAAACACTCTAAGTTATCATTCCAGTTCAAACTGAAAACTCCAACACTTTTATTGGCTACGTCTGTTACGACAACGGCTTGCGATTGGTTACAGCGTATCTGCAGACGTTCTCTAGTTTCGCTGACGTTTTTAGCCAGATTTTCAATGCTTCTAAAACAACGAGGGAGGTAAAAGATGACTCTTGACTTATTGAATGGTTCTGATGTGTTGTTGTGACTTCTGTTTGATACTGTGAGATAAAAACAAAATCCCATTGTTAAAAAAAAATCATATACCATACAAAATCTCCTAAAAAATATTTGCTATTGGTTGCAAACATTCCTTTAAAGAAAAAAAAAACGTCATACTGATAAATGCAATCCAGTGGTTGATTTAATGATGCTGAAGGAAAAGGGAACAAAGGGAGAAAAAGTTAAGTACTTTTTTAACTAAATTTAGGTACTAGATCCATGATATCGAAGTGACTGCACAGGATAGAGCGGAATGGAGGAAACGACTGGGGTCACTATGTGACATATAATGACTTAACAGGACAGTGAATGAATGAATGAATGAATGAATGAAATGATTGAATGAATGAATACATGAATGAATACATGAATGAATGGAGAAAAAAATGAATGAACGAAGCACGCTCCCGCTGCCCGGATCATTGGGTTTATTCTCATTAGCTGCCCAAGACATTTCAGTCTTCCTTTTTTTAAACAGATTTAACTATGGTTATTGTTCTGTTAAACAGATTTAACTATGGGTATTGATGGAGGTTAGAGTTGCTTGAAAACGATGCAAAAATAGAGCTCGGCTTAGAAGCGTACAAAACTCTGAAGACGCACTGGTTATGACAGAACACACGGCTGGGTAACTGGCTAGAAAAAAGAGTCTTGCAAGCCTGCCTTGACGAGAGCGACCTTCTATAAACGAACTGCTGACTGATGATCATGATGATCAAGATATCCAAGGTACGTTCAACTTGGGTGGGAAGTCTACTTACCTCCACATTCTTTTTCTTGACTCCGGTGTGGACTTCTAAGAATTTCCCCTAATCTCTGGGTAGTAAGACAGGACGCCCGTGTGTATTGTTGCGCACTTTAAAAAAAAAAAACCTTGGCAGTTGGAAGCCTAAAAAGAGTATCCTAACGGCGCTGCTCTGAGATTCTTCAGACTTAGGTTTGAGTTAGAATGGAGCACTAATGGGTTACATCCGTGTGCCATGTCTAAACCATAAACGTTTCTTGACTGATGATGATGATTGCTGCAATAGTTCGTCTTAACTCTTCATTTCTCACACTTTATTTTCTGGTTGTGTTCACATTCTTCCTCATTATTCAATTTCACGGACAATTATTTTTCTGTCGAGCTCTTTGACTAGTGTCCAAGTTTGACCCTGATAACCTGAGGCTGGAATAAAGATTACGTTTAAAATAATTTGTCCTTTGATCTCTTGTTGGAATAGTAGGGTGTTGCAAGATTGGATAAGATGATACGCAACAGTGTTGGCTTGATATTATTCCCATTTTATTTTTAATGTCTTCAGCTTCTTTTTGTCCTTTCTGCCTATCCTTGAAATCAGCGGCTTTTCTTCATGTCATCTCATATATGAAGGGTTGATCGACACCAAGTGTGACACTGATAACGAAGTGTTGGAAGAAGAAAAAACAGGCTGTTATCATTTCAAAGCGATGTTTTCCTATTGTGCATTTGAATAGCCAAGATACAAACATATATATTGTACTATCTATTGCCTTGAATATTTCGCCGTATCTCTTTAGATGCACACATACATTTACAGCATGTTCGGGAAGCCGTGAAATGATAGTGCTTAGATGCTAGCCTGCAGACCCGACGGGCTTAGGTTCGAATTTATCCAGTGGGTTTTAATTTTTTTCCTAAATTAACTGTTACTTTAAATTAGGGGTGGGCAAACTAAGGTCCTCGGACCAACACAGGCCCCGCCCGCCGAGCAATTTTTACTGGTTCGCGAGGTGGGGTAAAATTACTAAATAATCTGGCTCCTGGGATTTAAAAGAAATATGAGAACATAAAACATATGTTTATATGCAGAAAACATTCTTTAAAAAATTAACATTAAAAAAAAGTGAAAACCTTAATAGTGATAAGCAGAAACGGATGTGGCCAAATCTTTGACCCTGCCAGTGAAACACCTGATGCGGACAGTGACTAGAATACAGTATTTGATAGCCCTCGTGGTGTAGCGGCTGGCCTGTGGGTCGGAAGGTCGAGGGTTCAGGACCTAGGGAAACATGACTTTTTTTTTTTTTTTAAATGACCTACCCTCCCAGGTGGACACAGCTTTGAGTGAGTACCAGGTACAGTCCTGGGAGGTAAAATCGACCGGCGTGATGCTGACAACATCACCCACTCAGTGTCGATTGGTTTATAAAATATAGGACTAGCCCTATAAGCCCGGCACGCCTGAGTGCGTGCAAAGGGGACCTATACTTTGCTTAACTAGAAGACAGTATATGACTGGCCACTAGTAATTCTAAAAATTAACTACGGACCAGACAGTTTGCCCACCCCTGCTTTAAACTCTTCCATTGCAAGCAGATGGGCTTGAAAAACAGATCATTCTGACAGACTAGTAAAGTAAAGGACCTTTTAAGGCGTTAAGGCATGTCGGGCATATGGTGCTAGTCCTACATTTGACAGACCAACCGACAAGCGGTGAGTGATATGGTCAACATAACGCTGGCTTTTCTTCCCAGGACTTTTACCTTCACGATATATCGAGATCGGAGAAAAAGTCAGTTTTTCCGTAAATTCCGACTACACTCGGATTTGAACCACTACCTTTGGATTCACAATGGAGGGTCTAACTGCTATACCCCGACCGAACCCTATTTACGAGTACGAGGGAGTTAAACGAAGCAAAATAAATCAGAAGTGCAGAAGTGTTGAACCTAATAATACAAATACAAAAGGTCAAATATGGACTATCTTTGACAGAAGAGAACACTACAGTCAGTTCCAAAAATGTGCCCTCAAACATTAAAAATATCTCCAAAACTCCTGTATGGATCAACACGAGTGTTTGCATGTGAGTTCAAATTTCCCACGTCTTTATGATTTCAAAATTTAAAATTGCGCAGGTGCTGCTGTTTTCTTACAGCGGCTAATTTCTCTCAACTTTTTCGAACTAATAATGTGTGTACTCCTTAAGAAAATAAACAAAGCCGACACAAATCGTGACTTTTGTATGTGCCAGTCAACAAATATTATGGTAGTACATGACGTAGTCACTTCACTATTCAAAGTACTTTTCAGTTTCACACACGGATTACCTCCAAAACTTGTGAACATACTTAAATACTTTTAATCGATGTGTGTGTGTGTTTGTGTGTATCTGTGTGTGTGTGTGTGTGTGTGTGTTTTGTATGCAACAAATGGAGCAAAATACTAGATGTTTGTTTACAATATATCTTTTCCCTACGAGGACGTGATTATTAGCAGTTTACATGCCGGATTGCAACAATTTACAACTCACGGTTGCAGTTGCAGTTTTTTTTTTTTCTAGTTGGGCGTGAATTTTGGAACGAACTATAATATTACATTATGATTAAAATGAAATATGATACGAGAAACGTTCAGTGCGTTGTTTCCATCTAAAAGAGTTACCATTGTCTTACAGGTCGATTCAGCATAAAGTAGGTACTAGATAATGTGCCGGGTCCCCTGTGGATATCTAGGTCCAACTTAGCGAAAGTAGAGGAGGGTGAGGGAAGTAGACTCACTTTTCCTCTCAATAGTATGTCGTAAAAGCCGACTGCCAACTGTCAGTTAATGGCTGTATTTACTACTTTCGCGGTACATGCAGGGGAGTTTTGAGCATGGGGGAATTAGGGCCGCCCTGCTAGTGCTATCGACATGCATCGTGTAGCTTAGTAAGTAAAGTAAAGTAAAGATCCCTTTTCACGCCTTGCGGCGCATCGGGCATATGGACAGAGCGTCCCATATTTTTACAGACCATCAGCATTCGGTGGGTAATGTGGTCAGCATTACGCCGGCTGTCTTTACTTTCCCAGGACAGCCCATCCTGGTACCCATTTTAGGCTGGGTCGACCTGCGACGTCCCATACCACGACACAAATCCACGCAGCCTGCAGTGGGTTTCGATCGCGGTATGCTGGCTTACGAGTCGGACTCGCAACGCCTTAGCCACGGTCGCCGCATCGTGTAGCTTAGCATTATATTTTTACCCTAACATAAAGATTTCAAAGATCCCTAACCTTACCGGGGATTCGAACCTAGTTCTTCTTAATGAGAGCCCAGGGTCCTTAGCCGCTCGGCCAGCCTCTTCTCAAAAGGCGACTAATTAGTGGTTTGTTGAAATCCGAGTTATTGTGCCGAAAGGTATAGATACCGCAGCTTGGCTGTAAACTACAATGTGACGTTTCGACCTCCTGTTTAAAGACAAACATAAAAGAAGAATGTTGTGGAAAGTAAAGGCGATTGGCGAGATGTTGACCACAATACTAATTGAGTGCTGAATCGCCTACTAAATTCCTGTATGGAACGTTACATTTCACAGTTCCAGCCACACGATCTTCGGCTTTTGTATGCATGATATGCGTTTGAGTTACGAAGCTGCATATAAAGTGCTGACCCTGTATTATGAATATTTTCGCGCAAAGTAAAGCAAGAAGATTATCGCCGTTTTTAAAAGAATAGGTCAAGCTTCAGTTGAAACAGTTTAGCTAATAAGTAATTGGAATTATTTCCTTTTATGTTGTTATTAAGTTTTTATATAAATATTCTTTTTTTTTTTTTTAATGCAATATTAAAACGGTGAATGAATATTTACTGAAGCAGCACCTCTGCTTTAGCCGCCTTTCAACATTCCTCGGTGTTCATTCCACTGTGCATTTCGCCACTGAAGTATATTTGTATGTCACTGATTCATGATAGCTTGTCTGTAAACTTGTTTATCAAGCGTATGTTCTTAACACTCTTCTTTACGACAGTGAAACTTTAGCGGCTTATTCGTATCAGGAGAAACGGCTAAATAATTTTCCTATGCGATGTCTCAAAAAAAAATAATAATGATAAAAACGGGAGTGAGTGCCGTCATGCTAAAACCAAGAAATGAATCCACTGAACTGTGATTAAGAAGCTTACTAAAGAAGGAAATGGGATCAACGTATACAAGCAGGAACAATCGGATGTTTTATCCGGAGCCTTTCTCGACATAAACTACAACAGCAATAATCCACACACCTGAAAGTTGAGAGGTTAATAACAGTAAAATATAGGAATTTGGTGTGGAAGAAATAAAACAAATTACTGTTCGAAAATAGTAATAATTTTTATAATAATGACAATAAGGTATCCATTTTTAGCACACCTTCGCATAAAAAGTTGTATCCGTTACTGGTAATATTTATGGATCGCTAGTAATTTTATTCCTACTACGATTATTATCGCAATTGACATTATTGTTACTATTTTTTCCACCGCTGCTACAATTATTGCTCCAATTACCACTGTTTTATTATCACTAATTTTTTTTTTTCTTTTTTTTTTTTATTGTTATTAGGAATGTTAAGATAGTGACGACAACCGCCATAATGATGACGATGTGATGGAGACAAAGCTAATGGCATTGATGAAGATAGCGATGAAGATGCAAATGATACTGATGATGACAACAAAAAATCACAGAATGAGACGCTCTCCTCACCTGTCCACCGATAGTTGACCACCAGTATAACCACGGTGTTGACCGCCAAAACAACCTTTGCTATCAACTTCAGCGCCCCCGGAAGTGACATTCTAGCCATTTCCTGTCAAGGACAAGTGGAGATAATCATTAATAAGAATGTGAAGATGGGTAGCTTTTCAAAGTCGAGTGTACAGTGGACATCACATCATCAGTCAGTAGATTCTTTACAAAAAGTCGCTCTTATCAAGGCACGTTTGAAGTCTCTCTTACTCTAACCATTTCTCCAGCCTTATATGCTTTCATAGCCAATGAATTTTCAACGTCTGAAATCAACCTTCGCGGAGGTCGGTTCTGACACGTTACACAGAAACTGTGCCCTTCGTTTAAGTTCTCTCCAAGCCACTGCGACGTTCAACAGTTCTAAAAAATACCTCAGGATGCTGTTAATGAGCCAGTTCTCCTCAGTATTCATATCTTGCATGAAGCCTGTGTTTTGCCTCTTCTTGGTTCTTTGCATTTTAAGAATATTTCTGTATCATTTCATTTCTAGGGATTGAGCAATGTGCTTGACTGACAACTGTATGTTGGCCCTGGGAAAATACATGATCTCCAAATTTTGTCATAAGTTCTTCGTGCAGTTGAGTCTCTGCGTGGCTAAGGAGAGTCTTTTCTTTTCTGACTTTTTGCAGTCGCCGTTTTTGTTTACTGTGTACCTTGGACACTTTAAACATGTTATCACAATCGACTTTACTACACTGCTCAGTCCTCCGATGCAGCAGCCACTCCAGTTTACTTCTACTAACTGTTTTCATGAGAGGTTGGTTATAATGTCTCCTCTCTCGGCTTCGAAGGTGGCATAGACGTGCTTCATCATGCTTTACTGCCATGTCGCGCAATCTTATCAGTGTTAGAGATTCGTTAGTATCCACTAGCCCACTAGCGGTAGCGTAGTTATGCTATGTTGTATTATGTTGCGATATGTTATCATAATTTACATCACTGCACATTGTTCATTCACATGAGTGCCCAGTCTTCGGGAAGAGCAGTGTCAGAGCTTTCCAAACGTTTTAGGTTGGTGACACACTTTTAAGACAAACATAATTACGCAACAGAGGAATTCACTCTTCTAATACAACAGAGAGCATACATCATGTGGCAACATACGCATATCATTCGTTGACTGTCTAGCAGGTCTTAAGGAAGAAAATATTGGCTTTTGAAATGAAATACTTTACAAAGATTCTCAGAATACCATAGACAGAGAAGAAAAGAAATAAGCTTTGGCAAAGTAATCCTCAATAAAACTAAAAAGTCAGTTGATAAAATCATGAGAAAAGAACAAACTGGTTTTCAAACTGGAAGACGTTTTCTGGATCCAATAATTACCCTAAGACTTATTCTAGAAGAACACATTGCGAAGCAACAACCTCTCGTCATGAATTTGATTGATTTCAAGAAGGCCTTTGACAGCTCACACAGAATTTCACCATGGGGAATTTTAGAATGTTACTGCATACCAGCTTAAATAATAAGCAGCATTCGAAATGGATACGATGATTCAGAGTGTGCAGTGCACACTGAAAACAGTCTAAGTGACTGGTTTATTATAGAAACTACAGTGAAACAAGGCTGCATTCAATCTCCTTGTTGTTTGGAGAAGTCATTGACTGGGCAACGAAAAAACGCAATATATAATTGTGTCTTTATATTAGTGGTTGGTTAAATTGTATTATTAGGACTTTTTAAAAGTGGTTATTTGTTTATCACATGCTAAATCTTTATTTGTTTATTTGTTAAACAGCTGAAAGTTAAGGTCACTACTGTATTTCTAAATAACCAACAAATTCACCACACACAAAAAAAGCCGAGGTAGCCTTGTCTAAATTTAAATAAATAAAAATTGATAACTTTACAATCATGTTTTAGGCTCTCTCTGATAACAGTTTCTGTCATCACCCCTCCCCTTCCGCAACCCCCCCCCCCCCCTACCCACCCCAAACACCGACTGCTCCTCTCTCCCTCCCCGAAGGATTTGAAACTCATCACCAGCAGATAGTATTTTTTTTTTCAATTGACCTTGGCATCCGTGTCCACCCAGACTAAAATGGGTAGCAGGATTTGTAATGAGAAGTAAATGCGGCCAGTGTAATATTAACCACATCAGCCATCAAGTACCAGCACTACTACCACCATTACCACCACCAACGCCACTGCAACAACAACTAAAAAACTACACTACTGTCTGTTTTACAGCGCTGTGTAGACAGGGGGTCATGAGTCTGAGGATTTAAGGCCGCATGGCTAGTGCTGTCGCCACGGACTGTTCATGTTGGGATGTATGATTCTGCCCCTGACATAAATACTCCATCAACTTACCGGGCATCGAACTCCGGTCTCCCGCATTAGAGCCCGACGTTGTAGCCACCCGCCTAGCCACAACAACTGCTGCTATTCTACTACTACTACTACTACCACAACTTGATGCTGCTTTGAGCAGATCAATCTTGCAGGCATGGCGGTTACTGTGACTTTCCCTACATGGGCAATAGTGATGTCATTAATGTCAAGTGAGATACATATCGCACAGAACATCGTGTCGAGGGTGGCGAATATGGGAGTGCAGCGTGCAATAATATTTCACCAAGGGCCGGAGTTTCTGATTAATAACCACAGAAAGGGCATCATTGGTGGTTTATCATCATCATCAGTTCTCGTTAAGCCTAGTGGCACATGAGGCTTCAGAGAGGACTTTCCATGCTTTCCTGTCCTGTGCAGTCTTCAGTGCAGTTTTCCATGTCAAAGATGCCGAACTCAGGTCACTTTCCATCGTTCGTCTCGATGTTGTTTTTGGGCGCCCCTATTTTCTCTTTCCCTCTGGTGTCCATGTGAGAGCTGTTTTGGCAGGTATATCAGAAGTCATTCTCATAACGTGGCCAAGCCATTTCCATCTTCTCTTGGTAATCATACTGTCTAAAGTTTCTTGGTTTGTGGCTTGAAGTAGTTTAGTGTTGGTGGTTTAGCGCTCCTAAAAGCTATCGAGGAAAAGATCTGAGAAACTATGGATCTGTTCGGAATGCTGCGATGATGGTCCTCACTAATCACTAATCTTTCATTCCCATATCTTTTTCATTCCCATACAGTCTTTAAACAACTCTCTTGTTATTCCCACAAACACTTGTAATTCCAGCTTGTTGGTTTTTTTTTGTTTTTTTCCACATCTAAACATGTCCATACAATCTTTAAACAAATCTTGGTTCCAATAAGGAAATGCCGATTTCTGAGGATTTGTTTGCTTAATTTACTTTAGCATCCCTGTCCACCCAGACTAAAATGGGTAGCAGGAAAATTAATTAGAAGTAAAGGCAGCCAATGTAATATTTACCATATCACCCATCGAGTACCAGTACTACTACTAGTACTACTACTACCACCATCAGCGCCACAACAACTAAAAAACTGTCATTACTGTCTGTTTTACCACCTTTTTAGGTCGGTGTAGACAGGGAGTCTGAAATCTGAGGATTTAGAGCCGCATGGCTAGTGCTGTCGCCACGGACTGTTCAGGTTAGAATGTTTAATTTTTGTCCAAACAGAAAATGTCCTTCACCTTACCGGTGGTCGAACCGGGTCTCGTGCATGACAGCCTGACGATGAAACCACTCGGCCAACCACAACAACAACTATTAATATTCTGTTACTACTTCATGCAGATTTCTGAAGTCAACAGTCAAAGTTCGCCTAAAACACACGCCGGAACGTGACAACGAAAAAAAGGGGTCGTTGGAAAATAAAAACAATATGTCGATATGATCGTCGCTGGAGATGTGTAGTTCGTGCTTTATACGACACTCTTATATAAAAGCTCGCACGTATCTAAATAGAAAGTTATGTAAAAATTTCAAAGCAATCGGTAAAGATACAGCTTCATACATATTTCTGAGGTCTACAGTCAAAGTTTCGCCTACCAGCGGAAATAAAAGCCCGCGTCGGCAACGCGGCACAGGGAAAAAAAAATCGGATTGTCGGAAAATATAACCAAGACACAGATGTGATCGTCACTGGAGCTTTGTAGTTCGTGCTTTGTAAAAACACACGCGTTGTTCGAAAATTTCAAAGCAATCGGTGGAGATGTATTTATATAGATGTATTGACGAACTAATATTCGAAAGGAGTGAGACCAGACGGGCAGGCTGTTAGACGGGCCTGCGTGCCTAGTTAATAACCCGTCAAAGATGATGTCTGTTTCATCGTCAGTCTGTATGTCAAGCTCAGTTCTGAGGGAGCTTCAAAAGAAAACCGTGACAGTGTGCTAGTAATAGCAATAACCAAACCAACGTCTTGTAATCTATATCAATACTGTTGTTAAGCAAGTAAGCAGCGTTGCGTAGGTAACATCACGTTTTTAACACACACCAAAGAGGAGCAGCATTATGATTTGAAATTGGATTGAACCTGCTGCCACTGCCTCGGCAGGTAAGTATAAATGGGCAAAGTAAATGAAACAAATAAGCATACTGAAAAGGGAAAAAAACCTGTTAGTATTGTACTCTCGTACGGGCCTTTTTTTTTTTCAGCACTATTGTAGGACACTGGTAGTAAGATCGGACGCCCGTGTGTATTGTTCCTCACGTAAAAAAAATCCCTTGGCAGTTGGAAATCGAAACAGAATAGCCTAGCTGCGCAAAATTTGGAGTTAAAACTCTACCCAATGTATTTCAGGATCCTCGCCGGTGTTACGGAGTTCGTGCACAGCGCTGAGAATCTTCGGACTCAGGCTTGGATCAGAAGTAGAATGGAGCACTTATGGGTTACCCCTTGTGCCTTGATGTTGATCCGTCGTCTAAAACTAAAACAAACCTCTAACGACCACTATGTGGTGCGTACCGGCACCTGTTTTTAGACACGGTGGTACGTACCGGCACCGTTTTTAGACACTTGGTGGTACATACTGGCACCTGTTTTTAGACACGGTGGTACGTTCAGGCACCTGTTTTTAGACACGGTGGTACGTACCGGCACCTGTTTTTAGACACGGTGGTACGTACCGGCACCTGTTTTTAGACACGGTGGTACGTACCGGCACCTGTTTTTAGACACTTGGTGGTGCGTACCGGCCCTTTTTTCCACAAAAACAAGACAATCCCAATCAGGTCATGAAAATCTTTAGCCTGCAAACACACTGACGCAAAAAAGGTTCTTCTTTATTCTCGGCCAGTGCTACCAGTGCCAATCATTGTCACTTACAACACAACTATGAAAAGGATATGCGTTTAGCATCATATTATTAACCACTAAAATGTAGATGCAAGGGGGGCAATTGATTCACTATCCCCTTACATCATCATCATCATGTAACAGGTCCTTTGCAGAACGTCGCTCTCATCACAGTCTGCCTGAAAGAAACTCGGTCTCTCGCCAGTTCTCCCTCCTTATGTACTTTCACACTCAAGGATTTATATCCTGTGCCCGTCTTCGTAAAAGTCGATTAATTAGGGATGTTTTCTTTATAGTAGCAGTTAATCTGCCTGAACGATGAGGAGCCAACAGTATCCATATAAATAAGGCACATCTGTATAAATTATGTGTACGCAAACCTCAAGTTCAGGAATTAGACCTAAGTGTAGAAGTGGGAGAACAACCAGATCCTTCCACTGCGGTTTACAGACTATGTATGTTTGTTTGTTTGTTTTACGCCATACCATACACGGCACTCACCAAAAGAGAAGAAGGACGAAGATCACGAGGTTTAGCCACCGCTAGAGAGACGGGCGTTTACAGACTATAAACGCTAAGTGCGAAAGAGGAACCCTTCGATCAGAGAATCCCAATCAGCAATCAGCACAATGTGTGCCAATGGTGGGAAATTAGTAACCACTAAAATTAGATGCATGAAAAGGGCTGCAGCAGTGACCCGAAGAGCTGTATGAAACATTTCACCACAGTGTAAATGACAACAAGTAAATATCAGTAAATTTACTCGTGTAAAAAGTAAAAGGACGAAGATCACGAGGACCAAGTAAATGTGTTAACATGATAACACAGCACAATGTGTCCATGGTGTCAGAAGAGCTGTAAAAGTGTAAAACATAAATATCAGTAATTTTTTTTAAAAATTAACTGTAATGTGTTAACTGATAACACAACATAAAAGTAAAAATTTATCAGGGGTAAACTAAAAAAAAAAAAGACTTTTTTTTAAATATTTGAAGTAACACTTGTAAACACTGGAAATCAAACTGTAACAAGTTTAAATATTAACACAGTAACAGTTGTGATCCAAGGTAAATTTTTGTTTTTAAAATCCCAGAAAGATAGGTTTTGATGTGAATGCAGTAAATGAAGCAATTACGGAAACAAAAAATAACAATGTGAGTCAGCATGAAAGTGTGAGAATAAGATTTAAGTAAGTGAAGTAAAGCAGCCTTTTCCACTTCTTTAGGCATGTTGGGCATTTGAGACTACACGTATATTTTATTGATCAATCAGTACTTGGCGTTTGAGGTGGTCAACATCACGCTGGTTGCCTTTACTTCCCAGGACTGCATCTGGTACCCACTAAAGGCTGAGTCGACCTGTGAGGCAAGGTAATTTTTGAAAAAAATCCTGCCTGTCAGGACTTGAACCCACGACCTTCAGATCTATATACGAGAGTCTAGCCGATACACCACGGCGCTCCCGAAAATAAAATTAACAAATGTAAATATTTAAAGAAATGTACCAGTACATTTATAACATTTAAAATGTCAGAATTATCCAGTGTCAAAGTGTAACAGTAAGAATAACACAGCTTTAACTGCCAATTACAGCCTTTGTTTTACCACTTTGGCGGTGTAGGCGGGTGTGTCTTTGAAGTTAACGATTTATGGTTGGTGCTGTTGCCACGATGTGCAGGTGAGGATTTATTTTGCCTCTGACAGGAACAAATTCTCAGCCTAACCGAGGATTCGAACCTGGGTCTCCAGCTTGAGAGCCAGCGTTCTAATCGCTCATCCAGCCGCTTTTCGTCACAGCTTTAATCTTCTAAAATACTACGCGGTTTAGTTGAGTGAAAGAGGAGAAGAGGAAGACCAAGAGACTGGGTTTTGAAATTGGCTAAACTGACAGACATCAGATGTTGAAATATTAGGTCCACCGCCTGTCCATCTGATTTGATTGACAGAGATGGAGGGAACTTATCAGTCGGTCAACGGCAGCTGGTGACCTAACAACACGTGGTGCTATCAAATTATGACGATGATGATGATGATGTTGATGATGATGATGATGAAGATAATGATGATGATGATGATGATAATGATGAAACTGTTAAAGCAAACAATACAAATTAAAAAGAATAACAAGAAAAACATTACAGCTAACCGAGCGATTATTTACAAACAGCATCACATTAGGACTAACGGGTGCATTCACAAGTCGTCAAGATATTTCACTGACATATTTGCATAAAGATAAACATCAAAAACACTCCTACATTGTTTTGCGTCTCAATACTTCAAAAGGAAATATGTGTTTTCTTATTTGGTTTGAAATCTTTTATATGCGCACGCATTTGGCAACTCAACCAAATCTCATTTTTTTTCTTTGTTTATCGTCATGTTCTTGCCAGGTTGTATGTAGCCCAGTGTCGTGGTTTGGTTTGTTTTGCGCTTCTCGGGTGGTTTGAATGATAAATTTGTTTATCAATTGAAGGATTTAGATCGGCTGATTATCTGTCGTTTTCTGGTCTTCCTCTTGTTTCCAGATTTGGAAATTGGCTAAACGGACCATCTTTTTTTTTTCATCATGGTCTTACTAGATGTCCAAACCTTCTCATTCTCTGTCTTTCAATGTAATTCTGACACGGTCTTGCTCCATCCTTTTTCTGATGCTGTGTCCTTGTCCCTTCTTGTTTTGTTGGTGATATTTTGGAGCCCATTTTGCACGTGGTTGTTTTCTGTCCCTGTAATCTACAGGTGCCTCGCCGCCGACATGGGCGATGATGCCTAAACACAATCTGCCATCTTCGACTACGTGTATCAGTTCGTGTGATGATACCTTTTGATGCTATGATAAAAGACTGTCAAGAATCTTAGTCATCCTCTGTCCCTTCTTCCCCAGATCTTTCCAGTGGTCACATCATGTGTGTTTCCTTTTTTTCATTTTTCATTACATAACAGAATGATGACTGTCTATATCTACGTTTGTTATAAGATGTCTTCGAGCCATCGCCTCTGTTTTTATATCTGGATTGCTCTTTTTGACTATCCAAGGAATTTTCTAAGTATTCATTTGTAAAACAAAAAATCCTGGGGCCTGAAGAAATAGTTTGGCTTTTCTAATAAATGTCGAGGATTCACAGCCGTATGTTAAACTGTCTCTAAATATAGCATGCAATGATTCTTTTTCCTAATTTCCAGTGACATAGATTTATTGCACAAAATGTTCATTTAGCCAAGTGCGGTTGTAGACTGTCACACCTCTATTATGACAATGCATTAAAATGTGTATTTTTAATTTTTTCTCTTACAAATTAAAAGCAGAGTGTGTGCAATGTAGACATGTAGCTATGTAGATATGTACCGTGTTTGCCTGAATATAAGCCCTTGGTAATAGAAAGCCCGAACCCCAGGCATAAGACCTAATTTAGAGAGTCATTGTGGGTTTTTACACCTTATCATTTGGGAAAGGGGGAGGGGGGGCAAGAAATCCACTGCCCCTTATCAAGCGGGCCTTGGTTGGTCAAAACACACGACAGAAGTAATTAACGTTTAAAAAAATACACACAAATAAATTGTATTGTTTACATAAATAGAATATATTTTTGTTACATATATAGACGGTCTTTATCAACGGGGAAAATTGTAGATTTATGAAACAAATGTCAAAGTCAGAGTGGAATTAGAGAAGCATAACTGAAAGGGAGAAAATTAATATCGGTACAAAGTGATTTTTCGAAACGAATTATACAGAAAAGAGGGGAAAGGAGCGGAAATGATACAAATTATGAAAATAAAAACTTGATAAATGCGTACCGAAAAAATGCAATAAAATATACAGTAAAAAAATATAAAAAAAGTGTTAATTAAGCATTGATAATATCTAAGACCCGGTCTTATTTCCCGAAGAACCTAGGCGCCTTAGTCTCTAGGTCCCTGCTATGCAGCATCTTTTATAAACAGGTTGGAGAATTGCTTCGACAGAATATCAAGGAAAGAACCTCGACAACGCAGTGATAGGTCAATAACACGGTATACTTCTCTTCCAACAGTTACCTCTTCGAAGTGTAAGGGAAAAGGGGTGTGCTCTTTCTAACAATTCGCATCAGTTGATCTTCAAGTTTAGTCCCCCTCTTACTGAATGCGACAATCCCGACTCGCGCACAGAAGCCTCTCATATAAAACATATTCATGCCCAGCCTATGCTACCAGTGTCAGACATGGCCACTTACAACAAACCATAAAAGAAAATAAACAACCGCGGAAAAGACATGTTTGAATCGGGCTGCTACTAATTATATACACTCGTGCCTCTGCTCACGAACACGATTTTCAAACAAATTTTGACTCGATCGGCGAACAATGCTTCGACCCACAGACTCATATATATCCCTTTGACGCCACTTTTTCGGCTAACGAACGGCATCATTCATACGCAGGTTTGCGTGCTATGTTGGATGTTGAATGTTGAATTAAGAATCAACATCATACCACTCGGGACACTACCATAAGCGCTCCGTCCTCGTCTTTAGCAGCAGACAAAAAGTTCCAATTCTGATGGTACCAGTAACTGTCTGATTGTCAATCCGTCTCGCCGTATCCTTTAGTGTTGAGCGTCAGCAAAATCATATAGTAACCCGCCTCAGCGCCATTTTACTCCGACCGTATTGATCTGTTTGTGCCTCCAAACTGTTTACTAGTTCCCAAAGGGCCCTAACAACATCTAGCCTGTCATCCATCAGTTCACCCACGAAGTAGTGCAGAACCGGTCAGTCTATCTGTCTGCTCTTTTTCCAACACGCCAGCATGACCTGGAGAAAATATTCATAGGACGCTAACTATCCGAACCTCTGAAGTGATGCTTGCCACTCTGCACGGAGCCTGTCTGCCTTTATGAACATGCTCTGTGAGTCAGTCACAGTTACGACATGTGTGTACAGGTGATTCTCAAGCCAGCGGAAAAGTCTGACTGACTGACTATCTACCCCACCAGGACATCACGCAAGCGATAAACTTCCGATGACACAATGTGCCACCGTGTGGATGAGGATCACCGTGGAGAGGTCCCAGACCGCGTTCAGACAATTGGCCATATTTATGGCCTGCCTATATTGCAGCCCCTGGCAAAAGTCAGGGTGGGGCTTCAAATATCGAACCACTTCCAAGGATACAAACAAGAGAAGAAGAACAATTATTGGTAGCCACGGCGCCGGCCATCGAACCACTTCCCAGGATACAAACAAGAGAAGAAGAAAAATTATTGGTAGCCACGACGCCAGCCATCGAACCACTTCACAGGATACAAACAAGAGAAGAAGAACAAGACTGAAATATCTACAGTTACCTCAAGTTACTATGGAATAGGACTCTCCTTGGAAGGCGTAGTCTTTCTCTACCATCTGCCCGTGCCAGCAACTGTCAACCACAAACGTAAACTTCAACTGTACAATTTTTATTATATATTTTTGTTGCCCATAAATCCATAAGAAGTCAAAAAAAAAATATCTTTTCGAAGGGGGGCGAACGGATTAATTCGATTTGCATTTATTTCAAAGGGAAACATTGGTTTGGCTTAAGAACATTTCGGTTCGCGAAAGGAGTCGAAGAATGAATTGAGGTCGTGACCGGAGGTATCACTGCATACATAACTAGAGCAAAATTATAATTATAGTTGTGTATACTTGAATAAGCGGCGTCTGGGGCTTAGGCGTTGCGAGTCCGTCTCGTAATGCCAACATACCGCGATAAAAACCCACTGCTGGCTGCGTTGATTTTTATTATGGCACCGGGCGTCGCAGGTCGACCTAGCCTAAAATGGGTACCAGGATGTATGTTCAGGGAAAGTAAGGCCGGCGTAATGCTGACCATATTATCTACCTAGTGCCGATTGGTCTGAAGAATTATGAATGCTCTTCCAAAATGCCCTATGCGCCTAGGGCTTAAAAAGGAATTGTTACATTTTTTTTCACGTTTATACGTGGATAAGCTGAGTCGAGTAGCATACACTGATATTAAGGGACTCCAGGGCTTCTATTAGTCTTGTTATCAAACTGTAGATGCCGTTTTATAAAGATCATTAGTTAAACACGTATGTACGTTAAGCTATGTGGTAAAGTATACAAACCAATATACATGTTGGTAAACGGTGCCATTGTGAAAATCGTGTATGCAATAAAGCAGTGTCTCTCTAAAAGGGTGCATAACCCCCCCCCCCCCCCGACCCCCAACCTCTGACCTCAGGGTTAGATGGGCCAACCGGGAGAGGGGACGATAGAGGCCGCGATCAAATTAGGAGGAGCTGGGGAGCTATAGGGGGCGGTAGCAACCTCAGGTGCAGCTGAGAAGCATTGAATTAAAACCAAAAAAAAAGGGGGGGGGAAGCGACAGAGAGAGAGAGAGAGAGAGAGAGAGAGAGAGAGAGAGAGTCAGAGAGAGAGAGAGAGAGAGAGAGAGAGAGAGAGAGAGAGAGATCATTTTAATAAACTCTTTGTAATTTTCTCAGTGTAGTGTAGCGGATGTCAATCGCACTGATCGCCCAATTTTCAAAATCAACAAAGAAATTATGTTATAATGAATCAGATTCATCATTCATATTGAGGAATGTTATTGCGAAGCTTCATATTTATATTCTCATATTTTGATACTGACTAGAAGAATGGCCTGAGGTGATACTCTACAAGAAACAATTAATGTTAAAAGTCGTCCCCTTGTGGGATGCAATTTTTTGTTATTTGAAGCCCCACCCTGGCTTTTGCAGGGGACCCTGAATATGTCCTAGTCATAGATATGGCATAACGACTGAAAGGGGTTTCTGGGACCTCTTAACGAGGGATCCTTACCAGCATGGTGGCACTTTGTGTCATCGGGTGTTTATCGCTTGTGTGATGTCCTGGTGGGGTACAACTGCCTATCTACCTACAAGCAGCAGTTACTGACGACAAAGTAGTGACTGTTCCGCTGTTCCATCAGCAAAACTGATCGGGAGTGTCTGTAACGCTGTTCCGTCAGTAAAACTGATTGGGGCTGACTGTTCCGCTGTTCCATCAGTAAAACTTATTGGGAGTGACTGTTCCTCTGTTAGATCGGTAAAAACTGATCGGGAGGGACTGTTCCTCTGTTATATCGGTAAAACTGATCGGGAGTGTCTGCTCCGCTGTTCCATTAGTAAAACTAATCGGGAGTGTCTCAAGGCAGCGAGAGCAGCCAGGTAACGTTAAAGTCGAAAGGATTGACTTCATTGCACCGAGTTTTATCCCATATGGCTCGGTCTCTCTCCACAGAATGGATAGCAGTCTGCCTAGAGCCTGACACAAAGCACTAATTCTGTACTTCCGGGGACGATCCCAAGGGTCTCATGGAAAATGCACTCATCAGCCGAACAACGCAGCTGTGAAACGAACCCACGAGCTTCAGCGCGCGAGGCAAACAGCTTGTCCACTTTGCCACGGAGACCAAAATCAGAGCAGCGAAAAGAGAGCCAACATTAAGTTAAAAAAGGTAAAGATCCCTTTTCGGGCCTTTAGGCGCATAGGGCATATTGGAAGACAGCACATATTTTTTACAGACACTAGGTGGGTAATGTAATAAGCATTACGCCGGCCGTCTTTACTTCCTCAAAAACCACATCCTTGTACGCATTTTAGGTTGGGTCGACCTGCGACTCCCCAGACCATGATACAAATCCACGCAGCCAGCAGTGGGTTTCGAACGCGGTATGTAGGAATTACGAGTCGGACTCGGAAACGCCTAAGCCACGGATGCTGCTATTTAGAAACGTCAGTTACGTAAATCGCGAAGTGCCTTAATTCAGAGCAGTCTTAAAAGAGCCAAGGCACTTCGTGATTCACGTAACTAACCTTACTAATATTGTCACTAGCAAGTCACATTATAGAACCAATGCTCATCGACAACTAAGTTGTTTAGACATCCATCGACAATTAAGCTGTTTAGACATCCATCGACAACTAAGCTGTTTAGACATCCATCGACAACTATGCTGTTTAGACATCCATCGACAACTATGCTGTCTAGACGGCCATCGACAACTATGCTGTTTAGACGGCCATCGACAACTAAGCTGTTTAGACGGCCATCGACAACTATGCTGTTTAGACGGCCATCGACAACTATGCGGTTTAGACGGCCATCGACAACTATGCTGTTTAGACATCCGTCGACAACTAAGCTGTTTAGACATCCGTCGACAACTAAGCTGTTTAGATGGCCATCGACAACTATGCTGTTTAGATATCCATCGACAACTAAGCTGTTTAGACTGCCATCGACAACTAAGCTGTTTAGACGGCCATCGACAACTAAGCTGTTTAGACGGCCATCGACAACTAAGCTGTTTAGACGGCCATCGACAACTAAGTGTTTAGACGGCCATCGACAACTATGCTGTTTAGACGGCCATCGACAACTAAGCTGTTTAGACGGCCATCGACAACTATGCTGTTTAGACATCCGTCGACAACTAAGCTGTTTAGACGGCCATCGACAACTATGCTGTTTAGACGGGCATTGACAACTAAGCTGTTTAGAGGCCATCGACAACTAAGCTGTTTAGACGGCCATCGACAACTAAGCTGTTTAGACGGCCATCGACAACTAAGCAGTTTAGACGGCCATCGACAACTAAGCTGTTTATACATCCATCGACAATTAAGCTGTTTAGACGGCCATCGTCAACTAAGCTGTTTAGACGGCCATCGACAACTAAGCTGTTTAGACGGCCATCGACAACTATGCTGTTTAGACTGCCATCGACAACTAAGTGTTTAGACGGCCATCGACAACTATGCTGTTTAGACGGCCATCGACAACTAAGCTGTTTAGACGGCCATCGACAACTATGCTGTTTAGACATCCGTCGACAACTAAGCTGTTTAGACGGCCATCGACAACTATGCTGTTTAGACGGGCATTGACAACTAAGCTGTTTAGAGGCCATCGACAACTAAGCTGTTTAGACGGCCATCGACAACTAAGCTGTTTAGACGGCCATCGACAACTAAGCAGTTTAGACGGCCATCGACAACTAAGCTGTTTAGACGGCCATCGACAACTAAGCTGTTTAGACGGCCATCGACAACTATGCGGTTTAGACATCCGTCGACAACTAAGCTGTTTAGACGGCCATCGACAACTATGCTGTTTAGACGGGCATTGACAACTAAGCTGTTTAGAGGCCATCGACAACTAAGCTGTTTAGACGGCCATCGACAACTAAGCTGTTTAGACGGCCATCGACAACTAAGCAGTTTAGACGGCCATCGACAACTAAGCTGTTTAGACGGCCATCGACAACTAAGCTGTTTAGACGGCCATCGACAACTATGCTGTTTAGACATCCATCGACAACTATGCTGTTTAGACATCCGTCGACAACTAAGCTGTTTAGATGGCCATCGACAACTATGCTGTTTAGATATCCATCGACAACTAAGCTGTTTAGACGGCCATCGACAACTAAGCTGTTTAGACGGCCATCGACAACTAAGCTGTTTAGACGGCCATCGACAACTAAGCTGTTTAGACGGCCATCGACAACTAAGTGTTTAGACGGCCATCGACAACTATGCTGTTTAGACGGCCATCGACAACTAAGCTGTTTAGACGGCCATCGACAACTATGCTGTTTAGACATCCGTCGACAACTAAGCTGTTTAGACGGCCATCGACAACTAAGCTGTTTAGACGGCCATCGACAACTATGCTGTTTAGACATCCGTCGACAACTAAGCTGTTTAGACGGCCATCGACAACTATGCTGTTTAGACGGGCATTGACAACGAAGCTGTTTAGAGGCCATCGACAACTAAGCTGTTTAGACGGCCATCGACAACTAAGCTGTTTAGACGGCCATCGACAACTAAGCAATTTAGACGGCCATCGCCAACTAAGCTGTTTAGACGGCCATCGACAACTAAGCTATTTAGACGGCCATCGACAACTATGCGGTTTAGACATCCGTCGACAACTAAGCTGTTTAGACGGCCATCGACAACTATGCTGTTTAGACGGGCATTGACAACTAAGCTGTTTAGAGGCCATCGACAACTAAGCTGTTTAGACGGCCATCGACAACTAAGCTGTTTAGACGGCCATCGACAACTAAGCAGTTTAGACGGCCATCGACAACTAAGCTGTTTAGACGGCCATCGACAACTAAGCTGTTTAGACGGCCATCGACAACTATGCTGTTTAGACATCCGTCGACAACTAAGCTGTTTAGACATCCGTCGACAACTAAGCTGTTTAGACGGCCATCGACAACTATGCTGTTTATACATCCATCGACAACTATGCTGTTCAGTCGGCCATCGACAACACCTTCTTGTTTTCATGCTGACCTTGGTTTTTAGACGCTCTGTTGTCTTGTTCGTTGAGTATTCCAGCCAGTCTGTTTGTATTTATACTCTGTTGAGAAAGCTTTTGGTCGAAACGTTCGGAAGTACTTGTGTGCATCTTGTCCATTCTTGTACATCTACGGCTTAGGCGTTGCGAACATGCTTCGTAATGCCGGGTTGCCGAGTTCGATATCAACTGGAGACAATATGTCTTGCGATGAGTTTGACAGTGGTACCGAGAGCAGACCGTTTAAAGAGCAATGGCAAACTACTGAAAGTAAAATGTGTCTAGAATAACCACAACAGACAAAACTTGCTGGGACTGGGAAACCCTTGGTCACTTGCTGCTGACGGAGGCAACACTGCTGCTAATCTGAGCATATGAAACAGATCGCAAAGAGGAGGTACCCTGCCGTCTTAAGAGGATTAGGACTATCATCCGCTAATCGATTGTTCGTTCTCCTCTCTCTCTCTCTCTCTCTCTCTCTCTCTCTCCCTCTATCTCTCTCTCTCTATCTCTCTCTCTATCTCTCTCTCTATCTATCTATCTCTATCTCTATCTCTATCTCTCTATCTCTATCTCTCTATCTCTCTATCTCTCTCTCTTTCTCTCTATCTATCTCTATCTCTATCTCTATCTCTCTATCTCTCTATCTCTCTCTTTCTATATATATATATATATATCTGCACAAGGCTAGCTCCCTGGCAAGAGAATCTCCCAAATCAGCAAATCCATAGCTCCAGGAAAGATCCCCATCCTCAAGTACCTTGCCGACTGGCATGGGCGATCATGCCTTTCCCCAATTTACAGTGGATCAGTTCGTGTGTTGACACCTCTCTATGACATGACACAAGGTTGTCAAGAAGTTCCTGCGTTGTGTTCATCTGTCTCTCTTTCCACGGATCTTCCCAGTTGTCACAACATGTTTGTTTTTCCTCTTCTCATAAGAAGACCAAAAAATGAAGACTGCCTTTTTTTCTGATGTTTGTGATCAGTTGACTTTCAGTTCTCGTCTCTTTCAAAACATCTGGTTTGCTCCTTCGGGCTGTCCAAGAAATTCTAAGTATTCCTCGGTAAAACTGCACCTGAGAGGCCTCCAGAAATTGTTTGGCTTTATTTTAATTGTCCTAGGAGACCTGAGTTCGATCCCTGGTAATGCGATGGAGCTTTTATGTCGGGCAAAAATTGAAAGTCCTAAACTGCACAGTCGTTGGCGACAGCACTAACCATGTGACCCTAAATCATCAGGCTCACCCCCCCCCCTTTTTTTTTCCCACGTCTACACCGCCCTAAAAAGTGGGGATCGTTTTTTTTTTTTTCGAACTATTTGTGCAAGATTTGCACCGAGAGAGGACACACATAGAGAGAAGATTCACACAGATCCCCATATATCTCTGTAAAATCAACACTTGCTAACCGGTTGACGTTGCCACGAAGCGAACCCACGATCTTTAGAGCACGAAGCTACAGCTTGACCACTTCGCCACGGAGATCTCCGTTTAACGCAGCTATATTAGCGAGCACCTATGGCTGCAGAATAACATGCAGTTCGATGCTGTTGAAATAGGGTCAGTATTGGCAATAGTCATGTGAAATCGTGTTCCTTCATAGGCTATTAAAACGAGTTACACATTCTGTACACAGATTTTAGCCATGGAAGATGTGATCTGTACTGAGAACGCTGGCCTTTTGTGAAAACAGAACAGAACATTCAAGGAACACTTATATCAGAAATACACGCGAGTACATCGAGGTGCAGTCTTATGCAGATCAGGAGCGATTTGCTTTGACGTGAGACAGTTGAGTGACATTATCAGTTTGTTTCGTCGCCAGTCTATTGGTTACTCATTGTCGGAATCTTTATCGTCATTCTTGTGTGGCCTCCGGTACAGTTATGTGAATGACGTATACACACTGGAACCTACCAATCAAATACCTTTCTTCAATGTTGGTGTATTCTAGACAAAGCATTGAGGTCTACTGTGTTCGTAAATCGTTGCTGTTATTGTTATTCGACCTATGTTTCGTTTATATAAATTTCTGTAACCTATAATGCTATTTCAATGGTTGGAGATAAATTATGTCCGTATTCCATAGTTGTTGATTTTAAGTTGTACGATAGACAAGGCCAATAAGACACCTTTTTATTAGGGGTGGGGGGGGGGGGTTGCCTAGTTGACCATGTTATTAGTGCACTTGTTTCCATAGCGAGGAGCACACGCGGTCTGGGGGTGACAGGTTCGATTCACAGCACGTTAACTGATATATAATATTTAATGGCCCTAATGGTTGCCCCTCTGTTAATTCACTGAATAGCGGGTCTCCGGGACAAAACAGTCCTACGAGTCTTGCCTACCCACCTACTCACATGTAAGTAAATAAACGACTGCCTACGTACCCACACACAGATAAGGAGCTGCCTATTTTCAGACCTGAACACGCACTCACTCGCGTGTACGCAATGGACTTTTTTTTTCACGCCTGCCTACACACCCATTCATTGTTAAGCAATGGACTATTTTCAGGCCTGCCAACACACCCATTTACTGGTAAGCAATGGACTATTTTCAGGCCTGCCTACACACCCATTTACTGGTAAGCAATGGACTATTTTCAGGCCTGTCTACACATCCATTCACTGGTAAGCAATGGACTATTTTCAGGCCTGCCTACACACCCATTTACTGGTAAGCAATGGGCTATTTTCAGGCCTGCCTACACATCCATTCACTGGTAAGCAATTGACTCTTTTCAGGCCTGCCTACACACCCATTCACTGGTAAGCAGTGGAGTATTTTCAGGCCTGCCTACACACCCATTCACTGGTAAGCAATGGACTATTTTCAGGCCTGCCTACACATCCATTAACCGGTAAGCAATGGACTTTTTTTCAGGCCTGCCTACACACCCATTCACTTGTAAGCAATGGACTTTTTTCAGGCCTGCCTACACATCCATTAACCGGTAAGCAATTGACTTTTTTAGGCCTGCCTACCCACCCATTAACCGGCAAGCAATGGACTTTTTTCAGGCCTGCCTACACACCCATTCACTGGTAAGCAATGGACTTTTTTTTCAGGCCTGCCTACACATCCATTCACTGGTAAGAAATGGACTTTTTTTCAGGCCTGCCTACACACCCATTAACCGGTAAGCAATGGACTATTATCACGGCAGTAACGCTTTAGGTATATTATGCCAACCCACAGTTGTAAAGACCAGTCAGCTGTCAGTGAGTCTTATGGTCAACATACGCTGGACAACTCACGATACACATCCCCCACAACTAGTGTTAGCTGCGCATGTTTGTGATTACATTAGCCGATGTTTACATTCAGTAGTTTGCCAAATGCTTGTAGCTGCAGTTTAATATCCTCTTTCTAGCCCACAGTTTGGTATCATCTTTCTCTTTCAGTTGTGATCCCACTTTTTGCTCGACTCCTTTCTGTCTGTCCCGAGTGTGTACGAACGGGATGTGTCTTGATATGTACTTAATATAAACGGGTTTTTTTTTTTGTTTTTTTTTTTTTTCACTGTTATTATTCTAGCTTCGGTTTTAACTGGTAATGCTTGTGACATATCTCCTTACGTTGCTATTGTTGTGTGTTTTTCCTTTTCGTACTCCGCCCCCTCCTTTCTTCTTCTTCTTTTTCTTCCTCTTCTTCGTCTTCTTCTTCTTCTTATTATTATTATTATTATTATTATTATTATTATTATTATTATTATTATTATTATTATTATTATTATTAATTATTATTATTATTTTTATTATTATTTCTTTTTCTTCTTCTTCTTCTTCTTCTTGGTCTTTTGTTGGAGCTACTCGGGTACTAGATGATCGCTGTTTTACAGATGATGCTGCTCCTTTAAGTAAGAATACTAAAGTCACGCAAAGAAATGAATAAGGGTTATCACACTACAAAACCACTGTACAGAATTACCCTGATTTAGCAAATATTACAAAAGTCGACCTTCAAATCAGTCATAGCAACAGAAATACAGACCATTCATTGAAATAAATAACAGCTGAAACAGGTGTTTATTTTAATCATTCCTATCCCCCCTTTTTCATGATTGCATTTCCACGAATAATACTATGTGACTCAAAAAGCCAACACTGGGGTAATATTTCAACAGAAAGAAATCTATGATGCCTGGTTCAACCCTCTAACAACTGTAAAGCCGCCCTCGGCGGTGACATAGTAAACCTGCAGTCCAATGTAAAGGAGTGGCGCGGATTTCCCACAAGAGACACAAAACATCAAAGTACCTGGCAGTTTACCTAATCAGGTAGAAATGTTGACTGTAGAGAAACAGAAGATAGTATACAGAAGGTCAGCAACATCAATTACAAAACAATAGTTTGAGGCACCAAAATCTCAGCATGCACACACACAAAAGCAGCTGAAAAAGTACTGTCGGTGCCAGTTTTGTCCCATCAATGGCAGACGTGGGTGGTCGTAGAAAACAAAATTAACCCAGAGCTGCACGTGAGATGTCAATTATGAGAAATGCGGAGGGAGGAAGAGAAGAGAAGAGTCACAAATGCGGAGGGGGGGGGAGAAGAGAAGAGTCACAAATGCGGGGAGGGGGAGGGGGGGTCGGGTGGCACAAGAAGAGAAGACTCACAAATGCGGAGGGAGGGGAAAAGAAGAGACAGAGTCACAAATGTGGAGGAAGGGGAAAAGAAGAGATAGAGACACAAATGCGGAGGGAGGGGAAAAGAAGCGATAGAGACACAAATGCGGGGGGAAGGAAAAAGAAGAGACACAGTCACAAATGCGGGCGGAGAGGAAAAGAAGACACAGAATCACAAATGCGGGGGGAAGGGAAAAGAAGAGATAGAGACACAAATGCGGGGGTAGGGGAAAAGACGAGACACAGTCACAAATGCGGGTTGAGGGAAAAAGAAGAGATAGAGACACAAATGCTGGGGAAGGGGGAAAGAAGAGACACAGTCACAAATGCGGAGGGAGGGGACAAGAAGAGACACAGTCACAAATGCGGAGGGAGAGGACAAGAAGAGACAGAGTCACAAATGCGGAGGGAGGGGGAAAAAGAGATAGAGACACAAATGCGGAGGGAGGGGAAAAGAAGAGATAGAGACACAAATGCGGAGGGAGGGGAAAATAAGAGTTAGAGACACAAATGCGGGGGGGGGAGAGGGGAAAAGACGAGACACAGTCAGAAATGCGGGGGGAGGGGGAAAAGAAGAGATAGAGACAATGCGGGGGGAGGGGGAAGAAGAGACACAGTCACAAATGCGGAGGGAGGGGACAAGAAGAGACACAGTCACAAATGCGGAGGGAGGGGACAAGAAGAGACACAGTCACAAATGAAGAACAAAATACAATGCTAGGCACAGTGCCGGTAAATGATTGTATTGATCATCGGAGAAATAAATGGTTTGGTCATATGGTCATCATAGAACAAAATTAGCCAGCAGCCAGAGCTTACTATATATATATGAGAACATCAAGCTTCAAGTTAACAGGCTGACTAGGTAAGAGGTGGATAAAAGGAACTAGGACAAGTCCGAAAACTACATCTAACTCTTTTCTTCGAGGCATTATGGAATTATGTATTTTTCCATCGCTAGGCTAATCCGCGTTACTTATAATTACGTTACTTTGTTCACGTTACGCCGAGCCTGTAAAACCTGTTAACAGTGTTAACATATCGAAAGCTCAAAAAAAAAAAAAAACGTTCACTGCATGCTTAGGCTACTCTTGCAGAAACTGTGACGTGTGAGAACTACTAGTACCATATCTTAGCTGCGCATGTATTCTCTCAACAGCGAAGCGACGGGAAGGAAAATATCACGTGATAGTCTCTCCAGTGTAATCGTAACGGCTAAACTACTGATGCTAATAATGTCGAGCAAAAACCCTTACTATAACTAATGAGCAGAAAACTGTAGTGACAGGAATGAGATGTTTTAGAAGAGCTGCTGGGGTAACAACAAAACAAAGGTATAATCCACACGGCGACTAAAAATGGACTAAAGGTGTGTCGTAAATTAAAATAACTATGCCATTATCGTGTAACCTGAAAAAAATCATTGTCAAGGATGTCAAGAGTGTTAGGCCCATGATATCATAGTATTGGTGATGTCCTAATGACCGTTTTAAGATGAGGAACCCCTCCAGGATATCAACCTGAAAGAATGAGATGACTTAAAGAGTCACTAGTCGTATGCGAATTAAATAGGAGCACATCCCAGACACTCCGTGGAACCGTATAATTTAATAATGTTCAGGTTTGGGTGCGCTACGGTTACAAAGTAGCTAGCTGTTCTATAATGGTACATTTTATATATTTGTAAACTTCACTGCAGCAAAGTAATGTCCTGAAAAGGTCCAAACCAAAATTACAATCACGCAGTCTCACATTATCACTAACACAAGCAAACGACAAGTATGGGATAAACTGTGTAGGGTAAATTGTGTGAGGTTAATTGTGTGGTGGTAAATTGCATTTAGAAAAAAAAAAAACGACAAACGAGATTTTACAGCATTTTAAAATGTTCTCTCTTGGATTGCACTCTAAAGGATTAATATGCAGTGACTCGTAGACATACCATACGGATAAGAATCTAGCAGAAACGAACTCATATACTCTATTTTCCCTGTAGCAGAGTTTTAGGTTAGGATAACAGACGGTTATTGAGTCAAAATGTCCAAAATAAATGCTGGATAAGATCTGTTTCCACTCTCCCTCTGACGGTTTGACACCCTTCATAATTTGAATGGCACGCCAATATGGCAAACTGAATGCGCGATACTCAGGTTATTTATTTATTTATTTATTTATTTATTTATTTATTTATTTACTTTTTTTATTTATTTACTTATTTGGGCTGGGGGAGGGACTGGTTTACGAATTAACCTATAGTCTAGTTGGGGGGGTGGGGGGGGGGTGGGTGGATTTTCCCCTCCTTGACTGCAGCCGTTGTGTTTAATTAGCATCGCAAGGATGAGAATCAAACAAGTACAAGTCCCGGAAATGCAGTTCAAACGCATCGCTTTGTATCACAGTTATATTATGGCACCAGGAAACTGCTGTAGTCCAGTGTGGGAGGGGGAAGGGAATGTTAATCATCCAGTTCAACCTAAGAAAAAGTTATCATTGGCAAATTCATAATAGCTACACCAGCTTGTAACATTTGTCACACATAGATAAAGATTCGTGTATACAAAGTATTTAGCGTCACGCGATTATTGTCTTTCTTCTTCTTTCCTTTCTTTCTTTTCTCTACTCCTGGAATGCCTCCCGACGTCAGGGGAGGAAGAGATACCTAGAATACCCTTCAGTTCGCTTCGTACATAGTACTTTTAAGTGTCGCTGATATTTCTGCGGTCCATCTTCTGCGTGGTCGACCTCAGGGTCTATTAAACCTGTATTTGTAAAACATTGCTCTCTGTGGGGCCCTGTCTGCTGCCAGTCTTGTTATATGGCCAAAACATGTAATTTGTTTACCTTTAAAGTTAAGTATTGGTTCTGTGCCTATTCTCCCCCAGATATCATCATTCATTAGTCATAAATCTTTCCTCGTTACATCTAGCATAGTACGTAAACATATCATTTCTGTCTTGACTATTTTCCTTCTGTCTTTTGAAGACAGTGTCCATGTTTGACATTGATAGCAGAGCGTTGGTAAGAATGTTGGCAATTATTTTAACCACCCCCTAAATCTAAACTTACCTAAATAGTACATTTACACACCAGTAAAAACTCCTCTGTATAAAATCCTACGTTAAAGTCAGCACACATTTTCTAGACAAACCACCATTTTAGCTGGGACAGCCATCTGTCGAGTCCTGCTAAACGTACGCACCTGAATCAACTACCAGATTTCATCTCACGCCGGGGAAGCAACTCGTTTGCAACAAAGCCTCAGGGTTGCGTCGCTCAGACGCTCTCACATCAGATAAAGTAGTAGTGCTAGATTTCCCAGATAGCATTCCAAATTTGGGGACGTGATATCACGGTTGGAGGAGCAGATGGTTGCGTTGTTGGGGCGATTGCCTATCATGTGGGAGACCTGGGTTCAGTACTCTATTAGGCTTGTGGTAATATTTTTTGAGGGGGGCGGGGAAGGGGGGGGGAATAATAATCCTAACCTGCACAGTTCGTGGCGACCTCACTAGCCGAGAGGCATTCGATCTTGAGGCTAACGACCCTCTGTCCCGCACTATCCACTGAAATTTTGAATGCAGCCTGATAGAAAACATATACTCGCAATTACACAATTTGTTATTGTATGCGGGGTAGGTTATTAAAAATCTCTAAACATTGCTGCACATGTGAACTGATTTCCAAACAATCATCACGCGTGTGTTAGTGACTGTATATTCCAATTTTTTTTTTTTTTTCTAGAGTGTGAACAACTTATTAGTCAAACGAAGATGAAAGAACTTCGCTGCTTTAAGAAAACAACAGCATCAGTGCAATTGTAAATTGTATATATGTTTAGCTTTAGGTTTCAACAACCGATCAACATCATGGCACAAGGTTAGTAACCCATGCGTGCTCCGTTCTACTTCTAACTCAAATCTGAGTCCGAAGATTCTCCGCACCGGGAAAAGAACCCCACATAAAGAAAAAAAAGCACAGCCTTCACCGGGTCCTGAACCCGGTACCTCCAGCACTCGAGGCGGACGCCATGCCTCGAGACCGCGCAGCTCCTTCGCGTAAATTATATAATCACAATGTTTTGGTAAATCTAAAACTGCTTGAGAAAATTGGTTTTAATCCATACGGGAGTTTTCGAGATATTTATTTAAAGTGTGAGGGTACGACTTTTGAAGCGCACCACAACAATGAAGTGAAAACCGCTGTGGTGTAGTGGCTAGAACCGAACCTTGTGGCTCGAAGATCTCGTCTTCGAAACCACGTCCTGTTTGATTTGTATATTTTAACGGTAACCTTGGCTCCCAAGTAGACATAATCTAAGATGGCAATCAGGTAAAGTCCTGGAAAGCGAATGTGGACGGCGTAGTGTTGACCAGCACAAATGTCTATAATAAAATGAGTCTAGCATTACATGCCCTATGTGCTTTTAGCGTCAAATTTGACGTTTACTTTTGTTAATGCATTTAGCAATCTCAGCGTGGTCGAATTTCTATTTTATGGAAAATCGAATCGAATACCTGACACTACGTTGTCAGTTTCACACTTGGCGTGAAGGGCCGAACGAAGTAATAGTTCACATAATGTTGTCACCTTGGAACTTGATACAAAGGGCCTGAGGAAGTGATATTTTACGCGATGTGTTCACGCTAAAACTTTGTGAAATGGGAAAAGTTGAGTTTTGATTCAGATTGTCGTATCCCCTTGAGAAAGACTAGTTCCAAGACTTGTTGAATTGTTATTTGCAGCTCAAGACGCGGTTAAAGGGCGGTATGTTTTGAGTCCACGTGTTTGCCGCTGGTAATTATTTCTGCATTTTTCCATTTGTTCTCAAAAAGGCGGCAAAACTGACCAGAAGAGATGAAGAAAGAGAACAGGTCAGCGTTAATCAGTTCTACATTACATACGAAAACAGCTCATAAAAAGGTTTTGGCTCTTACAGAGATCGCCTCGTGACACCAGGAGATAACATCAGAGAAAATACCTTGTGACACCAGGCTATAACATCAGAGAAATTACCTTGTGACACCAGGAGATAACATCAGAGAAATTACCTTGTGACACCAGGAGATAACATCAGAGAAATTACCTTGTGACACCAGGAGATAACATCAGAGAAATTACCTTGTGACACCAGGAGATAACATCAGAGAAAATACCTTGTGACAACAAGATATAACATCAGAGAAATTACCTTGTGACAACAAGACATAACATCAGAGAAATTACCTTGTGACAACAAGATAACATCAGAGAAATTACCTTGTGACACCAGGAGATAACATCAGAGAAAATACCTTGTGACACCAGGCTATAACATCAGAGAAAATACCTTGTGACAACAAGATATAACATCAGAGAAATTACCTTGTGACAACAAGATTTAACATCAGAGAAATTACATTGTGACAAAAAGAGATAACACCAGAGATATTACATTGTGACACCAAGAGATAACACCAGAGATATTACCTTGTGACACCAAGAGATAACATTAGAGAAATTACCTTGTGACACCAGGAGATAACATCAGAGCAATTATATTGTGACATCAAAATATTAGATAAGAGAAATTCCCTTGTGACACTAGGAGATAACATCAGAGATATTACCTTGTGACACCAAGATATAACATCAGAAAAATTACCTTGTGACACCAGTAGATAACATCAAGGAAATTACCTCGTGACACTAGGAGATAACATCTGAGAAATTACCTTGTGACACCAGGATATAACATCAGGAAATTACCTAGTGACACTAGGAGATAACATCTGAGAAATTACCTTGTGACACCAGGATATAACATCAGAAAAATTACCTTGTGACACCAGGAGATAACATCGAGGAAATTACCTCGTGACACCAGGAGATAACATCTGAGAAATTACATTGTGACACCAGGAGATTGCATCAGAGAAATTACCTTGTGACACCAGGAGATAACATCAGAGAAATTACATTGTGACACCAAGAGATAACATCAGAGAAATTACCTTGTGACACTAAGAGACATCATCAGAGAAATTACCTTGTGACATCAAGAGATAACATCAGAGAAATTACCTTGTGACACCAAGAGATAACATCAGAGAAATTACCTGTTGACACCAAGAGAAAAAAATCAGAGAAAATATCTTGTGACACCAAGAGATAACAACAGAGAAATTACCTTGTGACAACAGCAGATACCAATAGAGAAATGTCCTTATGACAACAAAATATAGCATCAAAAAAATTAACTTGTGACACCAGGAGATAACATCAGAGAATTTATCTTATGACACCAGGAGATAACATCAGAGAAATTACCTTGTGACAATAAAAGGTAATTCATACAATTATCTTGTGATACCAGGAGATAACATCAGAGAAACTCTACTACAACACAACGTGTCTATGACCAGAAGGGCAAGATTGTCAACCTGATATGTGTTCCGTCATGTGAAATGGTAAACTAGTATGTTTAGATAAAGAAAGAAGAGGAATTACTGTAAGCTCTCGTTAACACGAATTCCAAAACATTAAAAACTGAGTTAGTGTTAACCGAAATTCTCGCTAACCGGGAATAATACACTCCTGCTGATTCATGTTAACCGTTTGTGTATTTTTATTTTTCAACCCTGTGCGTGGTAACAATGTGTCATTCTACGTTCTCTAGACTCCTGTCTTCTTCTTCTCCTGCTTCTTTGTTAATCAGCTGTTAGCTCCAGTGAAAAGTCCTGGTTGTTCGTCCATTTGGATTTTGTTTTGTGCCAAGGCCTGAGTTTTTGGGTGTTCATTCGTTTTACTGTTTTGTGTCAGGGCCTGATATTTGCTTGTACATCCGTTTTACTGTTTTGTGCCACTGCCTGCGTGTGCATCCGTTTTACTGGTTTATGTGTGTGCAGTTGGTTGTTACTTGTCGCTCGGCAGATTCACTCGGACTTTGAAGGAAGTCCCTATAACTGCCACCGCCTGTGCAAGAAGACATCACAGAATTGGCCTCTCCCTAACCATTTGAGAACAACTGAGAGATTTGTCAGCCCCAACAACATCTTGAACCTGCACACGCAGAGTAAAAATGAATAAGGCATGTGGCAGTCAGATGTCAAGTGTGTCCTTCTATACATCTACTTCTTTCTATGAGTGCCGATTATTACAATATCTGTTTGTTTATTACATAGACCTTTTTAAGACACTTTCTGATGAGTATCAGCACCTTTTTTAGATATATTTTGTTAAGTGCCTTCACGTTTTAAAGACACTATATTTTGAGTACCTGCACGTTTTAGAGTCACTATATTTTAAGTACCTTCACGTTTTAAAGTCACTATATTTTGAGTACCTTCACGTTTTAAAGACACTATATTTTGAGTACCTTCACATTTTAAAGACACTATATTTTGAGTACCTTCAAGTTTTAAAGTCACTATATTTTGAGTACCTTCACGTTTTAAAATGACTATATTTTGAGTACCTTTACGTTTTAAAGACACTATATTTTGAGTACCTTCACGTTTTAAAGTCACTATATTTTGAGTACTTTCACGTTTTAAAGACACAATATTTTGAGTACCTTCGCGTTTTAAAGTCACTATATTTTGAGTACCTTCAAGTTTTAAAGACACTATATTCTGAGTACCTTCACGTTTTAAAGTCACTATTTTTTTAGTACCTTCACGTTTTAAAGACACTATATTTTGAGTACCTTCACGATTTAAAGACACTATATTGTGGAGTACCGTCACTCCCCTGCCAGAAACGATACTGTTAAGGAGTCAGTCTCACTTCATATTCATATCCTGATGGCCAGCATGGTTTCTTTAGTCAGCTTGTTACATCTAAGTTGAGACAGGAGGACAGCAGGACATCAGAAGCTTCTCTTGGCAATGGTGAAACGTCGCAAGCTAGTTTGGTTCGTGTACCTGGTCAGACATGATTCGATTGCAATGTTTGTATTTCAAGAAACAATTGGGGGTAGACGTTATAGAGGGGGCAAATAAAAAACTGAAATGATAACATAAACAAACTGACAGGACTAAGTTTTCATACATTTGTTCAACAAGCGGAAAATGCTAATGTTGGCGGCTTTTCGTGTGCTAGTGCTTTCATCGCTACGTCTCTACAACCCTAACAGGTTAAATGTTACCTTATCTTGTGTTAAGGTAAAAATTTCAAAATCCTCTGTTACAATTAATCAGACAATCGCCGTTCTAAAGTTAGAACAGATAGGCAGCTGCATACGGAACATCCCACATGTCGAAAATCCTCCAGATAAAATCCACAGCTCAAAGATCTCTGACCTCCAGGCTGTGTCTTGAATGTTTAACATATCCTTAGTTTAAATATCTCTGTATGGATGGCCGACTAACAAGCAGCTTCCAGGTACCCGTTTCAACCTCTAAAAAGAGAGCCTTAACGGCTCCACTTGTAAGGCATAACCTACAGTCTTTTGAGGGTAAGGGTCAAAGGCCACATGAACTCAACCCTTTTTTATAGGTTAGTTGCGTATCCTTTACAGGACGTTGCATAACCAACCTCAACAGCCCCTAGCTGTTGTGTGGTTTTTCTAGGCAAATTTACAAATTTACGTCCAGTAGTTTGCTATTGCTTCCTGGACGGTCGGCTTTCTTGATACCACTGTCGAAACCAACGCAAGGTTGCATGGCCCGCAGCTGGGATCGAACCCGGCATCCCGGCATTACGAAACGTTCGCATCGACTTAGCCACAGAGCCGACACCCTCTTTTATAGATACACACATTTAACTATGAAAGAGGGTCTAGTTCATGTGTCCTTGACCCTTACCCTCATAAGACTTCAGGTTATAGCTTACCTGTGGAGCCATTAGGGCTCCCTCATAGTTAACACTCAGAAGGACATTGAGCACGAGGTAGATCGAGAACAAGATGGGAAGAAAACATCAGAGGAATTCTTTAAAAAGCGCGAAATGACCATCGTCGAGAAGCCAGAAGAACAAGAAACACAACCTTATATCCCCCCTTGACACCTCAAGCCGTAAAAACGTAAGTGAAGAAGAATAAGAAGTTAACGGTCCGGTAACAATTGTCTAGGCACCACAAGTCTAGCCTGTCTTCCAAAGAGTCGCATTTCCTGAAGGCGTTCGTTACCCCCAAAGTGTGCTGGTTTTGTCTCGTTCTCTGTGAAAATATTATCTACTCAGATGTGTCAGACATCGTTAGGGCATCCCAGCAGAGTTGACCCTGTCAGTGGAGTGTAGACACCGAAGCTGTCTCCAACAAACAAAGATAGCTTAGGAACTTGAAACTCATGTTTTTGCCATAGAGGTGTCGTCATCTGATACTCTGTGTAATGACAACGGAGGTTAGAACACGGTAGATTCAACAGGTTTGTCTTCAGTACCGCTCTGGCGCAATGGGGTAAAGGGGAAGGCGGAGAATTGGGGGAGGAGTCGTGTCGTGACAGATAGTTCTGTGTGTCCAGATTTGGCAGCTTTATATCTTTAAGACATAGACAACTGTTATACGTGAATTTTTGATGGAAGTAAAGGGTTAGTGTTCTATAGTGAATTTAGTAATAAGTTACAAAATTGAGTTCGAATAATGGACTCTATTCATGAATGATAAGTGTCCCTTGTAAGCCTATAAATAAATGTGAGATAAAAACGAACGAGTAAGAATAGAGTGCATATATGGAATATTAGCTTCATTTTATAAGTATCAAGTAACTTATCAGGAACATCAGAAAGAGATAATCCTGTGTTCATTCTATGACAAGAAGAAAACTGGATATTGTTTTGACCACTGGAAGGATAAAACTTTTAATTGTTGTGACCACTAAGAATATTAAAATGTCAATAGTTATGACCACTAGAAAGATGAAATTGTTTTCACTGCTGGAAAGATGATCAGACTGTCAATTGTTTTGACCGCTGAAAAGATCAAACTGTAAATTGTTTTGACCGTTTGAAAGATATGTGGAAAACAGACAAAGGAAAACTGACTGACTGACTTTCTACCCCACCAGGACATCACACAAGCGACAAACACCCGATGACACAAAGTGCCACCATGTGGATGAGTATCACCGTGGAGAGGTCCCAGAAACCGCGTTCAGACAATTGGCCACATTTATGGCATGCCTATATTGCGGCCCCTGGCAAAAGCCAGAGTGGGGCTTCAAATAACAAAAAATTACGTCCTAAAAAGGACGTAAGAACAATAAACAAAGGAAGACAATGCAAGGATATTCTTGACAGCTTTTTTGTCGTGGAAAAAAAGGGGTGTCAACAAACGAATAACATGCTCTTTCAGATTGCGGAGGTGCATGCAGTTAAGAGATTCCAGGTTTAGCCGGTTGGCTCTCCAGTAGAAACACACACACACGCACACAATGGCACATTTACATGTATATATCATCATCATCATCACCGTGCCGTAAGACAGCGTGTCGTTGGGTCACCAGTTCCTGTTGTCTGTCGGATCAGCTTCCTTCTTTGGCGGTCAGTTAAATTGGGTTTCCATGCTCGCGTATCTAAGGCCTGTCCAGTCAGTCAAGTTCTTCCTCTTCCGCATTTCCCCTCTACTGAGGCCTGTAGTGTTGGCTTTAAGAGAGATGTGTTTGTGTGTGTGTGTGTGTCTGTGTGTGTGTGTGGTGAGCGTGTGTGTGTGTGTGTGTATGTGTGTGTTTGTGTGTGTGTTTATGTGTGTGGTGTGTTTGTGTGGTGAGTGTGTGTGTGTGTGTGTGTGTGTGTGTGTGTGTGTGTGTGTGTGTGTGTGTGTGTGATATATATAAAATGAAGTCACAAACAACAGATCAAACTGATGTAAACTTAGAGACAAAAGCAATAAAATAACAGCTCAGTTTACTTATTTAGGTAGTAGTTTTGATAGTAAAGGAAATACAAACAAAGAAATTACGATACGCATTGGCAAGGCATCAGCAGATATTTATAGCTTAAACTCTAGATTGTTTGGTTTTAAAACCAAGTTACGTATTTTGAATTCTAATATATTTCGGTTTCAACATATGCAATTAAAAGTTAAAGAATCACTAAAGACATGGAACGAAAGTTAAATGCATTAGAAATGTCTGGGCACCCACTGGTCTCAACAGTTATAGGACAGAGAAGATGGCGCTACATCTGACACACCCCGAGAAGAAACCAACAGAGAAACACCAAGAAGGCATTACAATGGGAAATAAATGATTACCGGAGGTGAGGACGCCCAAAAGAACCCCTAAGACGAACGTTGATGAAAGAGGCCAAAGCTGTTGGACTAGATTCCATCTATGAAATTGAACTAATTGCGAAGGGAAAAAAAACCGGAATTGACAAATAGACTGCGAATCTAGTGTGATAGGAATAATGTTGCAACAGGATAACAAATGAAAGAATAAATATATATTCACAAAGACACTTAGACGACGGCGTAATGCTGACCACATCACCCACCTTGTGCCGTTGGTCTATAAAATATAGGTCTAGCCCTATATGCCCTATACGACTAAAGGCGTGGGAAAGGGTCCTTTACTTTACCTCTTCTTTTTACACTTAGAAGAAGAATGAAAGCGATTAAAACGAGAATGTCCTATCTAGAGGATGTGGTAAAAGGAGAACGATGATAATGAGAAGTAACAAACGTAGACTTTCACATATATTCATAGTATGAGACGTTTCCTGGCTCCGCTTGATCTAATCGGTCAGCTGACAACCCAAAGCCCGACTGGCAAATAACAATACGGGATTTGCATTCATTATAAAGTAGTCAATGTAGATAACAATATGGGATTTGCATTCATTATAAGATAGTCAAACATGAGGGCGCGGTCCAGCAAGCACGTAGATTTTCAAGATGTCCCATCCCAGATATATCTGTTTACATTAAACCATTCTATATGGGGTCCCCTCTGTTTTGGGGTCTCAAAGGACAGAAGACTGACTGACTGACTGACTTTCTACCCCACCAGGACATCACACAAGCGACAAACACCCGATGACACAAAGTGCCACCATGTGGATGAGGATCGCCGTGGAGAGGTCCCAGAAACCGCGTTCAGACATTTGGCCATATTTAAGGCCTGCCTATATTGCGGCCTCTGGCAAAAGCCAGGGTGGGGCTTCAAATAACAAAAAATTTCGTCCTAAAAAGGACGAAATTAAATGGTAACGATGACATTAAGGACAGAAGAGAACTTAGGGGGCTTAAATACTCTGAGGCCCCCTTCCCCCCCCCTCCTTTTTCCTAACCACTTATAGGAATTATCCTTTACAGTTTGTGTCTATACATATGATATTATTTCAATAATATATATACAATAAAAATAATTTTAGTTAGTTAGTTAGTTAGTTAGTTAGTTAGTTAGTTAGTTAGTTAGTTAGTTAGTTAGTTAGTTAGTTAGTTAGTTAGTTAGTTAGTTAGTTAGTTAGTTAGTTGGGTTATCCTCATTGCACTCCGGACATGTCCATAGGTGCTCAGATCCTCCCCTCAGTATAAACCCCAACGTCCGATGGCTAATAGTACCAGTTCTATGTTGATTAACAAGTCTTCTGGCGTAGCTGGTGTGCATCTCGTTTTTTGCTGTGCCGATCTTAATTCCTAAGTCTGCCATTCTGGCGAGTGATGTGGATTCACTGCCACCAAAGTCCTCTATTCTTCCCATTTCTCTGAGGGCATTGATAATATCAGCATGATCCATAGGCTGACCGTCGGTAGTGATAGCGGATCCAGCCAACCTGTATAATGTGCTAAATGGCAAATGAATATATATATATATATATATATATATATATATATATATATATATATATATATATATATATATATATATATATATATATATTCATTTGCCATTTAGCACATTATAATTATTTTTATTGTCTTACCCATCTCCAGCTGTAAACTGCTGTAGAAAGTCTGGGTGTTCATCCACTTGTGGACTTTCGTCTTGTTCCAGAACCTCACCTTTGCGGCGTGCACATCTGTTTTACCGCTCTAGAATATTTGTATCCACAAGGTTGGCTTCTCGCATCTCAGGCGATGCACTCCAAGTTCGGAGGAAATATCTCTAATTGTCGGTTTCCACAACATACGTTTTAGGGGGCAGAAAGTCTGTTTGTTGCCCCTAGAATCTCAGTCACTGAATCTCACAGTCGTTGACGTTGGCTTCAGATTCCAAATCGAAATCCATTCATAACAGTCGTTTGTTCCTGCAGTCAACCTGTCACGCTGTCGTCACACGCTGTTGGGTGTTCTTGGTGTTGGTCCCATTTACAGGCGTGTGCCATCTATTGTACCATTTCTCTAAATTTCTTTGTCCATTTGATTAGCACCAAATAGTTTGGGCAGACATTATTGTCATCTCCATGCGGTATGGGCAAAACGAAAGCTAATTCCCTATTCTTCTTCTTCTTCTTCTTCTTCTTCTTCTTCTTCTTCTTCTTCTTCTTCTTCTTCTTCTTCTTCTTCTTCTTCTTTTTCTTTTTCTTTTTCTTCTTCTTCTTATTCTTCTTCTTCTTCTTCTTCTTCTTCTTCTTCTTCTTCTTCTTCTTCTTCTTCTTCTTCTTCTTCTTCTTCTTCTTTTCTTCTTCTTCTTCTTCTTCTTCTTCTTCTTCTTCTTCTTCTTCTTCTTCTTCTTCTTCTTCTTCTTCTTCTTCTTCTTCTTCTTCTTCTTTTTCTTCGTATATGTAGCTGTGTAAGCATGTGGTTGTATGTGTGTGTGTATTTATGTGTGTGTATTTATGTGTGTATGTATGTATGTATGTATTTATGTATGTATGTATGTATGTATGTATGTATGTATGTATGTATGTATGTATGTATGTATGTATGTATGTATGTATGTATGTATGTATGTATGTATGTATGTATGTATGTATGTATGTATGTATGTATGTATGTATGTATGTATGTATGTATGTATGTTATGTATGTATGTATGTATGTATGTATGTATGTATGTATGTATGTATGTATGTATGTATGTATGTATGTATGTATGTATGTATGTATGTATGTATGTATGTATGTATGTATGTATGTATGTATGTATGTATGTATGTATGTATGTATGTATGTATGTATGTATGTATGTATGTTATGTATGTATGTATGTATGTATGTATGTATGTATGTATGTATGTATGTATGTATGTATGTATGTATGTATGTATGTATGTATGTATGTATGTATGTATGTATGTATGTATGTATGTATGTATGTATGTATGTATGTATGTATGTATGTATGTATGTATGTATGTATGTATGTATGTATGTATGTATGTATGTATGTATGTATGTATGTATGTATGTATGTATGTATGTATGTATGTATGTATGTATGTATGTATGTATGTATGTATGTATGTATGTATGTATGTATGTATGTATGTATGTATGTATGTATGTATGTATGTATGTATGTATGTATGTATGTATGTATGTATGTATGTATGTATGTATGTATGTATGTATGTATGTATGTATGTATGTATGTATGTATGTATGTATGTATGTATGTATGTATGTATGTATGTATGTATGTATGTATGTATGTATGTATGTATGTATGTATGTATGTATGTATGTATGTATGTATGTGAATGTATGTAGTATAATGTAGATAGATGTAGCTGTGTAAGTATGTGGGTAAGTATTATGGATGTGTATGTATGTATAAAAGTATCTATGTGTGTGTATGTATGTAAGTATGGATGTACGTATTATCTGCGTGTGTGTGTCTGACTGTGGGTGTATGTGGGTGTCTGTATATGTGATTGTATGTGTGTCTATGCATGCAAGCATGTGTAGGTGTGTATATATGGAATGTGTATGTGCATGTATGTATGTCTATGTATGTATGTGTGTGTGTTTTATGTTTGTGCATGTATGTCTATGTATGTACGTGTGTGTGTTTTATGTTTGTGAATGTATGTAGAGGCGTGTATGTATGTATTACATGTGTCTGGATATGAGTGTGCACGTATGAGAATGTAAGAGTATGTATACGTGTGTGTGTGTGTTTGAGTTTGTAAAATGGTGTACACGTGATGTGTGTATGCATTATTTATTATCCATAATGTATATTTCTTTATTACATCCATAACATGCATTATTGATAACAGGCATTGGTACTCTAAAAATCAGTGTTTAGAAAGACCGAATTTCAGATGGGCCTGCGTGCCCAGAATGTAACCCTTAGAAAGTTTGTTCGTTCGTTCGTTCGTTCTTTTTCTTCTTCTTCTTCTTCATCATCATCATCATCACCACCATCATCATGTCATTATTAGTATTTTAACTAATTTTTTTTTCTGTTGGTCTTTTCTACCTTTTTGAATATGATGCGAGCTTTGCTATGTGTTACGTAGATGCTGATACACAGCTTATAGAAACTGAATCCAAAAACACACACATACACGCACATACACACACATTGAGAGAGAGAGAGAGAGAGAGAGAGAGAGAGAGAGAGAGAGAGAGAGAGAGAGAGAGAGAGAGAGAGAGAGAGAGAGAGAGAGAGAGAGAGAGAGAGAGAGAGAGAGAGAGAGAGAGAGAGAGAAGAAAACACGATAATGAAAAACAAGAGCATGAGTTTTATTTCAAAACGTAATATTCTCACCGACTTTAACCATAGTGACATATATTCTGGGGTTAACTTGTCGTCTGCATGTAATGGGGAAATAATTTATGTCTACGGGGAGGTATTTAAAAATAAATTAAAGCTAACGGCACGTTTTCAGTTGGCATGTCGTTGAAGACTTCGTGTTGTCTGTGACAGGTATGTGTGCTAACGTTTTATAGATACATGACTTGTTTTGTGCAACTGATTATGCCATGAATCGTCGCAGAGAGGTGTTATATGTAGTTTCTTGTCATTTGCAATTGTTCATTCTAGCTCAGAGGATTTGATCATTTACACAGACGGTTCAGTGTCAAGAGGCAAAAGAAGTGCTTGGGGCTTTTTAGCAAAAGTTAATGGTCGACGTTTGGTGCAGCAGAGCCTAGCATATGATACCACAACATCCAGCTTAAGAATGGAGGTGGAGGTGGTCACTGCAGCTTTCCGCTGGCTAGAGAACACGACACACACACACACATTGTAATTGTAACTGATTCAGAAAGCATGCTGAGGAAGATCAGAACAGGTATGCTTCGTGCAGAGTGGTATGCTTCGCTGCGGAGGACACGAGTGAGGAGTATTGTCTTAATTTTTTCACCGGGTGACGCCGGTGTGTTGGGAAATGAACAGGCGGGCAGACTGGCTGGCTGGCTCTGCACAACTTGGTGGAATACTGCTACATGATAGGGCAGACGTGGTTAGTGCCTTGTGGGAGAGCGTGTACACTTCGGAGGAGCAGATGGATCACCACAGTTTGGTGAGATTGATGCAGTTGGGGGTGACGAGAGGTTCTGGCAGAAGCTCAAGGCTCAGAGGAAAGACAAGACGGACTTTTTATCAGAAAGCTACTGGCACCATTAGTATCGGAACTCTTCGCTGGCTGCTAAAGATGGAGACGGAGCGCTTATGGGAATGCCCTGGGTGCTGTGATGTCGGTTCTTGAATCAAATCAAATCAAATCATTTTAGCACTGATTGTTGAGTCCATTGTCAACACTTTTGTGAGTCCTAAACTGTCTGTGAGAATAATAAATTCTTTTCCAAGCAGCATTTCTGGAATTTCTTTTATCAGTCCATAACCCAGTCATCTTCTTGTGAGACGCAATTTTTCGTTATTTGAAGCCCTACTCTGGCTCTTGCCAGGGGCTGCAATATAGCCCGGCTATAAATATGGTCTAATGGCTGAACGCGGTTTCTGGGACCTCTCCACGGTGATCCTCATCCACATGGTGGCACTTTGTATCATCGAGTATTTATCGCTTGTGTGATGTCCTAGTGGGGTAAAAATCTACTACTACTATTCTGGAATTTCTTAAGGCTTATCACCAAAACTAGAGCGGGTTTTTTTTAAGTGTACTTTTGTTTTGTAGATGTTAACTTTTCTGTCTGATAAAGGATTGGCAATAGATGATCATAGTATTTATGTGCTAGCAAAACGGCTACAATGATATATATATATATATATATACATATATTTTTTGTTTTTAAATTTATAATCCTTGTGTCCTTTTGAGGAGGTAATTTATTGTTATTTGAAGCCCCACCCTGGCTTTTGCCAGGGGCGGCAATATAGGCAGGCCATAAATATGGCCGATTGTCTGAACGCGGTTTCTGGGACCTCTCCACGGTGATCCTCACCCACTTGGAGGCATTTTGTGTCATCGGGTGTTTGTCGCTTGTGTGATGTCCTAGTGGGGTAGAAAGTCAGTCAACGGCTACAATATGACCACTTGCGTCTGTAAATAGAATTGTCTGCTGGAATCAGGCGGTCTTAAAATTCGTGCTGTTGCAAAAAGAGACTAGGTCCGGGTCGAGTACCCACACTTGCGTTATTGTGTTATTTTATGTTCTAGTTAGACGCATTAAAGTTACAGATGTCTTCTAAATCATATAGTGAATACACTCATATATTGATGTGACACCATGTCGTGAAATGATAGCCATTACACATCGGTCTGTAAGGATGATAACCTGTCTTACCTGTAATCTGCACAAAATTCAAACTTGGACTCGCCCAGAAATATATAGTCCCTTATATCTATATATATAGGCCTTTATTGGACAACATTATTATGTCTGCCTTTTCTGGTTACTTTAACTAAACTTCACTTTTAAATGTATATCTCTTCGATATATATTCAGGGAGTTATTTGAGGTTTCTTGGAAACCGATTTACTCCTTGCCCATGTATACAAGGGACTTCTTTTGTTACCAACGCCTGAAGTGTCTTAGTGACGCTATTCTCCTTGCCAGCTTCTCAAGCGTCCAGATGTGTTAATCTGTGCGTGTATAAATTTCACTTTTCAAGGCAATCTGGAATGTCTCAGTTTTTACATATGCTTGGGTAAGTTAATTATAGTTTACGAGTACCTAGAATGATGTCTGTAAAGTAATCACTGCTGTAGAGAGATCAGTATCGGCTGTGTGATCTCACTTAGTTCGACCGTTCTTGATCGCTAGAGTAGCGGATTCGAACGTAGATCTCCCACTGTACAGACTAAATAACTTATGCCCTCAATAAACCACCCATACTGGTAAAACTTAATACCCTTACAAGTATGTACGTTTTAAACTACCTAGAGAATCTGTACATACGAAATGGGGACAGAATTGGGTCAGGGCTTTGTTAATCAAAGTATGTGTGTGTTGGACCCAGATCGGTGGATGGTAAGACGGGCGGTTGGGAAAGCTAGTGAATGCAGGTACTGACAGTAAATATTGGTGTCTGTGTGCAGAGTGAGGGGGAGAGAGAGAGTGATATATGTGTTAGACCACTTTATCTATCTCCACTGTATATCTGAATTGCCTTCTCTTGCACTAAACAGACAGATAAATATAGGAGACTTATGTCTTTTGGTCTGGAGAGGCAATCTGAGGAATGAAACAGGAGAGCAGGGGGGAGTCAGCAGATGGGGGTTGATGACTGATGCTTGCTCTGTCTTTTTCCTGTCAAGATGTTCCCCCTCTTGGTGATGACTAATGTTGAGTTATTTTCTTTGACAGGATGTATCTTTTGTGAAGAGCTGGCAGAAGTTTCACAGTCCAACCAACACCCACCAACCATCAAACCACCAGAAACAAACTGTTACCCACCAGCTAACACCTGTGAAGGTTCCTGACATCTCCAACATGTGGGAGATGGTACCTCAAACAGCTACCAGTGCTAGAGCTTAGTGTGGCTCAAAGACATTGTGTGTCCTTACTGGTGATAGAGACTTGCTAAGTACCAGTACAGTGCTGTGTCCTCTATGGTGAGGTACTCTCTTACTACTTGATCCAGTGGAGCAGAATTCCCAGAGTCAAAGACAGTCGAATCATCAGGAGCTGAGGGAGGCATCATAGACAGAAAGAAGAGAAGATAAGTTTGATGCCTGATTTGCTTTGTGCCTCACAGCTCCTATGTTTCCCAATGATGACAAGATGTCATCTCCAAGACCTTCTGTCTGTGTAGTATCTTTGTGATTTGGACATGATATCCTGAGATCTAGCCTAGGAGATCTGGCATTTGTCTCACTTTTATATATCTATTTTATATTGATTACATGCATTCATTTTCATGGCTGACTTAGGTGTCTCTATTTCACCTTTTTAAGTGTTTAGCAGTTGTGTATGTATGTATCTTCATTATATGTGTTAACATGGTTATGATAATGAACTATCATAACCTGGGGGCTTTCTTTAGTAAGTAGTGGGGGTGTCCAGCCAAGTGTGCCTAGAAATATTGTATTTATATACTGATATATTTTGTAGTGCCAATACTTGAGTTGCCTTACTCCAGAGATAAGTTGAGCGTATATTGGCCACGGGGAATCCCTTAGACCAATACGAGCCAAACGACTCAACATAATTATCTCTGAGTGCTGTTGGTTCTGAAGGAGAAATCCTTACATTAGGCACGCGACAGGAGTGATATGTGACACACCAATTGACAGTTTTAGCTCTTTGTTGTAGTTCTGACAATAATATCGTCTAGTCGCTGTCTTCTATTTGGACTCTTCGTATTAGGATCAAACGTCAGTGGTTACATTAACCGCATTCAGTGTTCAAATTGGTATTACATTGCATTACAGTGGCTCCATTCAGACAAAAGATGAGCGAAGGACTTGAATCTCCAACACAGCGCCATAACTCTTGACAGTCGTTCAGAGTAGTAATCAAGATAGCTTCTCGTTATGCATTCATCCTCAGGAAACAGAAAACTCTTCACGCCGTGGTCAGTTATGCTTCATAGCAGTCATACCTCTCGCAGAACTGGACCATTCACTCTGACTGTCAAACACCAGTTAACTCAATCTCCTCTCTCATTTTCAAACCTTTCACCTATTTCCACGGGTTGTCACATTTCCACAGTCCAGTTAAACACGGAATGTGCGAGAATTCCCCTCTCGGGTTATACTCACTTGACTTACCCTTGACCCACCCACGCCATATTGGCAACCCTTTGTGAAATCCCATCATTACAAATACAATACACTAAACCAACTATAGATTGATAGTGCAGTCAGCCTACTGTATTATGGACGAACACACTGCACCACAAAAAATCGAAGATCAAAGACTCACTGTCAGTCTAGTAATTCCGACCAATTACGCTCACATCGGAAGTCGCGCCAGAGCACAGACAAAACACCCCGGCGAACTATGTACCATTGGCTGCTACGTGTGACTCTTGCCCATCGCACAGATTCAGCTAAGTGATGTGCAGTGACAGTCATCAAGTAATGGGGCAACTATCTTCCCTGTTGACACACAAGTAGATACCCCAGAGTGCTAAAGTGAACCTTATCACACCAATGTTTTTTTTTTTAAACACTATGTTATCAGTGCCTAATGTGGACACTTACCTCCTTTAATGAACGTAGAATTGTGACAATAGAAATGAAGTGCCTTAGAAGAGCTGCAGGAGTTTCAAGAAAGACAGAATACGAAATCACAAAATCAGACGAATGCTAGGAATAAAGCAAGTCCTACAGATCATCAAGGAACAATAAATGAAGTGGTTTGGATACCTAACAAGAATGCCCTGGTACTATCTCTCACAGCGAGCCACACTGAAGCGTTACTATGAGTATAGAGAGGGGGGAAGACCTCGGAAAAGGTAGTGATGGCATAAAGAACAGCTTTACAGAAATGAACAACAGTCTTATTAGTACTCTTGACAGAGCTTATCAACGAGCGTTACGCCCCCCTCCCCCTCCCCCGATACTTTACTGAGATTCAAGGTGGAAGAGAAGATCCAAGAGATCGCGCCACTTGAGGACTAAAAATAGATGCACCCCCAGATTTCCCCGTCTGCTACATAGTAACTCGTTGTAATATTCCCGATACTTTTATCACAACTCGACACTGTTCAACATACTCAAAGTTACAACAGCACCCTATGTCTTAGTCGAGGTTTGAACTTTACTGCAATCGGGTCACCCCATACTTGCTCCGTTCCTGTGCCAATGAAAACTAAATGAACTATCCCTCACTGTCTCATTTAAAAAATCGGTGAACAATTATTCCCGGAACTATCAGGCACGATAAGTAGAATTATTGCATGAGGTACTTCACCAGATCACACGTAAACCGGTACCGGCCATATTGAATACCACGACAAATGACCGCTGCACAAATGAAAGGTATTCTACATTAAAAACACAGCTCACAGGGCTGCACCATGCACTAAACTTAGTAGCCCACGCAGCGAAACCGTAGACTACCGTCCTTATGTAGAAACTGCATTAGCAAAGCACTGTCAGAAGCAAAGATAACTTCGAAGCTAGACATTCTGCCACGCCTAATCCTTCATTTGAGACCAGCTAGGTAGAACTTGCTAGAAGGATGGCCATAGCAATGCAAAGATTGAACAGCCTTAAAAGTCTATGGTTAAGCACCAGCAAGGAGATAAAAAATTATTATTTTGAGAGCATGCATCTTCCCTGTGGCTACATACGGATGTGAGTCGTGGACTATCTCTCAGTCCTTAAGAAAGAGAATAGGGGCTTTTGAGCAATGTTATAGAAAGATTCTCAGAATATTTTGGACAAATAAGATGAGAAATATTGACATCTTAAAAGATCTGAACATCAAGGAAGATTGGCTAATAAACAGCATCCTTTCTCGAAAGCTGAAATATTTTGGTCATATCAAGCGCCACGACGGCTTGGAAAAAAATTATAGCAGAAGGCGTGGTACCAGGAAGGAGGGGTAGAGGCCGACCGACACGAAGATGGGCACAGGATATAAGTGACTCCTTGAGTGTGAAAGTTCATGAGGCGGGAGAACTGGCAAGAGACCGAGTTTCTTACAGGCAGACTGTGATGAGAGCGACGTTCTACAAAGGACCTGCTACATGATGATGATTATGGTAGAACTTATTAAAGACCAGCGTGCCCGGATATAAAATCAAACTGCTATTGGCGCCATCAGACCTGAAACTCCTCGCTGGCTGCTGAAGATGGAGGAAAGGAATGCCTGGAGCGCTGGGATGTCTCAGCTCTACACTGTCTAGCACTGAACATAGCTTATTATTCAGTGCGGGAAGATATTAACACGCCCTTTGTTTTAATGCGTGGACGGATGTTTCCTATATTTTAAAACAGTACGTGCATTAGGGCTTTACATAAATTGGGACCACATCAGTTCTAAATCTGGCCCTGCTTTCAAGTTGTCTTTGATTTGTATATCATAAGTTGCCAGATCGAAAAACGATTGTGTAAATTACACCAAAATTTAAAATAATAAATTTTAAATAATAACGTTGAATGCAAGCATAACAAAAGCTTGTCTAATGGCCAGAAGCAGTGAACATTCGGTTAGAAGAGATCGGCTCATAGATTGTGGTAACGCTGTAAAGGATGTATGTGTAGAGTATGTTATTTTGAGATATTTTATCACAATCGACGTCGCTGCAGCCTGGGCATACCCATGCGTGCTCCAGTGTCAATATTGAGGGGAGGGAAGGCGGGGGATGGGGGGGCTAGCAAAGTGGCAACATGTGGGTTTTTCAACTTTAAAAATGTGTGTTTGTATGTGTGTGTTATATGAGAGAACATATTCTGCACCGATACCACCTGACCTTTCAATGGCAATGGAGAAGTCAGGGAAGTTTTCGCAAAGGGGTACCATCTGACTTTGCTAGGCCACAGCATGCGTGCTCAGCTCCCCGATGCAGCAGCCACTCCAGGGTATCTCTACTGACCGTTCCCATGAAGAACTGGTTATAATTTTTTTTATATCTTGGCCTTAAAGGCAGCAAAGACGTGCTTCACCAATCTTTACTCCCGTGTCATGCAATCGTATTAGTGTCAGAGATTCGTCATTGTCAACTAGCCTAGTGCGTACAGCACTGGTGATTATCTGCTTTGTCCAGGCTTCTTCTCACAAGCGTCAGTACATTGCTTGACAGCTGGCCCGCAAGTTTATTAACTTGTCATCCACCGTGTGTATTCCGGGGCTACGTTGTGGGAAAACAAACGTAGACCCACTGCCTTCCCGACGAGCATCTCGTAGGCGTCGTCTAATAAGGGGCATCCTTCGAAGTCGGAGTACACCTGCCTGAGAGGGAAAAAAGCCAAAAGTCTGCATACAGATAAGGTAGATCTATGAAACTGATGTGCACGCAACACTTAGGTTTGGGACACGACTATAGTCTGGAGTTGGACGAGAACCCAGAACTTTCCTCCGGAGTTTTCAGCTGGTGAATGCGAAGAAGAAGATTACTTTTCATGTCAGCATGAACAGGTGTATAGACGCAGGTGGTGGAGATTAAGTGCTTCCGAAAACTGTCTACCTTTCAGGGCGTAGACTACCTGTGGATGTTGTCTGAAGCATTTTCATGGAGCCTGATACAATAACTGCATGTGTGGCTGGCTGCTTGTATTGCTGCTACACCTGCTAGTGCTCTTGGAGAAGCGGTTATCTCCCTGGTCATCGAGAAGCGTCAGAAAGCCTTTGTTTTGGAACTTGAGTGGATCTCTCGACCAGGAGTGGGCTTCTTTCTTCACAAATCTTAGTTATTCTATGTTGTAGTGTTGTTTTAGCTGCATCAATGTCCGGGGTGCAGAGGTGCTAATCGGCAGGTGATGGTGTACCAAAAGCAGGGCTCTACCTAACTAAGACCTGTCCACACCACCTCGCTAGGAAGGAAGGGGAGGGGGGAGCCTGGCCCAGTAGATAGGATCGAAATTTCTTTTGAAGTCGGAGCGCAAATACCTGAGAGGCAAGGCACCAACAGTCTGCACACTCAAAAGCCAGATCTGCAATACATAAATGCACGAAAATTCAAGTCCCTGAAGAAAAGCAAAGTCCAGAAGTGGGCGAACAACAAGGACTTTCCGATGGAGTTTCAGGCTGATGTATGAAAAAAAAAAGAAATATACTTGTCTGAATTGTGTGTGCTGATGAAGGCACCGCAGCGGTTATTTTGTTATTGGTGTTTGTGTTTCACAAGGAAGCTGTTTAGATTTGCTTCTCGTTGTTGTGGTTGATCCCTTTCTTCTGCATGTATGTGTGTTATTTATATTTGTGGTTTCGTTTTTCTTTTTTAAACCTATTAGTATATCTTCAAATCGATTTTTGTTTTAACATCCGAATTTGCGGGAAAGAACAGGCGTGTAAAAATTGCACGGAACTTTTTGTTGAAGACAATGTAAATAATAAAGTTGAATGAACTATTAGCAAAAACAAAAGCTTGTCTCACGGCCAAAAAAGTCATAAATACGGCGAACAGTCGGTTAGAAGCGGTCGGTTCGTAGATTGTAGTCACGCTGTAAGCGAAGTGTGTGACAGAAAACACGAAACAAACCGACAAAAGTGTTCGCGTTGTTCGCACTGATGATTTATGAGCATTTGAAATCACTGTCATCTTTCGCCTTTTCCTACTGACAGTTGACATTTTCAGGGAGATCAGAACAGATCCAATAGTTACAAGTATAAATGGAATCGTATGGGTTACATTAGGCAATAATTTCGAACGAAATATTTGATAAGTATCGTCTTGCTCTGTTATGGATATAATGTAAATTATTTTTGTGTAATTTAAAGCATTGGAAAATTGAAACTTCTTTTCTCGAGCAGTGTAATAAATCACCCACGGAATCCAAATCACAAAGGTCGATAGCCCGGCAAGCCAAACTCTTTTAGGAGTCACAAATGTGGTAAAGTGAAGTGGGTAGAACACGGCTATCAATCTTTCGACAGCTATAAAAACGGTGATAAACGTAGACACGCGAAAGCCTATTTGGGACAAAAACGCAATAATATTTTCAGCAATTGTTGTAATCAGCGCCTCTAAGTACGGGATTGTTTCACTACTCTTAAAAGGTTTATCTTGTTTCATTGCTCCAACATTAAATGAATTCAGTAAACACAACATGTCTGCGATCGTCAAACAGAATAGAAGAATATTTGAAGACTGTTCCAATCCACATTTTCTAATAACAACAAAACTGATGACGTTTCCAGCAATCCCCAGACAGCCAATGGCTGGGTAGACGATATCACTGCAATACTTGAAGATTAATATCAAAGTAGAAGCACTGATATACTGTTGATTGTATTGTCCAGTCTGTACATCTTTAACGATGTTCGCATTGTTAGTAACATTTTCCGTCAATGAAACAGGCAAATTCATATCTAGGTTACTGGTATGGGGAGTAGAAGAAGACATGGCGGTTCTGAAGTACTTGTACTTCACGTCGACAAGGCTTAAGATGAGATTATTTCAATCAGATACCAACTGGAGTTTTCCCCCCTAGCGGTAGGCATATTTTTGCTTTCCCATACTGTAATAGACGATTCGAGGTGAGTACCGGCACCCTTTTAATTACTATATGTAAGTGCTGGTACTTTTTTTAAAGAAAAAAAAAGCTCGCAGATGCCAGAATTTATTTGAATTCTTCAATGAATAGAAACATGTTGCCGTTTAAGCAGTGGAAGTCTACTGTAGTGTACATGCCTATCCCCTCCTGTTTTTTTGGTCGACGTTTTGCTACATAAATTGGTCATCTCGGCTTCTGTTGTTGTAGTCGTCATGGAAACGATGAAATCTTCGCTGGCATCAAAGACCGGAAATGAACTCTGAAATTTAAGAATAGTGATCTATTTTAGCATGCTGAGGAAGATCAGAACAGGTATGCTTCGTGCAGAGTGGCATGCTTCGCTGCGGGGGACACGGGTGAGGAGTATTGTCTGGATTTTTTCACCGGGGCACGCCAGTGTGTTGGGAAATGAACAGGTGGACAGACTGGCTGGCTCTGCACAACTTGGTGGAATACTGATACATGATAGGGCAGACGTGAGAAGCACCACAGTCTGGTGAGACTAATGCAGCGGGGAGTGACGAGAGGTTCTTGCAGATGCTCGAGGCTCAGGGGAAAGGCAAGATGGACGTTTAATCAGAATGCTACTGGCACCATTAGTATCGGAACTCTTCGCTGGCTGCTGAAGATGGGGACGGAGCGCTTATGGGAAGGCCCCTAGTGCTGTGATGTCGGTTCTTGAATCAAATCAAATCAATCTATTTTAGTCTGTCTGACTGACGTTCACCCCAACCAAGACATCACACGAAGTGACAAACACCCGGTGACACAAAGTACCACCATTCGGATGACGTTCACCTAGGACAGGTCGCAAAAACCCCGTACCATCCAAAGGTTGGGTTTTATTAAGGCCCCTGGCAACAGTCTGGGTGGGGCTGTAAAACAACAAAAACTGCGTCCGACATTGGTAGGCAGTATACCATTAATATTGAGTAAAAGACAAGGGCCCTTTTCCACGCCTTTAAGCGTATTTTGGGAATATAGGGCTAGACCTATATTTTTAAAGACCAATCAGCTCTTGGTGGGTCATGTGATCAGTATCACCCCAGCCGCCTTTACTTCCCAGGACTGCACCTGGTTCACACTCAAGGCTGGGTCGACCTGGGAGTCAAGGTCATTTTTTTTTTTTTCCGGCTCCTACAGGACGTAAACCCACGACCTTCCGGTCCAAAGGCGGGCGTCCAGTCGCCAACGTTACGACGGCTCCCAACACTGATATTGTTTAGGCGAATTTAGTCTTATCCCATTTAAAACAATGTTCGCCTGTAGCGAATACAAATCTGTGGACACAAACAATATATTGCACAATTTATTGCCATGAATATTTCTTTGTATCTCGTTAGGTACGTTACTATCGAGTTCAGAACAGTCCAGCATTATGGGACCCTGTGCAAACCAGTGTACTGGAGCCCTTACAACAACTACTTAAAGGAAGGAAGTGATAAAGGTCAATATTATTAAACATATACACGCATATACACACGTCAAATATACACACACACACATATGTATATATATATATATATATATATATATATATATATATATATATATATATATATATATATATATTTATATATATATGTGTGTGTGTGTGTGTGTGTGTGTGTGTGTGTGCGGCGTCCGTGGCGTAAGCGTTGCGAGTCCGACTCGTAATTTCAACATGTTTGTTACGGTGGCAGTATGTCTTTTCTTTTTCTCCCCAAAATGAAGCCTCGGAGCGCTCCGGGGACACTTATATCCGACATAATGCAGCCCCACTAAAATTGTATTGGGGGGGGGAGGGGGATCATGTTGTTTAAGCTCATAGTTTCCGGCGGCTTTGTTATAACAGGGAAGTGTTATGTCATCTCTCCTCTTCACCCTTGTGATTGATTGGATACTAAAGAACACAGTAGACAGGACATTAAGAGGCATACGATGGACTCCATTCACCATGCTTGAGGACCTTGATTTTGCAGATGATATAGTACTCCTATCATATAAACATGAACATAAACAAGAGAAAAGTAACAGACTAAACTGCACAGCAGAAATGGTGGGACTGAGAATAAATACAAAGAAAACTAAGATCATGACAAACAGTCCAAACCAACAACCAGTGACCATGAGTAACCAATCACTTGAAAATGTAGAACATTTTACACATCTTGGCAGTGTGGTGTCCCTACTGAGAGGGACAGAGGAAGACATACAGTCACGTCTGAATAAAGCTAGAGCTGCTTTTGGCAAATCTTGAGGCAAATCTGGAAATCCAACAGTTACTGCAGAGGAACGAAACTCCGACTCTACAAGAGCCTCATTTTGCCAGTTCTTCTTTATGGAGCAGAATGCTAGAGAATGACCAAAAAGGATGTACACAAGCTGTCCACCTTCCACCACACATGTCTACGTAGAATTATCAAAATTTCTCTGGCCAGATACAATCTCAAACACTAAACTACTTCAAGTCACAAACCAAGAAACTTTAGACAGTATGATTACCAAGAGAAGATAGAAATGGCTTGGCCACGTTATGAGAATGACTTCTGATATACCTGCCAAAACAGCTCTCACATGGACATCAGAGGGAAAGAGAAAACAGGGGCGCCTAAAAACAACATGGAGACGAACGGTGGAAAGTGACCTGAGTGCGGCATCTTTGACATGGAAAACTGCACTGAAAATTACACAGGCCAGGAAAGCATGGAAAGTCCTCTCTGAAGCCTCATGTGCCACTAGGCATAACGAGAACTGATGATGTTATAACTTACCAAGCATGTCGACTGAAGCATGTCGACTGGAAGCAACTATGGAGGCGGATGAGGATCACCGTGGAGAGGTCCCCAGAAACCGCGTTCAGACATTTGGCCAGTTGACCTTATATTGCGGCCCCTGGCACCGCTGCCTAAGAAACGAAAAGCAGTCTAGCCCAATCACAGACAAACCTACACTTGGTAGCTAAAATGCGGACGATCAGGAAGCGCGCATTGATTTAAACTAGTACTGTGCATGCAATTTCCCGATTTACTGTACATTTTATAAATCTAGCATTAAAGTAAAGAAAAATCAATTGTTAAATTTTCGTCCTGTTTGTTTTGTGTTGTCTCGGGATTAATTGACTACATAGAAACAGAAAGTGGCTGGCTGTAAAATCTTCTGGTGACTCTTGAAAGCATACATCAAAGAAAGACGACATTACCAGATTACCAGAAAGAAAGACGCCATTCTCGGCAACGACAAATAACGGCGTAATTTTGTTTCCAGCAAAACGTTTTGTTGTTGCTCGTAATTGTACTAGTTTAAAAAAGTAGTTGTGTATCGGTTATCCAATGTTGCAGAACCAATCCCAGAATTGTTTTTTTTTTTTTTCTTAGCTCTTTGTAAATTATTTTACTAGCTAATTTTACGCTCAGCATACGCTGTCGATACCATTGTCGAATCAACCCAAATCGGTCTGCTTTCAAGTTGCACACAGTGAATCAATCTGGGTATCCAAGACTTAAGTCATTTCATAAGGGTAATTTTAGTGTAGACAAACAGAAAGTGCGAAGTTGTAGCAGCTTCAATATGTACATCAAAAGACGACGCCGTCCTCAGAAACGACAAACAGGGTGGTATTTGAAATGAAAAGAATGATGGTACTGTGAATAAAATCACTAGAAGGGGTAAGAAAGGTAAAATTATGTGTTTACACATGAATTAGGTCAAAAAAATCGTTCTGCTGAGTCATAAAATGGTTTATTGTTACACTGGGGGCGTGGTGATTTAGCTTTTTGACCTACTTCTCATCTCACATATAATGTTCCGTTTATATTTTTCTAGGACTGTCCATGTCTGGTATTGACAGCACTCGATGGTAGTAAAATTGATAGTAAACTTTATAGTATAAAGTTAGTAGTAAAGTTGATGACAGTAAAGTTGATAGTAAAGTTGATGATAGTAAAAGTGATAGTAAATTTGATGGTAAAGACTACAACTGTCATACTCTCCGTCGAGTTTCAATTATTCTTTAAAAAAAAAAAAAAAGTTTAGCACCATGTGGGTGATATACAAATGATATAAGGCCCATTTACCCAACTTGTAAACTAGGTGATAATGAACGCTTTCTAAAAACTATAAAGATCAAACAACTAGAATTAAAACCCACATATCGATGCATTGTTGTTGTTAGAGTTGAGTGCTAAGCTGAGAACTGATATCACAACACTCGGGACACTCCCATAAGCGTTCCGTACTCATCGCCAGCAGCATGCGAGGAGTTCCAATTCCAGTGATGCCAGATGCAGTCTGATTATACGTCCATCTTTCCTTTCTTCTGAGTGTAGAGTGTCGACCAGATCTCCTGGTCACTCCCTGTCTAGAGTGTCGACCAGATCTTCTGGTCACTCTCTGTTTAGAGTGTCGACCAGATCTCCTGGTCACTCTCTGTTTAGAGTGTCGACCAGATCTCCTGGTCACTCTCTGTTTACAGTGTCGACCAGATCTTCTGGTCACTCTCTGTTTAGAGTGTCGACCAGATCTCCTGGTCACTCTCTGTTTAGAGTGTCGACCAGATCTTCTGGTCACTCTCTGTGTAGAGTGTCGACCAGATCTCATGGTCACTCCCTGTGTAGAGTGTCGAACAGATCTCCTGGTCACTCTCTGTGTAGAGTGTCGACTAGATCTCCTGGTCACTCTCTGTGTAGAGTGTCGACCAAATCTCCTGGTCACTCTCTGTGTAGAGTGTCGACTAGATCTCCTGGTCACTCTCTGTGTAGAGTGTCGAACAGATCTCCTGGTCACTCCCTGTGTAGAGTGTCGACCAGATCTCCTGGTGTCCGCCATTTGTACCATTCTCTCCACACCATAATGATCTTCCTAAGGCACTACAGCTACTGGTGGACAAGGATAATATTGGTAATATACTAGGTGGACAAGGATAATATTGCTAATAGAACTGGGTGGACAAGGATAATATTGCTAATATACTGGGTGGACAAGTTTTTGTGTGGAATACTCAGGGGACTGTCAGTAACACATCGTAAAACGGGACTATCAGAGAGAAAAAAATGTAATTTTAGCCCAAGGTGGTGACGTTACGTAAAGTTAATGTCATCAGCACCACAACTAGTCAGCTGGATACGGTCATGATCTACCCGTGCGTCCGCATCATTCACTTGTTCCCAAAGGGCGTACATGATTAACCCCTTCTTGTGAATGAATGAATGAATTTCTACCCCACCAGGACATCACACAAGCGATAAACACCCGATGACACAAAGTGCCACCATGCGGATGAGGATCGCCGTGGAGAGGTCCCAGAAACCGCGTTCAGACATTTGGCCATATTTATGGCCTGCCTATATTGCGGCCCCTGGCAAAAGCCAGAGTAGGGCTTCAAATGACAAAAAATTTCGTCCTGAAAAGGACGAAACTGGATTAATTATATACACACTAACCCGTTCTTATTTCAGGAAGACAACTATAAGACCACTATAGTCACACGCGAAATATTTTCACATTTGGGAACTATACAAAATCAAAAACTATTTTCAGTACTTTTTGGCAAAATAAAATACTAAAAATTTAAAAACTGTAAATGGTGGTCTAAAGGAGGTTGTGTGGAAAACCTCCCCCCCCCCCCCATCACCCTTTTTTTTCTTTACGAAATACGCTTGGCCAAATCAAAGGGAGACAACACAAACTGGAAACATCAAGTAAGACGAGGGAAGACATGCACAAGTAACAACAGGGTGGAGGACGAGCGGTCTGATTCGGATGAAAGCCCAGAAACGGCACAAGCCGAATTCAGTCACGAAAGTGACGCAAATAACCCAGACCACAAATATAGGCGGAGACTGTTAGCAGTCTCGGCTAGCTAGCAGCAGTCTGAAAGTGGTCGACCTTTTCATTTTTTTTTTTCTCAAAATGACTTGGACTTGGACATTATCTGTAGCTTGTTACGCATAAATTTACCAACCATTGACGCAGAACCAGCCAGTCTGTCTGTTGTTGTTATCGTAATTATTGTTGTTGTTATTTTTATGAATATATTTATTGTGTGCCATTTCAAAAGTGGAATGTATATGTGCATCCACGGTTGTCCTTGAGAATAGCAAGATAGGTCTTAGATTAGCTGTCTGAAACATTGGAAAACATGCGTCGCACTACAGACTTTACAAAGACTCATGACCCTCTAATCTGATAAACCAGTGGCAGGGAGAGCGAAAACACAATAGTTTCCACGGTGCGATTCTCGTACCACTGTCCGAAGCCACGAGAGCTGTCAATATCAGATATAAAATAAATAAGTAAAGGACCTTTTCCACGCCTTTAGGCGTATAGGGCATATAGGGCTAGACCTATATTTTTTAGACCAGTCGGCACAAGATGGATGATGTGGTCGGCATAACGCCGGCCGTCATATATAAGATAATGTCAATTCATTTGTTTCAGATATTCAGCAGCCGCGAGGAGTGCACGTAACGTTTGTAATCGCTGCTTGTACTTTACATTGTAGAGGAAAATGCATCATTTTTTAAAACTTTTTATTACCATTTTCTATTTATTACCAATATTTTCTATTTATCACTAATATTTTCCATTTATTACTATTGTTTTCTATTATTACTAATATTTTCTGTTGATTAATAATATTTTCTATTTACTACTAATATTTTCTCTTTTGTACTGTTTCCATTTATTACTAATATTTTCTATTTATTACTAATGTTTTATAATTATTACTAATAGTTTCTATTTATTACTATTATTTTTTTATTTATTACTAATAGTTTCTATTTATTACTAATATTTTTTTTAATATTTCATAATTATTATTAATATGTTATATTTATTACAATTAGTTTATATTTATTACTAATATTTTTTATTTATTACTATTAATTTCTATTTATTCCTAACATTTTCCATTTATTACTAAAATTTTCTATTTATTACTATTATTTTCTATTTGTTACAAATACACCACCCCGATTGCGTCTGACAGAGCAGGCAACGCTTGTTAAAAGTATTAACATAGGGAAAAGAACGGTCGTTGTATGCTTACGTCACTAAGAAAGTAACGTGTGAAAGCTACCAGTTACAAGTACTTCAGTGCTAGCTTCACAAATATTCTCTCAATAGTGAAGCGAGAACGAGGAATAGCAGCGGATGCCCTCTCCAGTTTAATCGTTATCAGCTAACGCTTACACATGCGAACTAATCAGGCATCACCACTGGTATTTATTCAGGCAGTATGTTTGAATTCCCTCAGGCCTATATTCTCCGATATGTATCAATAAGTAGAAAAAGGAATCCTTCCTATGCCATTCACTCATCGATCATATGGCGCTAGATCTATATTTTATATAATATTCGTCAGTGGGGAAACCATCTAAATTACAATCTTGAAGAAATGTATACTATGTCCTACAACATCTGGGGGAAACATCTAAATTACAGTCTGTAAATAAAGTATACTATGAAAAGTATACTGTAGTGACAGTTCGTATCAAACAACAATACCCCTAAAATATTGGACTTTCCCGGGAAACTGCTGATTATTTTTTTTTTTTTTTTGGGGGGGGGGGGGTAAATTAAACTTGAAGTACCGCAAAAAAATATAATAATATATTAGAAGTAATATGAAATGTAAAAAGCAAACATTCAGAAAGATAACGTTTATACCTTGTTTGTACTTTTCAAGTGATCGTAACTGACTCACAAAGCATGCCGAGAAAGGTGGAGACAGGCGTGCTTCGTGCAGAGTGGCAAGCATCACTTCAGAGGTCCAGGATAGTTAGCATCCTTTGGATATTTTATCCAGGTCATGACGGTGTGTTAAGAAATGAGCAGCCAGAAAGACTAGCCGGCTCTGCTCCACTTGGTGGTGAATTGATGAATGACAAGCTAGATAGTTTGAGGGCACTTTAGGAACGAGTGAACAGTGCGGATGCGCAGATAGATCATTACGGTCGGAGGAGAATGGCGCTGCGAAGAGTTACCAGGGGATCTGGCCGACGCTCAACACTCAGGGGAGGGATGAGACCGATATACAATCAGACGGTTATTTGTGCCAGTGGAACTGGGACTCATCTCTTGCTGCTGAAGACGGGGACGATGCACTTATTGGAGTGTCCTGAGTGCTATGATTTCGATTCTTAGGTCACTTCACATTTTTTTCCAATTTATGACAAAAATATCACTTGTTCAATGTGTTCGTTTTTGTAAAGTTCAGGATTAGTAGAATATATTACACACAAAACGTATGTCATTTGTAAACAATTTAGCTTTGAAAAGTTGATACTAAAGGTACCAACCCATGCACTTTTTTAAGATAAAAAAAAAAGTTTAAAAGTCTGTTTTCTCACATCTCTATATTTCTGTTTGTTGTGTGTGTGAAATCCTAAAATCTCAGCTAATATAAAGACTAGAAACATGAAATTTAGTATGGATACTCCTTAAACAATATTATAGTGACTAGGTCTTTTCAAAAGAAAATTTTAGAAAGCTTTTGTTTTTTTAAAATTTGATTATTTTCTTATGATGCAAGATTTTTTTTTGACTTTTTCAATAAACATTTTAAAATTCTACCAAAAAATATTTAAAAACATGTTTAAAGTAAATAAACTAAACCTTTACTTCTAAATATGATGAAAGGTCATGAATCTATCATCTATTTTTTAATACGTATGTTTGTTTTTGAAATTTAAGGATTCTAAGTTCATGTTTTTTCCCACAAGATGGCGGCTATTGCCATGTCTTTTTCACACTTAAAGTATGCAAAAGTAATAACATGTATCCCTATAAAATAATTGAACTCTGTAAATTTTTTTTTTTTTTTTAATTTGGCGTAGTGACTCCTTAATTGAACATTCCTTTATTATACCTTGCAAATTTGCTAATTTGAGGGCTCAGATCAGATCAGATTTAAGTAGTGTTGTGGGAGTTCAGCCCCCATCCCCCTCCCCCACTCATGAAAAAAACTGGGGCCTCAAGCTGGCTGAGCCACGGCCTTCTCTATTTATTAATTATTAGAGAAGGCCGTGGCTGAGCTCCCAGTTAACGGCGTGCTATGGTACCAATAAACCAGCAGACACCTGCAGGTCAGGATAATCATCATCAACAGGTGTCCATGGGCCGATGACTTGTTTTGAAACAACTATTTCCGGGTCATGATGGCGGCAAGCGAAGACCTTCTTCTTCTCCTCGACAAGGAAATACCTGAAGGAAGGAAAAGCCTTCAGGAAAATTACGTCAACCTTGACAATGTGGCCAAATACTGCGAGGCCAACTATTTCAAGGTGAGAAATATTCATCAGCTTTTAATCGGAAAGTCTTTTCTTAATAATTAATATAGGTTGCTTGCAGTGATTAGTGAACTACCTGTTTTGTTGTGCAGGTGGCTGTTGTGGTCGTGTACGGTAGTGTACCTAGTCTCTGATTTGTTCTGTTACTGGCGTAACGTGGACACTTACATCCTCCAGTGAACGTAAAATTGTGACAACAGAGATGAAATGCCTTAGAAGAGCTGCAGGAGTTTTAGGGAAAGACAGAATATACGAAATCAGACGGTCGAATGCTAGGAATAAAATAAAGTAATAACGTGCCAGTCTTACAGCAGGTCATCAAAGAACAAATGAAGAGGTATGTACACCTAACAAGAATGCCCTTGTACTGTCTGCCACAGCGAGCCACACTAAAACGTTACAACTGGTATAGAGCGAGTGGAAGACCTCGGAAAAGATGGGTGATTGCATTAAGAACAGTCGGATAGAAATAAACATTAGTCGTAATAGTATAGTGCCACTAATAGTGCTCTTAACAGAGCTCATCAACGAATGTTACAGCTCCCCGACACTTCGCTTAGGTGCAGGTAGAAGAGAAGAAGAAGAACTGGCGTTACATTTGACTGGTGTTCCACAATTTATAAGTGACGATGGCATAATAATAATAGTTCTTTCGCCACAAGCATATCATTTGGCCATGATCCCGTTCACACTTAGTCCTTCCTATCAGTTAATGAAAATGAAGCACATAAATGAATCCTTCGAGCTGAAACACAAAATCGAAACAAGGATGATGCATTTCGTATTATTTACACTTTGGCCAACAGTAAATTACTGAGATTTGTGGTAGCGTCATGGATCAGGTGGTTGAGTCCAGAACTGTGCAGACAAAAGGAAATGCTTCCCACCTTGTGATTACCCTGGTAACAGAGACAGTGAGTGAATGTAGATCTGTCAGGGGCAACAATAAAATCCTGGTGGGACTGCTAGCTCTATAAAATACCTCAAAATGGCCATCGGTGGGTAAACGGCACCATTCACCATTATTACCTCTCTCTCTCTCCTGCTGCCTTGCTGGGTATGTCTATTCAGACAAAGGCTATTAGAGGTAAATCATAAATGCACCGGGTAAAGGCAAGGGCAAACCGCACATGAATTTTCCCTAGTTAATCATGCCTTTAAACCAGTTGTGCTCACATAAGGATGTTATTGGGGGTTCAGATGGAATCACCTCATCCAGTAGAGAGCAGCTTGATCTACAGCTGATACCCGACCATCATGAAGCTACTGTAGAAAGCTAAATGTCAGTAACATCCTAAACATTGGTTCCTGGAGTTCAGACACTTGTACAAACTAGATAGCTGGACAAGAGTGAAATTGAGAGAATGAATATCAAAATATGAGAAATTAGCCAAATGTCTTGGTCGGGTGCAGGGGAAGAGTATTCAGATAAACACAAAATCATTTACTCAAGTAGGAGAGATTATAAAAATGGTGCTTGTGTCATTCTCGACCCACAGTGTGCACAAACTGTTAAAGGATATTGGACTGTTTCAGAAAGGGTGCTATTAGTAAAGATCAGTAGCAAGCCACTTGATATAAACCTAGTACAGGTGTATACACCAACTGCAAAAAACTCAGAAGATGACATTATTGAATTTTATAATAATTTAGACAAGGCTTTTGATCAGTCTAATAATTGTACAGTTACAGTAATAATAATGGGCGATGTCAGTGAAAAATTTCTGGAGTAATTGGTGGCTATTTGGCTAGGAAGAAAAAATGAGAGAGGCGAAAGATTAATAGCTTGGGCTGAGTCACATTACATAATAATTGATAACACCTGGTTTAAACACCACCCTCCACGATTTTACACTTGGAAAAGACCTGGCAATAATGTCCTCAATCACTGGGATTATATATTGATTTCCTAAATATTCAGGAGCAGTTTAATTAGAACAAAGACTAGAGCAGGAGCATAGTGCTATAGGATCATGTTCCAATTATAGGAAAGTTTAGAATAAAACTGAAAAATGTAAAGAAGACCCCACAAAACATCAAGTTAAATGTAGGAATACTTAAAACAGATAAAGACATTAAGGAACAGTACAGTGTCACTGTGCAAAACAGATATAGTGCCACAGAAATAATACAAACTGTTGATGAACAATGGGATGTGCTGTGCTAATTTTTTTAGCAGACATTGAAAGAGCTTATTCCGTCAACACATAGAGTCACAAAAAATAAATGGATGACAAATGAAATTCTGCAGATGATAGATGAGAGAAGAAAGAAAAAGGATGACATAGAAGAATATTCTAGTACAAATAAAGAAATAGTGAACAAATGCAGAGGCTAAAAATACCTGGCTAAATCAGATGTGCACAAAGATTGAGGAAATTCACGGTAAAGGCTCACATTCCGTGCACTAGCAGTTAAGAATATCAACAGGGTTGAAGAGATTTAGCATCACTGGGTGTTTAAAATCGAAAGAAGGTGAAATGTTAATGGGGCAAAGTGACATAATTAAAAGATGGACAGAGTACAAAGTGAATCTGTATAATAAATAATAGACCAGAAGTATATTTGCAGGACAGCAGTGAAGGCCCACCAATACTGGCTTCAGAAGTTAAGGATGTATTGCATTTCATGAAGAAAGGAAAGGCACCTGGGTCAGACAACATCACACTGGAAGAAATTGTATAAAACTTTGAGATATTTTGGTATTGAAATAATAACAAAATTGTTAAATGACATCTTTAATAGTGGGTAAATTCCTAGTGACCTACGAAGTCTATTGCTCTGCCAAAGAAATCAGGCACTTTAAAATATGGAAGACTGATGCACCATAAGTCTTAGAAATCATGTGACAAAAAATGTTACAGAGAAACAATTTTGAGAATAAGAAGAAACAAGATTAAAGAAGAAATTAATGAACAACATGGTGGATTTGTAGAAAGAAACAGTACAAAGTGTCATATCCATTCTCAGGACTTTTTCAGAAAGAGCTAGTGAAGTAAAAAAAAAAAAAAAAAAACCCTCTTTACTTATGCTTCATTGACTGTACAAAAGAATTTGTGTGAAACATGAAGATAATCAAACTGTTAGAAAAGTTAAATATTGGTGGAAAAGATTTAAAAATTATAAAGAACATGTATTGGCAGCAAACAGCAGCTATAAAAACCAGAAACCATTTAGGAGCATTTCAGACCATAAAGAGGGAAGTACGGCGAGGATGTTTACTATCATGTAGTTTGTTCTCATTACAGTGAATATATAATGAGATCTGTCATGGATATGCTAGAAATTGTGGTTGGTGGGCATAACATAAACAACCTGCATTATGCTGACACAATCTTGATAGATACAGTGGTGGTAGAGAGTGATAAAATGGGCCTCAGTTTGATTAATAAGGAGACAATAATAATGGTGATTTCCAAGAAAGGAATAGCTGCTTTATTAAAGTCAAAGGCATTATTTTAGGACAAGTGCAGAAATGGAGAACATTTCATGCAATAAGTCCATGTCAATGGAGGCTAGGAAAAGAATTTGTGTATGCTATATAGAGCCAGTTTTAATGTATTGCAGTGAATCCTGGACAGTTAATAGACAAGCTTTATCCTTAACAGGACTGCTCATAACTAGCCTGATCATATTTTTGGCTGTTTGGTTTTGCGTTCAGTGTTTTGCTTTTTACTAGGCAATTTTGCGTTCAGTATTTTGCCTTTTACTAGGCAATTTTGCGTTCAGTATTTTGCCTTTGCTTTCTGAACGTTTGTTGTTCCATACATTTGTTAAAATTACACAGCATCTGTTGTCGGAATGCCTGCAGCTAGATTCAAAGTGGGTATTTTGAAATTTCACAGCACGTTCATAATGACTAATTCACAAGCACTGAAAGGGAGCGTAAAACAAATGTTAATTTTGAACAAAGAAGACACAAACAATAGATTGCACAATTTGAAATGATTTGTCCTTAGTCACCACATGTCCAATTTTTAGAAGATGGCGTTCAATTGCAGAGGGGTGATCTTTGTGGCCAGTATTCTCATTTTGAATATCATTTCAAATCCTCCATACGTCAACCAGTAGCAGAACTCTAAGGTTTCTCAAAGTTTCCGTGATTTATCAGCTGCGCCCGGAACGCTGTATTCAAGAAAGAGATGGTTCTGTCTTTACGACTGCCCTGGTAAAAAAACAGGCAGTCATGTTTGATCATTGTTGAAAATGTACTTCAGTTATAAAGTATTCACTTATTTGCTTCATTTATGTAATTGTTACTGTAGTATGCACCTGACGAGATACAGCGAAATATGCCAGGCAATAAATTGTGCAATCTATTGTTTGTGTCTTCTTTGTTCAATTTTACAACAGGGAAACATTGCTTTGATTTTCTGAAAAGTTTATTTTTTTATTTTTGCAATTTTATTTTCATAGGCCAGTGTGGCACAAAAATCACAAGCCCTGGAGGAGACAAAAAACTACACTACCCACTCACTTGCCAGTGTGGCTTATCAGATCAACAGTTTGGCTACAAACTTCATGAAAATGTTGGACCTGCAGCTTGGCCAGTTGGCAGATATGGAATCCAGTGTTAATCATCTAAATCAGGTAATGAGTGTTAGTGCTTTTTTTCTTGGACTTAATGTCCAAAATATTTTTTTTAGTCAAGGCTCTTGTCTGTCACACACTTGTCAGAGCTTCAACTGGCCAGTTAGACATGTGGATTTCTCTTAAATATAATTCAGTAAAGTGAGGATTTATTTGTGCTTTAACATTGTTCACTTACTACCAAAGAGCCTTGACTACATCTAGCTTGTCATACATCGGTGTACCTCCAGGTTGTACAGTACCTGCCAGTTTATTACCCAACACACCTGAATCCCTAGTGAAAATATCCAAAGGACTCCTAACTACCCAGGTTCTCTGAAGCGATGAGACCCTGAGCGAAGCATTCCTATCTTCACCTATGTGAGTCTGTCACAGTCACGGCATATGTGTGCAGCTGGTTAGCTTTTAAAGAATACTATTGAAACTCATTTGAAACCTGTTTATGTCTCACACTGTGTGTATTGAACGTGATTATGTCATGATCATGTAATAAGTACTGACCAGTAAATAAAAGTGCAGGCTTGTCTTTCTGTGATGCATAGGTTCTATTTCTGATTAAGACTGGGCACAATTTTTGAACATCAGTTCAGAACAGATCTTTCATGGCTGGGTCAGGTGCATATTGTTGCAACAGAAGCTTGTTCACAAGAAACTGCATTACCAGAAGGTGTGTTTACAATGGGTACCACAAATTTTCACCAACCACAGAAAAGTAGGAACACATGGGATAATGTTTGAGTAACCTTTTTTTTTCGGACAGTATTCGTTGCCTACCTAAGCGATGGGTTACTTACCTGAATCCTTTTTTTAAATGAAAGCTTTTATAATGAAGCTGTAGGAGTGGATTTAAAATTACCACTGCTTATATTTTGTGAACTGACTCCGTCACTTGTTTGATTCCAGATGGTCATGATTCACAAAGAGAAAGTAGCTCGAAGAGAGATTGGTGTTCTGACAGTATCTAAGATCTTCCCCAAGCATCTGAGCATGAAAAATGGCATCATCTACCCAGAGCAGACGGAGCGGCCTTCAAAATATGTCCGCACGGCCATAGACTACACAGTGTTGGATAGTGTTGGGCATGGACTGCGAGTGAGTGTGTTCGTTTTCTAAATGTCCTATCCATTGACAGATCTTTTCCTCAGCTATTAACTCAGTGGAATTTGTTTCTCTCACATTAGTATCTGTCACTACTGACAGTCAGGCTATGGATCTTGCTCATATTATTAATGCCCTCAGAGAAATGGGAAGGATAGAGGACTTTGGGGCTGGGGAATCTACATCACTCGCCAGAATGGCAGACTTGGGAATTAAGATCGGCATAGCAAAAAAAACGAGATGCACACCAGAAGACTTGTTAAGCAACATAGAACTGGTATTATTAGCCATCGGACATTGAGGTTCATGCTGAGGGGAGGATCTGAGCACCTATGGACATGTCCGGAGTGCAATGATAACCCAGCTAACTAACTAACTAGTATTTGTCAGACCGTACAGAGTCACAGGCACAAATACTGCCATTAAGCTTGAGGATTTTGGGTCACATGTCTAGTGCTCTTGCCACGAACTGTGCACGTTAGGATTTTTTTGTTGTTGTTGATGCCCCAGCAGAAAAAATCCTTGACTTTACCAAGGATTTGAACCCGAGTCTCCTGCATGAGAGCTAGAATTCTTAACCACTCAGCCAGCCGCTCCTCAGCAACACGGCACATCTGGTAAAACAATTAATTTCTTTTTCTCTTCTTCCAGTAACTAGTAGAATGTTGCATGAAAAGTAAGGGTCACGTGTATGCTTTTTTTTATTTGTAGTGTTTCTCCGTGTGTCAGAGGACGTAAATAGATACTGTTGAACAGTTCTATGCTAGAGATGTGTGTAGGCTATTGGCTGCCAGGTCAGAGGTTGTTGCTAGTTGAGATATCTTTGTATTTAATTAATGATCTGTCACGGGACAACAGTCTCAAATGACTTGCGTTCCCAGATTAGCGAGGACAACTCAGAGACGTACAGTAGACACAGTTCCCTTCTATGATTCAGCCTTTATTCATTGACTTACCATTGCATCACAAAAACTATGTGGATAAGACAAACAGTCCAGCAGTCAATTAAGCTGTATGTATGGCAGGAACTCAAGGTTGGGCCAAACTTGTTGCGCTATCTAGTATCCTTACTATTCGCTCTGGCTGCTATGTCCGGTCAGCCTTTTTTGCCAAACATCAGGTGAAGGCTTCTTATTCTGGGGTGAACTCATTCTTTTGTCACTGAATGTTGGCTGAAAGCTTCTCATTCATTCCCTGCCATACTTCTCATTCATTCCCTGCCATACTTCTCATTCATTCCCTGCCATATCGGGCAATGGAAAACAGTAGCTCCTGGTCTCACAGGGATGCTCTTCACATATCTTCCTAACTTGCCTCTGGGTAAAAAAGCTTCTTGTGTCCAACTCACACTGCTCTTCACTTAGACAACACTTCTGCCTTCTGAACCAGCCATGTTGGTCTTACAATCTTGTCAGAATGTGTGGTCTCACAATGGTTCCTCTCTTATACTAGACATGTATAGCAATATTGATACAACACTAGCGTTACTTGTACACGTAAGTCTGTTCTTAGTTGATGCTCCTGTCATCTGCACTAGTACCTAGTAACACTTGATCTTGTTAGCATTTAACAGTTGATATAATCTTGAAAACTTTTTAAAGCTAAAACACTGAAAACAATTTGAAGATGCTGAAAAGGAGCCATCCACATACTCTCAGTGAAAAATCAACAAAGAACTGATAAAGAACCAACAAAGAAACCGATAAAGAACCAACAAAAAACCTCTTGAAGAACCGATGAAGAAACAACAAAGAACCTCTTGAAGAACCAGTAAAGAAGAACTTCGAATCGTATTGGTTAGGTCTCAATATAGCTGACCACTGTGGTGACCGTGCATGGTTGTTGCGCACGTGGTTAGCCCTCTATTTGTGTATTTTGTTCTGGAGTTTTAATGCCCTCATGACCTTTAGGTGTTAATGGAGTTTTGGGTATAGTCTGTTTTGAGTAAACTTTTAATCTAGACTAACTATAGTCTGTTTCTGACTAGACTAACTGTAGCACGTGACAATGAGTGAGTTGTGAATTGTCTTCTAGCCTCAGGGAGGGATCTCCCAAATTGCCCGAAGTCCATCGGTTTCCAGTACCAGCAGCAGCCAGAGAAACAGTCAAGCCCCCACAACCAAGCCCCCGGCAACACCTATCGGTCAGATGGGGTCAGCAAGTGGCGCAGGTAATAGAGCTAGCGGTGGTAATTACCGGACACCGGCACCTTCAGCAGCACCACCTGCCCCTCCAGCAGCAGCAGTATCTGCAGCCCTGGGTAATTTTCTTTTAGTTTTACCACAGTGTACCTTCTCACTCGTCTGATTGTTATTTTCATCTTCATGTCACTCACTCTTCGGCTTTTTCTCTTTCCTCCTCTCTGTCTACTTCTTCTTCTTCTTCTCATTTTTTTCTTTCCTCCTCTTTTTTCCTTTTGTTTCCTTTTCTCTTCCTAATGTTTTTCTTCTCCTCTACATTATATATAATTATTAATTGTCTTAATTATTATTATATGTTGGTGTTTTATATTAGTTCTGATTATATATTTACATACATATTAATTATTTTTTGTATGTTAATTGTTACATATAAATATTGAATATTTCCTGTATACAGACAGACATGCTTGAAGAAGCAGTAGGTAATAATAATTTTTGTGTGTGGAAATACGGCCATTGCCTATCAATTTCTACCTAATATATATATATTTGTGTGTTAGTTAGTTAGTTAGTTAGTTAGTTGGGTTATCGTCATTGCACTCCGGACATGTCCATAGGTGCTCAGATCCTCCCCTCAGTATGAACCCCAACGTCCGATGGCTAATAGTACCAGTTCTATGTTGATTAACAAGTCTTCTGACGTGTCCGGTGTGCGTCTCGTTTTTTGCTGTGCCGATCTTAATTCCCAAGTCTGCCATTCTGGCGAGTGATGTGGATTCACTGCCACCAAAGTCCTCTATCCTTCCCATTTCTCTGAGGGCATTGATAATATCAGCATGATCCATAGGCCGACCATCGGTAGTGATAGCGGATCCAGCCAACCTGTCAGCTCTTTCATTTCCATCGACGCCTGCGTTTCCCGGAACAAAAATAAAGGTGACTCCACGCACAGTGGACTTCTGTAATGATTCAAGCCATTGTCTTCGCACTGAACCTGCCTGAACCCTCCGGATCATACTCATTGAATCACTGAGTATACATATGCGGGTGTATTTTTGTGTTTCAAGCCAGGCAAACGCTTGCGTCACTGCCATCACCTCCATCGTCATGCTGCTGGTTGTCATGGAGAAGGCACCGTTGGCTTCTTTGACTGTTCTGCCCGCTGAGCGTGCTGTAAATGCCCATGCGCTTCTTCTTTGGCGTATAACGGATCCGTCTGTGTAGATTAGTGCATCTGCTTCGTCTGAATTTTCACCGATGAGAGCGTTGACCTCTGCATTAACAGCAACAGGATTCTCTTCTCTACATCGCCTGTTGAGTGTGACAATACAGGAAAATGTACAAATAAACGCCTGAGGCACAGGTATCCATTCTGCACCAGGTATGATGTCGGTTAGGCTGCATATTTGCCTAATAACATCTTCTGCCCGACCTAGCCACGATTTTCCCCTCTTCAGTCTGTCGCCCTTTTCACTAAAAAGCGCTTGATGCAGTGGGTGTTTCTTATCAGCACATATTTTGAGGTATGCCCGAGCCCTCCACATTCTGATCCTTTGGTTCATTGTTGGAAAGTCAAGTAGATACTTGTACATCCCAAAATAATGCGCATGGCTTCATTTTGCACCTTTTCGAGTCTTTCAATCTGGGTAGCACTGACAGTGAGGATGGCCAGAGCGTATTCAATGGGTGAAAGGACCAGACCGTAGAATAGAAGTATTAGTAGTCTTTGCTCGATATTGGAAGCAGCCATAATCCTCATTGCAGATAGACCTTTGCGTGCTTTTGTTATCACATGGTCAACGTGTTCCCTGAATGACAAGCTGCGATCGAACCTCACCCCGAGAAACGTCATAACGTTGGTTTCTGATCAATATATTATCACGCATTTTTTCACTTCTGGTAAGTCCGACTTGACAATGTGATTGTTCAAAGAGAACCATGACACTGATGCCTTCGAAGGATTGACATAGGCATTGGAACCATCACACCAGGCGGCAATTCGATCGAGTTCTTTGTGCATTGTGCTGGCGATCTCCTGTCTATCACGCCCTCGTCGATAAATCAAAATGTCATCAGCAAATGACAAAGTCCTTCCCTTTCCATTCAACTGCTGCTCAGTGATCATCACCGTATAAACGTTGAATAAGACTGGTGATAGCGGTGATCCCTGTGGCAAGCCTGGACATATCGTTTGCGGTTCTGAGGACCAGCTACCACATCTTAGTATATATTTGTGTGTATGTACAGTAGACATACATACACACACACACATATTATTGTATGTGTTATATATTAATTTTGATGTACTCATATATAATCATTTAAAATATTATGTGTCTGTGTGTGTATATGTGTGTGTGTATATGTGTGTGTGTATATATATATTGTTGTTGTTGTTGTTGTTATCGATCCAGCGGCGCATGAGCTTTCGCCCTTTGGCCCAATGCCATGTAGTGGAATTTGCATGTTTTCACAAGCTGTTCTTTTCCTCCGTACAAGGTGTTCCACTTGTCTGGTCTCGGAGGGAGTAGCGTTCTTCTTGTCTCACTGAGTTTTGGGCACTCAAAGAGATGGTGTTCAACAGTTTCGTAGGGGTAGTTACATAGCTGGCACTCTGGGGAGTGTTGTGGCTGTATTCTGTTTAGGTGTCCATTGAGTGGAGTATGTTGCGTTCTAGTATATATATATATATGTGTATATATATATGCGTATATATATATATATATATATATATATATATATATATATATATATATATATATATATATATATGTGTGTGTGTGTGTGTGTAGACTTTTATGTATCATGTTTATTTGTATATATCTTCCATGTTTCATTGTGCCGTCTTCTTACTCTTTTGCCCTTTATCCCTCAGTGGAACACAGGCCCTCAGCCAACCCACGCCGGGTTGACCTGTCCTTTGCTCTCTATGCGGTTCTCCCCATGTCTTCTCTGTCTTTTTAGTTAGTCTCTAGCTTTCTTCTCTACGTGTTATTTTTTTTTTTTTTTCTGCCTGTATTTCTATGCCCCTGCGGGTACCATTGCAAAGACATTCTAGGTATACTGTTCTCAGGTTTTCTCAGCATAAGTCCTATCCAACCTGAGCACCTTCACCTACCAAATCACTTACATTTGTTTAGCCCTCTCCCAAAGCTCAACACCAGCGATGTCACCTTTCAGTTCCCTCCACTCTGCACAAATCACTTGTGTTATCAAAGTAAACAAGTAACGGGCCCTATTCAGCATATAGGGCTGGACATATTTTTTTATATAGACCAATCGGCACTTAATGAGTGATGTGGTCAGCATCGCGACTTGTGTTAAATTTAAATATTATTAATTTTCTATTAGAAATAGAAATAATACTTTATATATAATTATTTTGCATGTTTGTGATGGTTTCCACAGAACCTTCACCTTCGGCTCTGCCTCCACCAGTTGACAGCGAATTCCCTCCACTATTTATGGATCCAGGTATGGACAGTTTTGTTTTATCTTTTACCTGGAATCACTGGTATTTCTTCATTATCTTCAAGTACCTTGCCTATGCATGGGTGATCTTGCCTCTCCACAATCTGCTATCTTCAGCAGTATATGTATCAGTTCATATCCTGTCACCCCTCTATCGTATGCTGACACCCCTCCATTGTATGCTGATACCCCTCCATCATATGCTGACAACCCTCCATCGTATGCTGACACCCCTCCATCATATGCTGACAACCCTCCATCTTATGCTGACACCCCTCCATCATATGCTGACACCCCTCCATCATATGCTGACACCCCTCCATCGTATGCTGACACCCCTCCATCGTTTGCTGACAACCCTCCATCGTATGCTGACACCCCTCCATCGTATGCTGACACCCCTCCATCGTATGCTGACACCCCTCCATCGTATGCTGACACCCCTCCATCGTATGCTGACACCCCTCCATCGTATGCTGACAACCCTCCATCGTATGCTGACACTCCTCCATCATATGCCGACACCCCTCCATGCCATGACAAAAGGCTGTCAAGAATCGTCTCGCATTGTCTTTTTCTCTTTCCACATCTTTCCAATAGTCGCAGCAGGTTCCAGCTTTCTTCTTCTGCTCATTTGTTGGTACATGGAATGTGAGTCGTTCCCATGAATTGTCCTATTCTCCATGCACATCTGATTCTCCCTGGATTCTTTAGCTCCTTTTTATTTGATTAGTACTTTTGTTTTGAAGAATAATCTTCTTTAAAAAAGAAAAAAAAAAGCACCACAAATAAGGGCGACAGCTGGCAACTTAAACTTGTATTTCAAAAAGTTATTTACAGGACATTGCAGACCAAGACCAGAGTTTTGGCTGTTTGTGGTTTTACTATTTAAATGTTCAGTAGTTTAATGTTCGCAAAACCTTTGGAAACTCATTGCTTTGTCAAAATCAGTGCAAAATGGTGTGCTGCAAATTGTCTACATACACGTACATATGTATGCACACATACATATGTATGCACACACACACACGTGTGAAATTATTGTAAAAAAAATTATTCCATTTTTTAAAAAAGGTGCTTGGAAAACTATTCATGTATGTGAGACATTATTAGAAATATATTTAAATATATATGAATGTATATTTGTTTGTAAACAAATTGTTAAGCACGATTAGAAAACTTCTGGAATATATTTAAATCATATTAATCAGAAGGGTTTGAAGGGAGGGGAGGGGTAGAGAGACCAAGAGGGGTTTTTTTAAATCTGAATGTCACTGTGGAGATGGTACCAGTGCCTCCGGCTTTACATACACACTCGCACACAAAATAGCATTGAAATTATCAGTAACATATTAGCCTAAGGTGGTGCCCATGCATGATCGCTTTTGCTCTGAAAATTCTTTAAAATGAGGGTCAGAACCCGTGGGAATATCAGGAAGAAATCCTTTAAAAAAACATATTTTACACAAACCACTATATTACACAGACCATTATTAAAAATGTCTTTGCCTGCATTAAAAAGTCATTGCTCTCTATAAAAAAAATGCAAAGATGTATAAAAGATATATATATAAAAGGTACAAAGATATGTAGAAAATATATTTTATATAAAGATGAATAAAACATGGAGAAAACACATCAACAAGGCAGCAGCCAAAGTCAGATGGACGATAGCTATCCCAAGAAAACTAAGTGGAACAACATTGGGCGCAAATAAGAAAATACTTAGGGAAGTTTATCAACAAAGGGTACGACCACACCTTGAATACGGGTCAGCTGCATGGAGTTCAGCATCAAAAACCACACAACAAAAGTTAGACAAGATGCATAATCAAGCACTCAGAGTCATAACAGGCGGGATGAAATCAACGCCTATAGCTGTGACTGAAAAGATGGCGATGACTTAAACTCTGACAGAGCAAAAAGAGAATCTTAGATACTAATGCAAGCAGAAAAGTTTCTCAGCATGTCTGAACACCCTATGAAAGAAAGATTCCAAAATCTAGCACTGGAGCGACTAAAAAAAAACTGATAGCGCCTTAAATGCCATTCCAGATCTGACCTCTTGAAAGAGGATTATAAGCTGCCAATACACATCCAGACAGAAGTGAAAGGAGTATTCGACAAGGAAGAACAAAACAGTGTGCACCGTAAAACAACCACCATTGCTCTACTTGATGACGAAATGGGGAGCAGGTGTATATTGAGCATCCAAATAATACCATATTTACAGCCGAAATAACTACAGGAAAGCACCATCATAACTATGATGCATAAGTTCAATCCACAGCAGAGAAACTGTTGAATATATGTCATATTATATTTCACAACCTGTGGTATATCTGACAAGCAATAACGGTGCTTTAGGCACTCCAATCTGGAAAACTACCTGGTATACGAACACTTTTCTCCAAACCAGGCAACCCTTGTGAGGGAACTATGCAATGGATACCATCCCACTGGAGTTCCTGGAAATGAAAGAGCTGACAAACTAGCTATGGAAGGTGCAAATGAGAACAACCTGACGTACCAGTTTCTTATCAACAAAAGAAGAGAGTAATCACAAAGCCTGCATAAGACGATTTCCATTTCATAGAAAGACCAGAGCAAGTTATTATTCTACGCCTTAAAACAGGATACAATCGACTTCGCAGCCACGTGTACAAACAATTTAAAATTGGCGAATCAGCCATGTGCTCCTGTGGATTGGCATCTGAGACAACAGATCATATCCTCCAAGACTGTCCTAAATACAACAAATTAAGGCAAAACTGCTGGCCAAGAGAAACATCAGTGCAAGTCAAACTTTACGGGTCGCTTACAGTAAAGTTCATACTAGAGACAACATTGCATATATAGATAATCTATTTCAAGCGAACACAAGTAGAATAAAGAGGTAATCAATCAAATTAACAGAGTGAAGTATTAAATAGAATACAACCCATGGTCTTTAATAAAAAAAGAACTGTATGTATCGAGTGACTCATCCCACGACCTCCCCGCTCTGCAGAAAAAAAATTGACATCAGCTTGGCTTTCAATAAGTTACTGTACTTATATCCCGGCCTACTGACAGAACCAGACTTTTTTTTTCAGAAATTACCGTGGCTCTCATATTGACCCAGCTCTGAGTGGGTACCAGGTAGAGTCCTGGGAAGTAAAGGTGGTCGGCATAATGCTAACCACATCACCTACCAATTGGTCTATAAAATATAGGTCTGGCCCAAGATGCCCAAAGGCATGGAAAAGGGTCCTTTACCCTAGCCTATTAAACACTGTTCATGTGCACGTAGAACAGTGGAATTAAACTTCACTTGTCAAGAACAAGTTGTTGCAGACATGCCAATATTGCGGAGTGAATGGGACTGTTTAACAACTGGGAATGACTAGATTGAGTTTTCTCAGGGCAACAGGTTAGGACAGCGCTGATTTTAGCAAGACTTTATTATTGATTGATTGAGGGTAGCAAAAATATTTGACTTTCCACTGACAGTTATTGACCTTCTTCGTCATCCTTACAGTGTCTCCTCCACTTCCTCCACCACCAATGGACGATGACCAGATGGGCCAGTTCGACTTCAGTGACTCATTGGCTGACCTAAACAGCAACATCAAAGGACGTTACGGTGTGGGAGATGGATCCATGCCGCCAGGCACCTATGCCACCTCAACTCGAAGCCATGAAGATCCGTACGCAGCCACAGGTTCCCAACTTATGGCACAGGCTTCTTTGGTTCCTGCACAGTATCTTGAGAAGGGTGGGTTGTGTCTTTTTCTTCTAATAGTTTTTGCTGTGGGACTTTGCTTCTCAAGCCTTTTGACTTTGCTTCTCAAGCCTTTTGACTTTGCTCCTCAAGCCTTTCGACTTCGCTTCTCGAGCCTTTTGACTTTGCTCCTCGAGCCTTTTGACTTTGCTCCTCGAGCCTTTTGACTTTGCTCGTCAAGCCTTTTGACTTTGCTCGTCAAGCCTTTTGACAGCGTTCTGTGTGGTGTTCATCGCAGTGAATGTCCAGTGGTGTAAGAGTATGACAGAATTAGGAGTACAGCAACTGACAGATGAAAACACTGGATTGATGGCGCACTTGTGTACACTAGTAGTTCTGTTAATTGCGGTAAAAGATCTAGTTGGGGGTTTTCAGATAGAGTGAATGAAGATATTGTAGCAAAACGTAATGGTGTTTTTTTTTAATCTAAAAAGCATGAGTATATCATAAGTTTAAATCAGACTTTAAAAAATATATTTTTGATGTTTTAATTTACCATATTAAAAATCTTATTTTAAATAGGGTTGCGACTTGAAAAAGGTTGGATACCAACACTCTGCAGCATGTTGCCAAATAACTATAGCGTTTATTGGTTGTTTCTGGTTTTACAAGGCAGTTCTATGCTCAGTAGTTTGCTGTTGCTTTCAGAGCAGTTGGGTGCTTATACTTTTGTTGAAATCAACACAAATCAAATTACTGCCAGATCATCTGAATCAAACCTGATATGTCAGAATTATAAAACTGTGCATAGCCCCAAAGCCATTTTTCTAAAATATCTTTAGCTTAACAACCATTTTAGTCATGTCATACCTTAAAAAAAGCCTTTTGGGGCCCGTAAACTTAAATATATCATGACACAATACTGGCATATTTTCTCTGGCCTGTATGCCATTTGGTAAAAAAACATAAGGCATACATTTCTATAAATAAATCCCCAATGTTATTTTTAGTAAATTGAGACATGCTCTGTCCCAGTGAGCATTTGCACAGACACATTCTGCTAGGAATTGTGTTAGATGTTTTTTCAACATGTCTCTGTGGTGAGTCAGGAAAGTGGCTTTTACAGGGAAATGGTACCAACTGAAAATGTTGGTTTTATGCCTCCTCCTGGGGGCGACAAGGTTAAGTTTTCTACAAGTGTTCTCCTCTTTTTCGTCCACGGTATTCTGAGAATCTTTCTATAGCATTTCATTCAAACCTAGCACCTCAAAAAACACCAGATTCATCCTACTAGGTTCAGGAGCATATCAGGGATTTTCTGTCCAGGATATTCGGGTGTGCAGGGTAATGAGCAGGCTGATAGATTGGCAGCTGCCACTTCTCTGGGAGATGAGCTACTTTATGGTAAAGCAGATGTGGTGAAGACTCTCTGGGTTAAAATGGATGGTGCAGTAGAACAGACAGATAATCCATACATTGAAAGACAACAAAGGGGGAGTAGAAACTCTGGAAGACTGAGGGGAAGCATAGGCGGACTTTTAATCAGGTTGCAACTGGTAGTGTTAGCATATTGACTCTTCGTTGACTACTGAGTAAGGAGATGGACAGGTGGGAATTTTCGAGTGCAATTATGTCAGCTTTTTTATACATTTATCATCCTATCCTTTGCTATAATATGCATCTCACCTGTTCTCCCTATTCTCCGTATCTCTTTCTACAATTGTTCACGTGCTCTTTGATCTGCCTCTATTCCTTTGAATTGTGGATTCCAGTGAAAGGACTTTCTAGATGTATTGCCATCAGGCCGTCTTAGTGTGCGTCCTATTCAACAGCAGTGTCTTTTCCTCACTTTCTAATTCATATGAATTTGTCCAGTTCACACCTAAATTCTGCATTAGTTACTTATTGTTCATATTGACATTCGAGCACATTGGTCCATCCCATTCGTGCTGCATCCTCCAAAACAGCAGCCATCTCACTGTCTTCGTGCTCACTGTACCTGGTACCAGTTGATTGGTGTTGAGTCCTCAAAAACAACAGCCATCTCAGCATCTTCTTGCTCACTGTACCCAGTAGCGGTTCATTGGCATATCTTTTTTCTTTTCCCTGCAACCTGTTTCTGCTTGCTTGACCTCATTAGTGTCAACCGAGGAGGACGTAACCCGCATCCATTACCTGGCACACCAGCAAACTTCCATTTGGTAATTTAAAAAAGGGGGGGGGGGGACAAGAAAAAGACACAGAAGGCTAACAAAACTACTTGTATTCTCCACACCATGAGGCAGTTGTGTGCAATTATGCTTTTTTTTTTGTGTCTGTCTTTCTTTTCAGTGGTGGCCATCTACGATTATCAAGCAGTCAAACCAGACGAGCTGTCCTTTGCTGAGAATGCTGTGATCTACGTGATAAATAAGAATGATGATGGTTGGTGGGAGGGAGTGATGGAGGGACACACAGGACTGTTTCCTTATAACTATGTTGAGCCCTGTATGTAGAATCACATTCATAATGTAGAAGCGATTAGATGAATTACATGCATTCTCTTTGGAAGGAGTCATTAAAGACCCGACAGTTGCTTTCTTTATAATTGTGTTAAACTGTGAATGTAGATTTAGAATATGTCACTGTTAAAGATTATTAGTGTAGAAGAGAATAGACACATAGTAATAGTTGATGGATTCAGTTGCATTTCTCTTTTGAGAAGCAACGACGAATGAGAAGACAGGATAATTTCCTTAAAACCGTGTTGAGCTTTTGATCTGATTACCATCATTACAGGTGTGTGGCATAAATGTGAGCCTTTATTTAATACAGAATATCTCAATAAACCAGCTTCAAGGCATTCAAAAAGATCTGATGGGAAAACAAGCGGGCAGCCCTAGAAGATGTATTGGTGACATTAAAGAGCTTCCACATAGACACAGAATGACACTAAATGTTGCTGCCCATCAAGCAATGGATCACAGACTGTTTCTGTCTGACCACAAAGCTTCATGGCAAAAGTAAATATGAATGATGTTGACTACAGCAATAAAAGTAAAAGATGCATAATGTAGAAATGAATGGACGAAGAGTGATAGTGTCAGGAACCAGGTTCAGTCCTCTGTTGGAGAAGAAGCTTCTCAGCATGTAGTTTTTATTTTAAAAACTACTACGTGGATAAATGAAAAAGATTCATAATATAGAGGTGAATGCACAAGTAGTGCTAGTTGAATAATCCTGTTACATTGCTTTCTTGGGAAAGGGGGGGGGGGGGGGGTGATTAGGTAGGATTCAGTTACTCATATGGGTTTATAAAATATGGAAATGGATGGATCGATAGGATGCACATGTAGATATATAAATTATGGTTACATTATACTGCACAAAATACTGTACAATATTTAAACACAGGTGAATGGACAAATGTATCCTTGATTATACTGTTGTTTTGTTATAATTGTGATACCTTTTCATATGATATTGTCCAGCTATGCTCAGCACAAACAAATCGTAACTCTTTTGGAGAGCTTTGGTGGAAGTAAGAGGGGGGGGGGAGGGGGAAGGCTTAAACCTTATTTAAGTGCACAATCATTATTATATTATGTGTTACGGCAAATGAATTATATATTTGAAATAAAGTGGTACCATGGAATTCAAACACTATAAAACAACTTTGAATCCAACTAAATTTTGAAGTAAATTTTGCCTCAAACTGGAGCGTTGCCTTGGAAATCAAACACCTAGCACATGCTGACCTTGTGACTGAGTTGAGAACAGAAGAGCTTCAGCGCCTTTATCAGCAGCAAAAGGAAGAAACTGAAGAAGAAATTTCTTAAGAGCAGGAAAAGGGGTGCTCAAAGGATCCTAGATCTTTTGTGGTCTAAAATGGAAAATGTTCAGATGTGGCACCCTGATAGAGCCATATTTTGCCACGTAGGCGTCCTGTGGGCCTGAGGATATAGTAATGTTGCATCCTTGCTGCAGTTGTCAGGGCTCTTTAGATTAGGATGTTCGTTTTGTCCTTGACCACACAAAAAATTAACCTTAACCAGGATTTGAACTTGTCTTCTGCACGAGAGCCCAATGTCCTTACCCATTCAACCTGGTGAACATTTATTTTATATATATTTTTATATAAGGTTTCAGCCACACCATTTATCCGTCTCTTTCTTTTCCTTCCCTCGCCTTCCTCCCAAAAGTCTCATAAAGTTTGGTCTGGCTGCAACTCGCTAGATGACCGAACCATTTCATTCTTTATCTGTCAATATAATCAAAGTACTAAAGCTGCCAGATGAATCATGGGATACCTGAAAATTACAGATTACAAGATATTTTATGTGTACTTGGCGGCAATTACTCACAGAAGATAAGCGTATCTAATGCCACTCCTCACTTTTTAGTCTTTTATCAGTGCTAATCAACACAGCATCCTTTTGCACTTTGGAAGAGGCTGGGAATGCCTTGTTATTTGTTTAATCATATTGTCCATTCTCGACAAAGGAGACATTCTGAAGACCATTTATGAATTACTGATAGAAGACATGAGGTTAGATGAAATAACGTGTAAGAATGTGAATTAGGAGTGGATCCGGTAAATAGGGGCTTATGAGGGGAGGAGAGCGATGTATGTATAATCAGTGTGCTACAGGAACAGTTAGCACCTACTCCTTTCCTGTGGGAGACGGAGCATTAATGGGTATGACTGATGTGCTGTCATGTTGATTCTTTAATCATTTGTTTCTAATCCATTCCATGTACATACAGTGGTTATATGATTACATCATATACCCCTCATTTGTGGCCTAGTATGCCTAAGCCACTACAAATGCGCTTCTTAGTGCCGGGTTTGATCCCAGTTGCAGACAATTTGTCTTGCATTGGTTTTGACAGTGGCACCAAGAGCTGACAAACAGTGGCAAACTACTGAATGTAACATTTGCCTAGAAAAACCACAACAGCCAAAAAATGCTGGAGTTGGTTCTGCAACGTCCTGTAAAGGATACGCAACTAACTTTAACCCCTCAGCATTGTTATAGTGATTGTTCTGAATGTCCACTAAAACAGCTTGCTTCCATTTGAGAAATGCTGTCAGTGTATATATAAATGTATATGTTCAGCTAGTTATATTTTTGTTTATTTTAATCTCTGGTAATCAGGTTATTGTAGTTGAACTTCATAGCGAACGAGTCACCCTGAAGTCGCTCCTGTGTCTGCAAAAACCAAGCAGAATACCCATCACTGACCCTCTTGAAAAGGTTGATACAGGTTGCAGTCTCAGCAAAGCCAATAGCGTACACAGGCATTAAATGCATATGGTCGGATGTCAGACATGCCAGTACAAATTGTCTGGCACTAGAAATGCAGTTGATTGTCGGTGGAAGCAGCAGTTACAACAGATCAGGCCACTTGCAGTTGACAACACAAACTACTTTGGGTACAGTTGAAAAGTATTCTAAATTAAATCCACAGTGTTGCACCATGTACTCACCTCACTAGCTGGGCGACAAAGCTATATCCTTTCAGTCTACATACGAAAAAAAATGAAATGGCTAACAATTGTCACAAGCAAAAATTTGCCATGATTAAAAACAGTTTACCTGCCTTGCTGCCATATTGACCAGAAATTGTGTTGTGTGACTTTACCTGGTCTTACAGGTCAACCCATTCTAAAAAATGGTGCCATAAAATACTCCAGAAATAAAGTATCGAACCCTTTTCCCCGCCTTTAGGCATATAGTACTAGACTTACATTTTTTAGACCAATCGGCACTTGGTGGGTAATGTGATCAGCATCACGCCGACATTTACTTCTCAAGGCTGGGTGGACCTGGGAGCCAAGGTCACTGTTGAAGTAAAGTCAGAACCTGACCCAGGTCCTTCCAATCTACAGGCGAGTGTCTAGCTGCTACACCACAGTGACTCCCCACAATTGAAAAGAATGAAGCTGGGCCAAGTCCTCAGTTTATTTATGTAATGATAAACTCATTGCCAAAGTCATAGAATTAATATATGAAGATCGATGTCTGACTGTGAGGAAGATGACAGATGACTATGGTGTTGAAGTTTGGTAAACATCCTCACAAATGTCTTCTTCTTTTGTTTGTTAAAAATGGATTATCTCTGCTATATTGTCTGTAGTGTGAACTTCGCTGTAATTCGCTTTTCAATCTGTAAAATGTGACATATGATGATGATAATGTATGTTATAAATCTTGTTTATTACTTTTATAAACATTTCTGTGTTAACATCCTGGTTGTGAGTTTTAAATTTATATGTTAAAATCTTGATGGCAATTTTTGTAGTTTGTTAACTCTTTCACCCCGAGAGGCCACAGAACTGACACTTCTGGTTGGGTCTAGATCGATATGGAGCAACCCCACAGGCCTGGGACTTTGATGAGTACATGAATAGGCACAACAATCTTTAGCAAATTAAACACCTTTAAAATGTTGTCATTGGGACATTTAGCACGACAGTATAGGAAAAAGCATGCTCAGTTGTGGTTTCCTCAGTTGGTCCTGTCACTCTGACCAGTCAGCAGACATTTGAACCTTTCTGTCACAGTAGAATAATTTATGTGTCAGACGCTATTGTCCTGATGTTTAGACAAGTGGGGCCAATCGTAGGGGACTTCTAAACCTTGCATGTCACACAGTAAGACATTCAAAAGTCAGACATATAAAATGTTGCTGTTATGCCGTAGGGTGCTTGACTGTTGGACATTTGAGCCTAATCAGCAGTTAAGTAGGATTTTCAGTCGACCGATGTTTGAACCAAGGTGTCACCTGGAGACCCGGGTTCAGTTCCCTGTATGGTGAGTTTTTCTGTCTGGGCAAAATTAAACATCCTAACCTGCCCGTCGGCATCCGTGGCTTAGGCCTTGCGAACTCGCTTTGCAATGCCAGGGTGCCGGGTTCAATCCCAGCTGCGGATGATTTGTCTTGCCCTGGTTTCAACAGTGGTATGGAGAACTGACCGCTCAGGAGGCATTGGCTAACTACTGAACGTAAAACCTGCCTAGAAAGACTATAACAGCAAAAAGATACTAGGGTTGGTTCTGCAACATCCTATAAAAGATACGCAACTAACTTTGTCATTTACCTTTCTCTCACGCTTGTGAACAAAATCCGACCAATGCAGGGGTCAAGATATGAATACATAAATTTGTTTAAAAACTAGTATTTAGGGCTTTTCCTTCAAAATAAATGGGGAGTCCCCATGGCATAGCGGCTAGACGCTCACGTGAGGGTCGTGGGTTCGCTCTCTGATGGTGCCCGACTTTTTATCGAAAATGACCTTGACTCCCAGGTCGAGTGGGCCTTGAGTTGGTACCGGGTGTAGTCCTCTGGAAGTAAAGGTGGCCGGTGTGATGCTGACCACATCACCCATCTTGTGCCGATTGGTCTATAAAAATAAAAGTCTAGCCCTATATGCCCTATACGCCTAAAGGTGTCGAAAAGGGACCTTTACTTTTGTTTTCACTTCAAACTAAATGGTCTTATTTAAAGAATACAGATTTTTTTTTAAGAAGACAAAATTTTAAAAGAAATTTTTGGATTTTTCAGGATACCAAGGAGTTTATGAGGGGGGGGGTCCTGTGGCGAGAGCGTTGTCGTATTTTTTGGTAAAATCTTTAATTGTCACTGTCGTCATTTCTGTGTTAAATGTTGATAACTTGTGTAGTTTCTGTGTTAAATCTTGGATGTGACCTTTGCGGTGTGTGTTCAAGCCTTTAATCTTGACTGGTAGAATTTCTATGTTAAATCTGTTATAGCAACTTGTATAGTTTCTTGACTTAAGTCTCAGATGTGATTTTTATATTAATATATTACTGGCAACTTTTGTAATTTCTGTATTTTAATAATTTCTTTCAGTGTTGGATGTTACTTTTGTATTTTGTGATAAAAATCTTGCTTATGACTTTTGTAATTTCAGTATTGGATCTTGATGGCCAGTTTTTACATTTCTTTTGAAGTCTTCACTGTAACTTCTATCATTTCAGTATGAAGTCTTCATTTTGACTTTTATTGCTTCTATATTCTCATAATTGTAACTTTTTTCATTTCTATTTAGTCTTGCTAGCAACTTTTGTCATTTCATTGTTAAGTGTTTGTTGCAATCTTCTTCATTTCAGTGTTAAATATTGTTTGTAATGTGTGTTATTTCAGTGTTAAGTCTTGGTTGTAACTTCTATTCCTTTTGTATGAAATATTGGTTGCAACATTTGTCATTTGTGTTTAAAGTCTTGATTTTAACTTTTGTCATTTCTGTATGGAGCCTTGATTATGAAGTAAACGACCTTTTTCATGTAGGTGACACATCGAGCCAATAAGGTGAGACTCATATTTTTATAAGCCAATCGCCCCTTCTATGTGTGATGTAGTCAACATCTTGCCAGCCACCTTTACTTCCCAAGACTTCGCCTGGTACCCATTTAACGCGGAGTCTACCTGGGAGCCAAGATCATGTATGAAAAAAATGTGCTGTTTGAATTTGAACCCATAGCCTTCAGACCTGGAGGCAAACATCTAGCCACTATACCTCATCGGCTCCCAAATTTTAACATGGCAGTGTATCTATTTCACCCCCCCCCCCCCCCCCACCTGGACCCCAGAACCCATACAGTGAGGCGAGGTGTTATTTCTTCATTTTTATTATTACTAATTGTTTTGAAAGTTACAGTAAATTATTTCAGATTGCTTCTGTTTAGTGTAACAATTGTGTAATCTCCTTCTGCTGCTTTCATCCTTGAAAGGGCAGTTAGTATATGTTGTGTGTGATTTACAGCTAGGCTGAGATATCTGTGCCTTTCAACCCAACATATCTTAACTTCTCCAAACCCTTAGTTAGTCCCTTTTTATAACTTGCTTCTTATGGAGCAGTGGGCCTATTTTTATATGTTCCCCAAAATGGAGCCATGAAACCATTATAGAGAATTCGGACATCATTATAGACCACTTTGTTTTCTTCTTGTATGTCTCACTGATACCATGATGTAGCCCAATATAGTGGTTTCCTGTTTTTGTCTTATGCTTCACGGGTGGCTTGGATGATGGATTTGTTCGGGGTTTTTTTTTGTTGTTGTTGCAAGTTTCAGCTACACCATTTATCATCTCTCTTGGTCTTCCCCTGGTTTTCCTGCCCATAATCTGCTGTAAACAAAACCATTTCATTTTTTATCTGTCATAATTCAGACACAGTCTGATTCCAACTTTCTCTCTAATGCTAGTACTTATAACCCTGTCCCCTCTTGTATTGCTATTGACCTTGTGGAGACAACACATGTCACAGCTAGTTACTTTCTGTTCTACTGCGCTGTTCATTGTCCATGTTTGGCACTAACAGCATAAAGTAGGGATGCAGATGTTATTAATCATTTACTGTTTTGCTGGAAGAAAGACAAACCACTCTTGTGTGTGTGTAAATATATACACACACAGAAAAGATATAAAACCGAACGAAAAGTATATTAGCAAGCTTCACAATATAACAAATACAAACAAAACATGAACGTTGCAGCTATTGAGCCTTCATCAGCACATACAAATGAAACAATACTACATAGATACACAAAATTACTTAGCTGGGATCTCGATGCGGCCGGGTCAGTGGTATATATATATATATATATATATATATATATATATATATATTATATATAATATATATATATATATATATATATATATATATATATATATATATATATATATATATATATATATACACAGACACGCACATACATATAAATATATATTGTGCTATTTGCAGTTGTGTGTATAACAGTCACGTTCAGCTACTGTTGATTATCTCAAGTGCCATGTTACTGTTTTTATATTCTGTGACATACTCAATATTAAATTAAATATGAACAAATATCATGTGTGGGCTTTCTCTTCTTTCCTTACGTCTTCAGCTGCAGTGACATCAGCGACCAGGTCACCCACTGGCTGGCTGGCAGGCGACTTCACCCCCGGTCGGGACAGTATTTGGGTCTGTCTCTTTTGACTGAATCAACACTGCAAGACTCAGGGCTACTTGGTGGGCAGCAATGCTAAGCTGTCTAATATAGCGCACATATACCTAGTCACAATTATAACCAGAAGCTCCCCCTTCAATGGACACCGGTTAAACATTACAATTTTTTTTAGCAAAGCAAACTGCAGTGAAAACCGTGTTAAAGTGATATTTACAACCTGTGTTGTTACATGCATGCAAGATGTGAACAATAAATAGACAAGCTAAAAAAAATTACTTGTTTCACGGATATGGTTTGAGAATAATTCAAAGAATATCATCGAGTGCTAGAAAAATATTTACTTCTAGTGGAGATATGGTTTTTGAGAAGAAAGCAAAGAATGTCATGGAGTGCTCGAAAAACAAAACGAGGCTGTCCTCCTGACACAAGAAAATCTTGAACTTAAAGAAGATTCTCTTAAGGTCCATGTTGTGTGGCGTTGGTAGTCATCTCTATCCACAACCTTCTGTCTCATGTACTTTCAGTCGGCTCTGATACAAATGATCCTCCATACCTTGATATCAAACTGTCTAGCATCTTTTTTCTCGGTCTCTCTCTGCCTCTCTTCCCCTCCAACTTTCCTACTATCAGGATGTACTCCAGTTTTCTCCTTCTCATCACATGACCAAAGAATGCAGATTGTCTCTTTCTGATGTGGGCAATCATTTCTCTGTTTTGGTCAGTTTCTTTCACGACATACCATTACTCTTTTTTTTTTCAAATCTGTCCAGGGTATTTTCATCATTTGTCTATAAAATCACATCGCAGCTTCTAAATAATTTTTCACTAATAAGTTAGGCTAGTCTGTTTTTTTTCAACATATTATGAGAAGACAGGGGCAGACCTCTGCAAATTTAGATACAAGACATAGGGCTACAGAATCAGCTAGATAAAGAAAGACACACACAAAAAGTGACGTTCTGTAAATGACCTGCTAGTTGATGATGATGACATGAGAAGGTATGACTCGAGAATTTGGTTACTGGAAAGAGTAACTGAACAATGGATGGCTTAGCCTTACGGATACTAAACCCCACACTAAGCGATTAACACCTGGTGTCCCACACAGCTACCATTTGGATGAGAATCCCCCCCCCCCTTTCCAGGTACCAATCTCAGAAACTGCTCAAAAGCAAGGTTATATTAGGGGCTCAGACAGTAACCTGAAGTTTGGACAGGGTAAAGCTATAAACACACATGAGGATGATGAATAAGCTTGAATTATTGTTAGAGTTATCCTTATGGCACTCCAGATACATCCATGTGTGCTCAGTCTCCGCCTCTCTTTACCCCAGCTGCATGTATACATGCAATGGCATAAACATGTATGTTTGTAAGAGTGTGTGTATTATAATTGTATGCTTTTGTGAGTATGTATGGGTTTTTGTACATGTTTAAGTGGTATAATTGTGTTTGTGTGTGGGTAGGCATTCATGCCTGTGTGAGTATGTATGCGAGTCTATGTGTCCTGATGAATGTTCCAGTTTCTATGTGTGTGTATTTATGAATGTGCGAGTGTGTTGTGCATTTGAATGTGTGTACATAAATGTAAATACATATCTGGTATGTGCTCATGCGTACCCCTCCCCCCCCCCCCACCCCCCTCCTAAAAAGGTCGCAGAACTAACATTGAATCTACTGTTCAAAACAAATTAAAAAGAAGAGTAAAAATATGAAAATTAGAAAACACTTTCTCACCAAAAATATAGTTATTCTTGCCTATTTATCATATAATAACATTCATATGGTAAATAAATGCCATATATAAAATTAATAATAGCAACACACACACACAAATTTCTTTGTCACAAACAAAATTGATAAAAATTTGCTGTCCACTCAGTATGACAGCTTATCAACAAATTTGGCACAGGCACACACAAAAACCTGACCACTGCTGTTGTCAAATAACCAGCCAGATTTTCAATAAAACAAAGAGGAGTGGGAAAGAATAAACCCACTGCCTTCTACAAAGCATGTCGTAAAAGCTGACTTATAAATAGTGTTTCCTTGAAGTCACACATTTACCTGAGAGACAAGGAACCAACAGTCTGCATACAAAAAGCCAGGTCTGTAAAACGAATATATGCCTGCCAAATTGAAGTTCTGGAACAAAAAAATACTGAAGTGGATGTACAAACCCTCCACCCCCCCCCGCCCCCTTCCTTTTTCTGCGTAGGTTAACCTTACACATTTTCTAAGCAAATAATTCGGTGGGCGTCTTTGGTGGTTTGCCTCAGGCCTCTGAAATTGGTACCTGGGGGATTCTCATCCAAATGGTAGCTGTGTGGGACACTAGGTGTTAATCGCTTAGTGTGGGGTTCAGTATCCGTAAGGCTAGGCCATCCATTGTTCAGTTACTCTTTCCAGTAACTAATCCTTCTCATGGAGGAATGTACTGTTGGAGTAACCGCTGAGGAACACTAAGAAGTCGAGAAATGTATGCCTGGACAGCTGCTGGTATCAACAGTTATAAGACAAGGAAGATGGCGATACAATGGGCAAGTCTTGGGATTAAGAATCCTCGTGTGGGTTTCAGGGCGCCATTGAGGCCTCCCTCAGCATGTCATAAGAGTCAACTTTTTGGATGTTGCCTTTAAATTCAGACTGCATTTGCCTGAGAAGCAGGGAACCAACAATCTGCATACAAATAAGATCTGTAAAATGGATGTGTAAGCAACACTCAAGTTTTAAAAGGACTAAAGTCCAAATGTGGGCAAACAACCAGAACTTTCTGCCAGGAAAATGGGAAGGGTTACTGCTAGTGAACGTAAAGAAGAGATTAAGAAGACAGGGAATCATAAAACATATACTGAAAAGAAAAAATGGACTGAAGAAGCTAGGATGTCTAAGAGAAACCCTACAATAAGCCTGATACAGGAGACTGTATGCGCAAGACAATTCTATTTATATTTAACAGGATAGAAAGGAATAGAGAAATAAAATGCAAGCCCAATGTGAAGTATATATGGATGATGATGATACTTTTCGTGCAATATTATTAAAATCCAGTGTACAGACATAACTTGTTATGCTTAAATTAAAAACATACTGCCTGTTACAAACTGTCCTTGCCACAATTTATTGCAAAATGCTGCCTTACTGTGTCCTTCATATAATGTTATTGTTAACTGGTGATACAATACAAAAGCACTTCTCAAGTGTCATTCATGTAAATGCAATATATGAATGTCTGCAGTCCAAGATGTTACATTCACATCGTATTCTGCCTCTTCAAGACTGGATGCTCACTACACATATCTAAGGATCGTGGACTTCTCTGTCGACCTGTAATTAACATCAACTTTATGACACAAAAGTGAACACTGAACTCTTTCAGCATTGTTAAGTTCAACATTACATTGGATTTATAGACTATGAAAAAGCATTTGACAGCATTGATAGGGAATCTCTCTGGAAATTGATGGGGCACTATGGAATCTCACAGAAAATTATCAACTTAGTAAAGGCAACATATAAAGACATGAAATGTCGAGTTCTTCATGAGGGAAAGCTAACAGATGCATTTGAAAGAAAAACAGGTGTGCGACAGGGATGTCTTTTGTCACCTCTCTTAATTTTACTGGCAATAGACTGGACTATGAAAACAGTAACTGCTAACACCAAGAATGGAATTCAGTGGACCCCTACAAAACAGCTTGATGATCTGGACTTCGCTGATGATATTGCTCTTCTGTCCCATTCACGGAATCAGATACAAGATAAATTAAATATACTTAATGCGAGATCACAGCAGCTTGGTCTGAAAATCCATAAAGGAAAGACAAAGATAATGAGAATAAATCAGGCAAATAGTAATGTGATTTCTCTTAATGGCACCCCACTCCAAGACGTGGAGTCGTACACCTATTTAGGCAGTAATGTAGATAAAGATGGAGCAACTGATAGAGATATTAAAATAAGAATACAAAAGGCAAGAGGGGCTTTCATAGCACTAGGGAATTTGTGGAGGTCAAAAGAAATTAAAAGAAATACTAAACTAAAAATTTTTAATTCTAATGTCAAATCAGTACTATTGTATGGGGCGGAAACATGGAGAACAACCAAGGCAATTACTAATAAATTACAGACATTCATTAACTGGTGCCTGCTCAGAATAGAGGGAATAAAATGGTATGATAGAATAACTAATGTAGAACTTTGGGAGAGAACTAAACAGGCTCCAGTGGATCAGGAGGTGAGGAAAAGACGCTGGCGTTGGATAGGGCACACACTGAGAAAACAGGAGAACAGCATAACTAGAATGTCTTTGCATTGGAACCCACAGGGGCATAGGAATAAAGGAAGGCCAAAAAACACATGGAGAAGAGAGCTAGAGAATGAGGTTAGAAAGATTGGGAGGACATGGGGAGAGCTCCATGCAATGGTGAAGGATAGAACGACTTGGCATGGTTGAGGGCCTATGCTCCATTGGGGGATAGAAAGGCAGAAGAAGAAGAAGTTCAACATACATTCATAAATGAATTAATCAACAACTGACATCACTGCACTTGAGGCATTCCCATACGCGCTCTGTCCCCTTCTGCAGTAGCCAACAAAGAGTTCCCACACTTATGCCGTCAGTTGCAATTTGATTACAAGACCACCCCCTGGGCGCTAAAAAAAATCCAGACCCTTTGCCTTCTCCTCGCTAAATCATTCTCTGAAGGTATGGATGTTCTGCTTCACGTTCCCTGTGATCCCAGAGTCTTCAACATGTTTTATCATAAAGCAGCTCACCACTCAGAGGAGCAGTGGCAGCCAATCTATCAGCCTGCTCATTACCCCATATACCAGGGTTATTGCAAATGATGGATACACTTTCATTCACGTAGAGTTCCCTGAATATACACTGAATATGAATAGTATGCAAATAAGAGAGACGGAAAGGTCTAAAGTTTACATACCACCTCTATCAACAAATCTGGTCCACCTGCAAGACTGTATCACAGCTGCAGTGAACTTAGTTACACAAGAGATACTTCTCTGTGTATGGGGTGAGTTCAGCTATTGCTTAGACGTTTGCCAAGCAGCAGAGGGCGGCCATAAAGAAGCTGATCCATGAAGAAAATTGACTGCCCATACCAAAAGTAGACAATCTACATTCATTGGTCGTGTCATGAAAAGAATAAAAATGGAGTACATCTCGATGCTGGGAAAGTTGGAGGGGAAAAAGAGGTAGGTGGCGACCGAGAGAGAAGATGCTGGCAGTCTGACATCATGGCATGGAAGATATTTGTGTCAAAAATGATTGAAAGTACACGAGACAGAAGGTTGTGGATAGACATGACCGCCAACGTCATACAGCATGGACTATAAGAAAAAGCTATACTCACACCCCTGTCGCCGTTTTAACTGCACTCGTTTATCATCATCCTTACTCCTGCGTGGTGACACAAGTCTACACAATTGGGATGCCTAGAGACATGAAAGATACAGTTATTTTACACCTACAAATACAATGTTTTACATTTATCTTTATACTCTTTTGGTCTCAGGCAGTTATCATTTTGATACTTCCTATCCTTAAGTGTGTGTAATTTAGAGAAGTAAGAACAGGTGCTGGAACCTGGCAGCTCAGCCACAACAATAATTGTTTTTAAGTGAATAGAAGACACCCCCCCCCTTTCCTATTAAACCATGTATACAAATTATCTTTATTTGTTTATACCTTTCATTATATTGAATTGCCATTCACCACATTACTAATATATATACCGGTGGATGCTTTGGTACATGGGCTATATGCTCACCTACGGATTGGAAGATCATCATTGGTTCAGGTGCTGGCAGAACCTGACCTTTTTTTTTTTTAAATGACCTTGCTTCCCAGGTTGACCCAACCTTGAGCGAATACCAGGTAAAGTCCTGGGAAGTAAAGCAGCTGGTGTGATGCTGACCACATCACCCACCAACTGCTAAGTGGTCTATAAAATATAGGTCTATCCCTATATGCATCAAAACACCGAAAGGAGTAAAAAGGGGTCCTTATTTAACTTATATATATATATATATATATATATATATATATATATAATATATATATATATATATATATATATATATAGATATATATATATATATATATATATATATATATATATATATATATATCTATATGTATATGTATATATATATATATATATATATATATATATATATATATATATATATATATATATATATATATATATATATATATATATACATATAAATATATATACACACACACACACATAAAATATATATGTGTGTGTGTATATGTATAATTTCAAGTAAATAATATATATATATATATATATATTTGTGTGTGTGCGTGTATTAGGGCTATACTGAATATTCGCTTGGGGGCCAAATAGTGGACCTAATAACTATTTGGTATTCGGCCGAATACTTGCGGTCAGGTTTAATATGAATAATGGTTACCTTACACCCGTTTCTGCATACACTGCGATGGACTGAAATAACTATCTCATTAACACAATAGTTGCTGTTGCCTAAGTCTGTCGTAGCGGGGGAAACTGCGACCCGGTACAGCAGCTGGCAAGGTCTTTCCCTGCTGACTCGACCAAGGTATTACAGCAGAGGTTCTCAAACTGGGTGTGTATGCCAGGGGTGCCGCAGGCGAAAATTAAGAAAAGTCGACCATCAATGGTGACATTATTAAAGAAGGCATAAAGATATTTAAAAGGGGAAATTTAAATTGTCTTTCCTCGCTACTGGCGAGAAGAGTTTTTCCTTGTTTCACACTCAAAGTGTATCATACCACATAAAATGCCAACCGTAGTGTGCTAAAAATTGTCTTTGTATTTATTTCGAGGTGCAACCGATCCTCCATCTGTATTTGTGAAGGTGCAGCGGTAAGGTTTTGATTACATTTTGGCTGAAATTTTAAAGTGGAAAATGTGGTCTGTAACTGTTAGCCTCGTCAAATAAGCACTTATATTTTAAGGTAATGCGTTGTGAGTGCTGAACATTCGGTAGGCAGGCCAAACAATTTCTTGAGGCCTCAGAGATGTGGTTTTACAGAACGTAGCTTAAAATATCTTGGACAGCCCAAAAAAAAAAGCAACCAAGAGGTTTTGAAAGGGACGGGAGCCCGAAGGCAACTAATCACAGACATCAGAAGGAGACAGTCATAATTTTTCGGCCATGTTATGAGAAGATGGAAAATGAAACATGTGGTGACTAATGGAAAGATCTGTGGAAGAAGAGATAGAGGAAGATAACGAGAGAAGATACTTAACAGTCTTGTTGCATGGCATGGAAGTGTGTCAGCACACGAACTAATACATGCTGCAGGAGATCGCATATTGTGGAGAGGCATAATTGCCCACGCCAGTCGGCAAGGCACCTAATGATGATGATACACTATTTGTATTTGGTCTTTGACATAAATTGAGGCATTGTTGCCATATTACAATAAAAAGTGTAGATGAGATTTGTGACTTCTAGACAATTCATTGTATTAGTATCAGAGACTCGTGAGAAGCATGCAGCTAACAAGACATCATCATCAACACCACCACTATTGACACGACCATCTTTCTCCTCGTCTATAATCCTCAGATCAGCTCCTCTTGTAGCAAACCTAAAGACGAACCTGGGTGTGACATCAACATACGTAACAAAGTAGACAGCTGTGCTACAACAGATTTCAACGTAAACTGCCGTACTCCAAAAGCACACAGCTCTCGTCAGCCTGTCATCTAATATAAACTGCCAACAGATTTTAACATAAACTGCCAGTAAATTGCTCCAGCATAAACCGCTAACACATTTTTATATAAACTGCTCATAAATCTCTCATACACCGCCAACGCATTTCAATATAAATTGCCAATAAACCTATAAAATTCATTGCCAACAGATTTTTACATAAACTGTCAATGCATCTCTCATACACTGCCAACAGATTTTTATATAAACTGTCAATGCATCTCTCATACACTGCCAACAGATTTTTATATAAACTGTCAATGCATCTCTCATTCACTGCCAACAGATTTTTATATAAACTGTCAATGCATCTCTCATACACTGCCAACAGATTTTTATATAAACTGTCAATGCATCTCTCATTCACTGCCAACAGATTTTTATATAAACTGTCAATGCATCTCTCATACACTGCCAACAGATTTTTATATAAACTGTCAATGCATCTCTCAAACACTGCCAACTTATTTTTTACATAAACTGTCAATGCATCTCTCATACACTGCCAACAGATTTTTAAATAAACTGTCAATGCATCTCTCATTCACTGCCAACAGATTTTTATATAAACTGTCAATGCATCTCTCATTCACTGCCACCAGATTTTTATATAAACTGTCAATGCATCTCTCATTCACTGCCAACCGATTTTTATATAAACTGTCAATGCATCTCTCATTCACTGCCAACAGATTTTTACATAAACTGTCAATGCATCTCTCATACACTGCCAACAGATTTTTATATAAACTGTCAATGCATCTCTCATACACTGCCAACAGATTTTTATATAAACTGTCAATGCATCTCTCATTCACTGCCACCAGATTTTTATATAAACTGTCAATGCATCTCTCATTCACTGCCAACCGATTTTTATATAAACTGTCAATGCATCTCTCATTCACTGCCAACAGATTTTTACATAAACTGTCAATGCATCTCTCATACACTGCCAACAGATTTTTATATAAACTGTCAATGCATCTCTCATACACTGCCAACAGATTTTTATATAAACTGTCAATGCATCTCTCATACACTGCCAACAGATTTTTATATAAACTGTCAATGCATCTCTCATTCACTGCCAACAGATTTTTTATATAAACTGTCAATGCATCTCTCATTCACTGCCAACAGATTTTTATATAAACTGTCAATGCATCTCTCATTCACTGCCAACAGATTTTTATATAAATTACCAACAAATCTCTAACATAATAACCAAACAAATGATGAATGCTTGTGATATTGAAAGAGTTGCAGAAGCTAATATTTCTCATTTAAAGGAACTGTAGGACTGTAAGTAACAAAATTTTGCAAAACTGGCACCTAAAATTTCCAACAAAACCATTTGTCCCCCCAGCACAGATAGACAAAAAGTATGCGTCTAGTGGGCAGTAACGAAATGGCATAGTATTTTATTGCAGGCATCCTTAGAAGGTGAATTGTTCTTTATGTGAAAAGTAAATTTGTAGGTATGAAGATATTGCAGAGTCGCTGGTGTTATTGCTGGATTTGTCTCTAGTAAGCTAATTTTTTAATATGTATGTATGCTGCATGCAAAACTTCACTCTTTGTTCAGACTAGGACCCTTGTTGTGACCGCTTGTTAATTATATCAAAGTCTTCTATATGGAATATGTCTTGGCTCAGTGTATGATGTCAGTAGTACACCAGATACACAGTCTGGTCTCAGTGTATGATGTCAGTAGTACACTGGATAGTCTTGCCTCAGTGGATGATGTCAGCAGTACACCAGATACAGTCTTGCCTCAGTGGATGATGTCAGTAGTACAACAGATACACAGTCTTGCCTCAGTGGATGATGTCAGTAGTGCACTGGATAGTCTTGCCTCAGTGGATGATGTCAGTAGTACACCAGATACACAGTCTTGGCTCAGTGGATAATGTCAGTAGTACACCAAATACAGTCTTGCCTCAGTGGATGATGTCAGTAGTACACTGGATAGTCTTGCCTCAGTGGATGATGTCAGTAGTACACCAGATGCACAGTCTTGGCTCAGTGGATAATGTCAGTAGTACACCAGATACACAGTCTTGCCTCAGTGGATGATGTCAGTAGTACACTGGATAGTCTTGCCTCAGTGTATGATGTCAGTAGTACACCAGATACACAGTCTTGCCTCAGTGGATGATGTCAGTAGTACACCATATACACAGTCTTGGCTCAGTGGATGATGTCAGTAGTACACTGGACAGTTTTGCCTCAGTGGATGATGTCAGTAGTACACCAGTTATACAGTCTTAGCTCAGTGGATGATGTCAGTAGTACACTGGGCAGTTTTGCCTCCAGTATATGATGTCAGTAGTACACCTGATACAGTCTTGTCTCAGCGTATGATGTCAGTAATACATCAGATACACAGTCTTGTCTCAGTGAATGATGTCAGTAGTTCACTGGATACAGTCTTGGCTCAGTGAATGATGTCAGTAGTTCACCAGATACACAGTCTTGGCTCAGTGTATGATGTCAGTAGTACAGCCAGTAGCTAAATCAGCTCACTAATTTTCAGTGAATTATGTGGATATTCTCCAGCTGAATTATAAGTAGTTTATGTTGTTATGTCTGTTTGTATGTTGTTCTGTCTATTTTGAGCTGAAAATGTAACAGCCCCCCCCCCCCCTCCCCCTCCCCCCCCCCCCCCCCCCCAAATTCTAGAAATTTTTATTATTACTTTTCATTTAAGAACTAATACATTTTAAGAAAAGATTATACAAGCCTATCAACTGTATATGCTACATTAATTAATATTGAAATTTTTTTCTCTAGTGTTCTCTTTTAGTTTGTATATGTGGATATGCCTATATATGCGCTATATTCTCGAGTCTATTCCTAGAATTTTTGTGGTGAGTACTTAGGAGATGAGGGGGAACACACTGAAAAAAGCGGGACCGTCAGAGGGAACATGTCAGGCTGATGACGTCATCACCACGGCCCTTTAGCTACAGATGGTCTTGGTCTAGGTCTGTTACGCCCAATAGACTTATAGGCACGGGAAAATGTCTCTTTTTTTTTCATCATTATCATAGGGCACTTAAACAAGATTTAGAGACCTTAAGCCTTCCCCCCCCCCTCCCCGAAAATTGTACGGGAGCAGAAGTCCACACCCCCCTAGCAGCCTGCTTATATGACTTCTCAGTTTATATTTTTTTTAGGCTGTAGAGTGTAGACTAAGTCTCATTTCAATCACTCACGTCATCGTCAATTTGAGATCTCCGGAGTAACTTCCACAAAGTCAGGGCCAGTAAGCTACCGGCAGAGGCTACAACGATGCCAACAAGCAGGTGGAAGCGATTCAAGGATCCATGGCTGGAGTCTATGAATGCCATCTGTCGGGGACCAAGTTTTGGACCCAGCCACCATCTCAAACTTGAGCAAACGTCGGACGCCTTGAAATCTCGGACCGGAACATGGAGGTGGGGAAACTGTGATCGGGCGTTTCGGTGAAACAAATGTTTTATTCTCTCTCTCTCTCTCTCTCTCTCTATATATATATATATATATACTTTCTCCCTCTCTCTATCTCTCTCTGCTCCCTTCTTCTCCTTATCTCACTCTCTCCCCAATCTCCCACTAAAGTATCTTCCCTGTGGCAGCTTGTGAGTGTGAGTCAAGGACTTCACTCAATCATTAAAGAAAAAACTCAATGCTTTTGAAGAAAAACAAAAACATTTATATCCTACCTGATCTGAGTATCAAGGAGAATTGGCTCATAAACAACGTTCTATGGATAGAAGCAGAGTTATTTTAGCCATGTTAAGCGTCATGGTTGCGAGAAAAAAACGAACGAGCGAACAAACGAACTTTATTTTCAAAAGGTCACAAATTAGGCACACAGGCCTTTCTTACATTCGGCTCTTCCAAACTCCCATCTTTCACTTAGCAGCTTTATTTCATCAATAAAGCATGTTATGTTCATGTAATAATATGCTTATTGTGAATATCAAGTCAAAAACAAAAGCATGGGTGGTAAAATATGAGCGGACGCTCGCGCGCGAACACACACACCCACATACACGCAAACCCATTCACTCACTTACACACACATACATATAGGCACCCAATACACACATACACCCACATACAAACGAACATACACACACAGACATGCGTACATACACACGCACATGTGCATACACACACATACATACACACATACATACTGTTGTGTGCTAACTGAGCTACAACTAGCCAGCACACTACCAAGCGTCCAACAGGTACACTTTCGATTCCTCTCTTAGAGACAGAACTCGACGACCATGACTCCGTCATACATTTTATTCAGCAGGTTACATGACACAACTGCAGAGACGTAGCTATTGATCCAAATTGACATTCGCCTATAGTCCATTTAGTTATCACTTCCTTGCCCTCTACAGCTCCCAAGGCCCACAGCGTCCACAACTCTGGCACGCCGTACAGCTGAATAAGTCGAATTCTCCTATCCACTGGAGACGGACTTCCCTTGCCGTACTCCAAAAGCACACAGCTCTCGTCAGCCTGTCGAATGACTCCGATGACCGACAGGACTTCTTACACAAGTAATATCTAGCACACAGCTCTCGTCGGCATCACCCCCTGTTCTGTTTCCGTAGTGACCCTACGTCTCCTCGCGTCGTCACCCAGAACAGTAACTATTGGAGCATCCAGTCCCCGTGGACTGACTTCACCAGCGGAACTATACCTTCGACCAGAACTGCAACCTCAACCCTTACTCAGACCTTGATGTCTGATAGTTGTACGGTACTCTGTTATACTTGAGAGAGATAATCACTGACCCTAACTTGGTCTCCCCCCCCCCTCCTATCTCTCTCTCTCTCTCTCTCTCTCTCTCTCTCTCTCTCTCTCTCTCTCTCTCTCTCTCTCTCTCTCTCTCTCTCTCTCTCTCTCTCTCAGTCTTGCTCTGACTCTCGCACTCAGACGCGCTGGGTGTGTACTACACCCGCACTACCCAAGTGCTTTAGCCCTGTGGCTACAGCTCACTGACTCGGACTGTCTACGCAGCAGCCCCAATTTACATCCATCCATCCATCCATCCATCCATCCATCCATCCATCCATCCATCCATCCATCCATCCATCCATCCATCCATCCATCCATCCATCCATCCATCCATCCATCCATCCATCCATCCATCCATCCATCCACACACACACACACACACACACACATACATACATACATACATACATACATACATACATACATACATACATACATACATACATACATACATACATACATACATACATACATACATACATACATACATACATACATACATACATACATACATACATACATACATACATACATACATACATACATACATACATACATACATACATACATACATACATACATACATACATACATACATACATACATACATACATACATACATACATACATACATACAGATACATACATACATACATACATACATACATACATACATACATACATACATACATACATACATACATACATACATACATACATACATACATACATACATACATACATACATACATACATACATACATACATACATACATACATACATACATACATACATACATACATACATACATACATACATACATACATACATACATACATACATACATACATACATACATACATACATACATACATACATACATACATACATACATACATACATACATACATACATACATACATACATACATACATACATACATACATACATACATACATACATACATACATACATACATACATACATACATACATACATACATACATACATACATACATACATACATACATACATACATACATAACTACATACATACATACATACATACATACATACATACATACATACATACATACATACATACATACATACATACATTACATACATACATACATACATACATACATACATACATACATACATACATACATGCATACATACATACATACATACATTACATACATACATACATACATTACATACATACATACATACATTACATACATACATACATACATTACATACATACATACATACATACATACATACATACATACATTACATACATACATACATACATTACATACATACATACATACATACATACATACATACATACATACATACATACATACATACATACATACATACATACATACATACATACATACATACATACATACATACATACATACATACATACATACATACATACACACTTATACACACAATCACTCACACAGTCACCCACACGCTCCTAAAACACACACGCATACAACTCAGACACACACAGCTATACACACACACATACACACACGTAGCCGCAAAAAAAGACACGTACAAACACACACACCGACGCACATAGACATAAACCCACACAGACATAAACCCACACAGACACACACACACATGCAGCCACGGGCACACACACACAAGCACATACACACGTGCAGGCAGGGAAACACACAGACACACACATAGACATACGCAACACTCACACATACACACACAGACACGCACACAGTCACACACGCATACACATACAGACACACACGCAGACACATAAACCGAAACAAACAGAGACATACGCACACGCAGACATTATATAATAGACACACCGATAGAGACACACACAGATACACACAGCCACACACACAGACACGTAATAGCACACACACATACAAATACACTCTCAGATGCACAAACACTCACACAGACACACACGAGCAGACGCACACACACACAGATACATACGAAGCCACACACACACACACACAACTACAGACACATACATAGATACACACAAACGGACAGACACACATACACACAGACAAATACGCAGCCACACCCACACAGACACATAATGGCACACACACTGACACACATAGACATACTCAAAGACATAAACACACACATATTAACACACCCACAGACTCACAAATAATCACACAGACAGACAGACACACGCAGAATCACACACACACACACACACACACCGACATAAGCACACATTATGAAAAAGACGAACACACAAATACATACGAAGCCACACAGAGAGAGAAACACGCAACCACAGACCCACGCAGGCATAGACACACAGACACAAACGCAGAAACACCTACAGACACATACATAGATACACACAAACAGACAGACAGACACACACACACAGACAAACACGCAGCCACAAACACACATATACACATACAAACACACAAATACACACCCACAGAAACACACGCAGCCACATATACAGATACACATACAAAAACACACACACAGACACACACCCACGGAAAACGAATCAGATTTAGATCTCGTCAAATGTGAATACAAGACATTGAAGATGTACTGGCTATAAAAGACCTTACATCACAGAAGTCGGGGTGGGGTTGTGGGGGGGGGGGGGGGGTAGTTCATGTATCCAGTTTCGTCCTGTTTAGGATGAATTTTTTTGTTTTTTGAAGCCTCACCCTGCCAGGGGCTGCAATATAGGCAGGCCATAAATATGGCCAATTGTCTGAACGCGGTTTCTGGGACCTCTCCACGGCGATCCTCATCCACATGGTGGCACTTTGTATCGTCGGGTGTTTATTGCTTGTGTGATGTCCTGGTGGGGTAGAGAGTTAGTCAGTCAGTCAGAAGTCGGGGCATTCCCATACATGCTCGGTTCCGGCTTCAACAGCCAACGTAGAATTATGTGAGAAATTGAACGAACAATGGAGGGATGACAGGCAGATAAAGACCACAGCAAAAGACAACAGACAATTTGGCATGGAAGATCATCTGTATTAGAAATTATTAAAAGTACACAAGACAAAAGGCTGTGGGCGAGTGTGATCAACCACAGCATGAAACAGCAGAAGAAGAAGGAGGATGAGGAGAAGAAGAAGATAATAATAATAATATAATAATAATAATAATTATTATTATTATTATTATTATTATTATTATTATTATTATTATTATTATAAACACTCACGTCAGCCAGCAAGGCACTTGATGCCGAAGAAGCTCTCATCTTAATTTCGAATGCACGAAGTCGTGTATCTTAACAAGACATACTGCACTTGGTGTAGTAAATTACCCTCTTGTTTGTTAAACGGTTCTTTCATCCTTCAGCCTGCCCTACACAAAACTTTGGCCTTTTAACAAAATGTCGCCGTGTCCTTTTTATTGTAAACATGATGCTCTGCTTCTTCTGTTTTTATAAGTAAACGATCTACCACCATTATCTTCTTCTTCGTGTTCTGTCTGTAAGTAAAGTAAGTTAGTAAAGGTCAATTTTTCACGCCTCCATGCGTAAAGGGCATATAGGGCTAGACCTATATATTTATAGACCAATCGGCACAAGATGGGTTATGTGGTCAGCATCACGCCGGCCGCCTTTACTTCCCGGGACTGCACTCGGTACCCACTCAAGGCTGGGTCGACCTGAGAGTCAAGATCATTTTTGATAAAAGTTCGGCTTCTCCATGGAGCGAACCCACAACCTTCCGATCCGCACGCGAACCTCTAGCCGCTACGCCACGGCGACTTCTGTTTTGGCTGTAAACTGGCAGAAAGTTCTGGTAGTTGGTCCGCTTGTTTACTTTAGTCTTGCTCTAGAACTTAAGTGTAGCGTGCCTACCTGTCTTACCAACACCAAAGACTGGGAGAAATGCAGAAAGTCTTCGAATTTTACTGAGGCGCTGAAACAAGACATTAAACACAAAAAAGACAGACTCACTGAACATTTTAAACAACTCGCTAAGGAGTCTAAGCACACAATGTGGGAACATTTTTGCGAAGAAATAGGTTATGAAAAATCACTCAAAAAATTATCTCGGCTTCACCAAAAGATGAACGGAGGCAAACAAACCTCTGTTATGCCCGAGCTAAAGATGGACAACGGGGTGGTGTTACAATCGGATAAAGACAAGGGCGAGGCTATCCTGCACAGATTTCTTCTGCAGACGGAAAAGAAAGATAGGGAAGAGAGGGAACAGATGAGACAGAGTTTATATGATATCCAGATGGCTGAAATGGAGGAAGTCGATGATACAGTATACATCTCAACGGACTGCATCAGAGCAACACTGAAGACCTGTCCGGACACAGCTCCAGGGCCTGATGGCATTAGATACAGCCACTTCAAAAGCCTCGAGGCGACAGATATTGATGAACTATCCACGATTTTTAACAACACCATGAAAACTGGCATTATTCCTGATGACTGGCTCCACAGCTACCTCAGACCGGTTCCTCAGCCAGGAAAAGACCACACGAGAATAAATGGCTACAGAATCATCACACTCCAGAACACTGTAGGAAAACTCATGGAAAAAATCGTTTCCAGAACGTTAACCCAAATATTGGAGTCGGGTGGCCTATTCCCCGCTACACTATGTGGCTACCGACCAGGAAGAGATACATGGTGCAATGCTGCAGTATTTGCCTACGACACATACGAGGGTTTCCAGGAGGGAATAGAAACGGCTGCAGCCGCTATTGACTTAGAAGATGAGTACAACAGCGTCCCATACAACATGCTCATCAGACTGCTGTTGGATATGCAGATAGAAACAGATTTGGTCTACTGGATCGCAGCAGCGCTATTTGAAAGAATAGTGTCGCTTTGATGTGGTGAATGGGCATCCGAACCTCAACGCGTCCTAATGGGTCTGCCCCAGGGATCACCATTGTCGCCTGTGCTCTTCAATGTGTACACAGCAGGAGTCACTAGTGCACAACGCGTAGGCCTAGGCAGAACAATGTCGTATGCAGATGATATCCTTGTTTACCGTCGAGGTAAAAACAGGCAGGAAATTACAACCACACTACAACACGAACTAGACAGACTTAGTGAGTGGTGCCAGGAATCAAGAGCTCATGTGAACCCATCCAAAGCCTCCTTAACATGGTTCTCTCTGAATACCCACATCGTGAGTACACCAACGCCAGTCGTAAGCATCTGTGGTGTGGACATCGAGAGAACGGACACCATGAAATACCTGGGCATGACATTTGACAGATGCTTGTCATACAAATGCCACGTAGACAACGTCATACTTAGAGCCAGGAAAGGTTTGACAGCACTCAAGGTGCTAGCAGCAGCTGATATTGAACGTCTACTTTTCCTTCTCTATCAAGGGCTTGTGCTTAGCGTCATTGACTATGGTCTTGGCCTCCTCACTGTCAGCAAAACCCAGTTAGAAAGACTGGACCGAGTACAGAATGAGGCCATGAGACTCATACTCGGCTGCACAAAAGACACCTCCTGCAACGCCATGCGTTATATCTTGGGTCTGCCGACTATGACAAGCAGATACAAAGTGGCACAGGTCAAGGCTTACATGAGGGTATCGGCAGATGTTAACCACCCATTACACAAAGCTATTCACGACACAAAAGGAACGCGTCTCAAAAGGGGCCGCTCTTGGATGGCAAAGGCTGAGGACTTAATCCAGCAGGTATGTGACCTAGACGTGATCAGCCATGGAAAAGAATGGACGAATACACCGGTAGACATGCATGGCATCTCTAAGGTTGTCATCACACTCGGAAGGTACTGCAGGGATCAAATTCCTGCGGCGGTAGACACAGAAGTAAGGGAACTGATAGATCAGCATTCAGACCCAGAAGATACCATCATCTACACAGATGGATCCGTGAAACGCGGATCAAGGTCAGCATGGTCATACACAGCGCAAAGAAAGGGGAAAACAATACATGAGGACAGCGGCGCTTACCAGACAACCACGTCAAGCATGACAATGGAAATAGCCGCTGCTTCTAGAGCTTTAGCATGGGTATCCGAGCAAACCGCCACACAGGAGGTAATTGTCTCAGACTCAATGAATATGCTTCAGAAGATAGCAACAGGCAGTATGCGCTCTGAATGGATAGAAAGAATCAGGAAATCGCACTTAACCTCCGTAACCTGGATCTACACACCGGGTCATGCGGGCGTGAAGGGAAATGAGCGAGCAGACCAACTGGCAAGCACTGCACTAATGATTGCGGGGGAAAGTTTGGACAGAGCAGACATAGTCAACGCTGTACGAACTGGGCTAGTGGAGAATGAGGAATCCCTGACACTAACACGATTGCGTGACATGGGAGTTAAGCATGGTGATGCACGTCTTTGCCGTCTTCGAGGCCGAGAAAGGAGACAATATAACCAGCTTCTCATGGGGACAATTAGTAGAAGTACTTTAGAGTGGCTGCTGCTTCGGAGAACTGAGCACGCATGGGTATGCCCAATGTGCAGTGACATTAATTGTGATAACAGAACATAAAATAACATCTTAGTAGGGAGTCGGCAGTACGAAACCCAAGTTCAAGGTGTCTCCTTCGTGCCAAAGAACTGCATTTCTGTTGGGTGAACAGTCGTTAACGATGGCAGGCAGGTCGTTGTAGGGGCGACGCCTGCTGGTGGATGTAATGTCCTAAGTCCCTTCCCCGGCTAATAATGAGGGTACTGCTGGGGTGACCGTTTATTAACCCTCATATAATTCTTCCGGTCAAAATAGACGCTAGGTACGGCAACCTTTTTTTTTTTTAAAGCCGTTGCATTTTTGCTCCATTTGTAGACTGGAAGGATGTAGTTTCGTCGCCCATCTTCTGAGTTGAGTGCATGGCGTGACACTGTGAGCTGCGTTTGTTTTTCGTTGGCACAGGAGCGGAGCATATGTGGGGTGACCCGTTTGCTATGAAGCTGAAACTAGGATTACCAGATTACCAATCTAGCTTCTTCATGCAGACTGCTGGTTCCTTGGCTATCCGGCAGATGCATTGACTTCGTAGGAAATCGCCATTTAATCGACTCTTATCTTCCTGCTTCCCCCAAATCAAGAACCTTGCCAACTGGCTGGGCTATCTGCGATCTCCATATATCGATCGGTTCACGTGTTGACATCCCTCCATGTCAAAACAAATGGCTGTCAAGAATCTTCTCACACTGTCTTCCTCAGTCTTTTTTTCCACAGATCTTTGCAGTTTTCCTCTTCTCACAGTACTTACTTACTTTTTCCTTCCACGTATGCCGCTAAGCGTTGTGGGGAGATGCAAGTTCCTGTCATAAGCAAGGCGGGCAGCATCTGATGTTCTGAGGCCATGCTTTTGGCAGGTTTCGGAGACCCCGTCAATCCACCGTTTCCTTGGTCTTCCTCTTGCCTTATATCCTGAGCTTCTTTGGTTGAAAATTTGTGATGTTATTTGGTCATTTTTCATCCTGGTTAGATGTCCAAACCATTTCATTCTTTGATGTTCTATGTAGTCTAAACATGGTGTAGTTTTGACAGTGTTTCTAATGTCTATGTTCTTTATCCTGTCTAGTCTGGTCTTATTCGCTGCTTTTTCTTAGACATTTCATTTCACAGGCTTCTATTTTTCTTTCATGGGTCTTGTTGATTGTCCATGTCTGGCACTGGTAGCAGAGTGTTGGAATGAAGATGGTGTTTATCAATTGTCTTTTGGTCTTCATGGTTATATCTGGATGTTTATGCAGAGGTGATAGTTGGTATGTGACAGCATTTGCTTTCTGTATTCTTGTTTCTATCTCTCTGTCCATTCTTCCATCCTCTGTAAATATACTGCCCAAGTATTTGAACTCTTTGGTTTGCTTGATTTTGGCACTTCCAACATTTATATTCAGTGGCCTGTGTGTTCTGCTGATCTTCATAACTTCTGTTTTTTTCTGTACTGATTTTCATATTATGTTGTAAACAGCTGTTGTTGAGAGTAGTCAGATGTTCCTGTAGATCATATTCATTTTGATACAGTATGCTTTGATCATCAGCAAAAAGTAATTCGTTTACAGCATACACGTCTGGGTTTGCTTCTACAGTGATCTTATCCATTTATCTCCTTTCTAATTTTCGTAGCAATAAAAAATCCACTGCCGGCTTGCTAGGCCAGTCGCAGTTTAAGGGAAAATCTGACCAGATGGACCCCATCCCATCTGGCGAGCCAGAGCCTCGTTCGCCTGTGGCCTCACGGCCACAGTTTCCCGGTCTGCACCACTGGGAGGAGAGGTTGACTTATGTGTACTGTGGGTCATCGGCAGGCTACTAATTTTCACTTTTCACCTCTCCTAAGAGAAGCTAGCCGATCCCAACCCTGCTGGATGCAGAGCCAGACACAGTCCACATCTTGCAGTTTCTTCTCACATCTTCTCACAGTTTGTCCCAAAAACATTGATGACTGGTCTCTTTCTAATGTTTGAAATAAGTTGACTTCGAACTCTCGACTCATTAAAACATATAGGTTTCTCTTTGGCTGTCATGGAATTCTAAGAATTGTGGGAACCGACTCGGTTTAGCGGCTAGACGCTGGCCTTCGGATACGAATGTCGTGGGTTCAAATCAGCATGGAGACGGATTTTTTTTTTTTACAAAGATCTTGGCTCATAGGTTGGCCAGCCGTGAATGGGTACCAGGTGAAGTCGTGAGAAATAAATGAGGCCGGAATGGTGTTGAGCCTAGCCTTATGCCCGCTGCACGAATGGGGTGTAAAGGTGTCTTCACGTGGGGACATGTTGCTAAACTCAAACGGGTTTAGACCAATGAATGGTTATGTCAACATCATACTGACTGCCTTTACTTCCCAAGGCATTGTCTGGTACTCTTTTCTGGTAGGAACGACCTGGGAGCCAAGGTCATGTTTTGTTTTAAATATGACTGGTGCGGATTCAAACCTAAGACTTTTGGACTGAAGGCAAGCAACTAGCTACTACACCACAGTGGCTGTTATATTACAACATACCACAGCACAATAAAATACAATATACCACAGCACACTATAACAGTACAGTACAACATAGCACAATACAAACAAAAAAACAGCACAATACAAGAAACACAGGATAGTACAATACAGCACAATACAAGAAATACAGGACAGCTAGGTACAGCACAATACAAGAAACACAGCACATTTAGGAAACACAACATAATACCAAAAATACAGGACATTACAATACAACAACAAAAAACCAGCATGATACAAAACAGCACAACACAACAGAGCATATTACAACATCCATTACACAATACAACAAATACAGCAACGTACAACAAAGTGCAATAAAAGACAACAGCCCAATATAACAAACAGCAAAGTTAAACACAGCACAATATAACAAACACCAAAGTACAACACAATACAATATAACAAACACTAAACACAGCACAATATAACAAACAGCAAAGTACAACACAACCAAATATAACAGCAAAGTACAAAAAGCCCAATTCAACAAACAGCAAAGTACAACACAGCACAATATAACAAAAAGGAAAGTACAACACAACCCAATATAAAAAACAGGAAAGTACAACACAGCCCAATACAACAAACAGCAAAATACAACACAGCCCAACACAACAAACCAGAGTAATGGTTCTCATTGGTTCCTTTTATTAAATATTGTCCTCATATTTGGAAACTGCATTAACATTTTTTAAACTGTTTTATATGCATGCAATATACTTTCTCTCAAATATTTTAAAACAGCAGAACACATTGATCAACAGTAAACAAACCACTAAACAAAACACCAAAAAAAAAAACCAGTAAGATTACATAACAAAAATCTATTTTCTTCAGATTTTGGTATTCGATACCGGTAGCTAGAATTTATAATCTGGTTTCTAATTATTTGATCGAGGCTAACCATGTTATTTGATCGAGTTAAACCATGATGAAGATGTAAGTTGAAAGATTATAGGGATGCAAACTACAGGGTTAAATTGGTTGCAACTAAAGGATTAGGTGGCTCTAAACCTAAATCATATGCCTAAGGATTGGAAAGTCTTTTTTTTTTACTTTCATTTAAATTATACCATGACGAAAACCATTTGGTACTGGCCATTCAAACTGTGAATAGCATGTTAAAAGTGAAGTTGAACCAGGCATAGTAAAAAAAAAAAAATTAATCCAAACGGGCATATAAGAATAAAAATCCAAACAGGCACATTAAATAGTGACAAAAATGGACGAATGTAACAACTTGTGTGGAAAGGTGGTAACAGTATTCACACAACAATTTCTCATTCTTCATTCCTATCTCAAGGGAAGTGTGCCAAAACTAGCTAGCCACTTCTTCAATTCAGATGTTAGTGTGTGACCACCTTTAGCATACATTTGTAGAGCATTTATTTCTTCTAGTAGTGGCAATTAGAGTAGCAGCAGCAGCATCAGTTCAACAAAGACAAACTAGAAAAGGCCCCACAGGGAATCTCTTAAATCAGTAGGTTTCAACCTAGAGGCTTCTCAAAGAAGTTTGGGGGGAAGGGGGTGAAACGAATTGGAAATTTAGTTCATTTATACTTATATTAATCTGTTACACTGTGTCTCCCTGAGAATACGTGCAACCCCAAAAAAAAGCCCTGGCACAATTTTCAAGATGTTGCTAATATAAGCCCCCCCCCCCCCCCCCCCCCCCCCCCCCCCCCCGCCCTAGTTAAGAATATCAGCCTACAATGAAAGACTTATTTTTTAAAGAATGGTCAGTCAGTGTACAAAGGCTATTGGTGCGGACTTGATAATGAAGAGATGAGGTTCATAATTCATAAGGAATTCAGGCTAAAATTTGGGATCTGGAATTATGATGTTCCAGAAGATAACAAGACTGTATTTGAATAAATGTGCACTTTTGCAAATGTAGATTTCTGTAACTGAAAAAAAAAAGAGCCCTGGAGCAGTTTTTAAAGGAAGAAAGACCAGGTCTTATTTACAGGAGAACACTGGACTTAAAAATTTTTTTAAATTAAATTATAAATATTTTTTTCATCTATATATAAATCAAAAAGCCAAGGCCACTGCTATTTAACACTGATTTATGTTATGTTTTTCTCCAAGTTCTTGTTAATAGTGTTTAGTACTGGTATTTTTTTTTTGTGTCTTAAATCTTGCTGACCCAATTCCCTACCCATAAGGGCAAAGATCAAGATATGCCCAGATTGCCTCTTCATGACACTAGCACATAGGCATTTGAGGCTAAACCCATCACTCATGATCAACATAATGTCGGCCACCTTTACTTCCCAGGACCTTACCTGGTATACATGCTAGGCTGACATGGCAGCTGAGGTCATTTTTTAAAATCAAATGCAACTCGATGTGGATTCGAACCCATTTTTGGTCTAGCAGGCAAACATCTAGCCACTGCAATTCCACAGCTAGCTTCTTGTGCCCTTTATTCTCAAGTAGAGCACAAGCCCATAACCAATTCATGACAAGTCGCCCTATCCTCTGCTATTTTGTAGGGCTCACCCCATGTTCTCCTCATATATTTAATTCCTTCTCCATCTCTTTTTGGGTCTCCTTTTATTTATATGCCTCTGTATGTTCCAGTGCAATGACATTCTACTGATACTGTTCTGGGGTTTTCTCAATGTGTTCTATCCAACACCTTTTCAGTTGTCAATGACCATTTTAATTAGATGCATGCCCTCTTCAGCCAGTTGGGTGAACTCGTCAGTTAACTGTATGTCCTTTTTCAATTAGTTTCAACTCTTCTTTGGTTACTTTGTCCTCTTCCGTAAGTTGCCATGTCCTTTTCAGTTAGTTGCATGCCCCCTTCAGTTAGTTGCATGTCACCTTCAGTTAGTTGCATGCTACCTTCAGTTAGTTGCATGCCACCTTCAGTTAGTTGCATGCCATCTGCAGTTAGTTGCATGCCACCTTCAGTTAGTTGCATGCCCCCTTCAGTTAGTTGCATGCCACCTGCAGTTAGTTGCATGTCACCTTCAGTTAGTTGCATGCCACCTTCAGTTAGTTGCATGCCACCTTCAGTTAGTTGCATGCCCCCTTCAGTTAGTTGCATGCCCCCTTCAGTTAGTTGCATGCCCCCTTCAGTTAGTTGCATGCCCCCTTCAGTTAGTTGCATGCCCCCTTCAGTTAGTTGCATGCCACCTTCAGTTAGTTGCATGCCACCTTCAGTTAGTTGCATGACACCTTCAGTTAGTTGCATGCCCCCTTCAGTTAGTTGCATGCCACCTTCAGTTAGTTGCATGCCCCCTTCAGTTAGTTGCATGCCCCCTTCAGTTAGTTGCATGCCACCTTCAGTTAGTTGCATGCCCCCTTCAGTTAGTTGCATGCCCCCTTCAGTTAGTTGCATGCCACCTTCAGTTAGTTGCATGACACCTTCAGTTAGTTGCATGCCACCTTCAGTTAGTTGCATGCCATCTTCAGTTAGTTGCATGCCACCTTCAGTTAGTTGCATGCCACCTTCAGTTAGTTGCATGACACCTTCAGTTAGTTGCATGCTACCTTCAGTTAGTTGCATGCTACCTTCAGTTAGTTGATTGCCACCTGCAGTTAGTTGCATGCCACCTTCAGTTAAGTGTATGTCCTCTTCAGGATGAAGCAAAATAACGCTAGGATTTACTGGCTGTTAAGTGGTTAAACTAGGTAATTTTACATCCAACAGTTTGCCACTGCTTTTTATGCTGTAAGATGCTCATACCGCTGTTTAAAAGTATAAACAGAAAGTAATCTGCTGTCAAATCATATGCAACTGACTTTGACCCCAGGTATGCTGGGATTGCAAAACTGTGTTAACAACCCATAAGCCCCCAGATTACACCTTCACGAAGCCTGAATTCAAAATCCAAAAGCCTGGGTGCAAGAAAACCTGGCACATACATCAATAAACTTTGTTTTCAGAACTATAAAGCTCCTCCTCATGGGTTCTGGCGCTATCTTGGGGGAGCACAATACCACACCCACTGCTCTGTTAGCATGTTGTGAAAGGCAACTGATTAAGATTTTGCTGAAACATGATATGTCTCCCTGAAAGGTGCAGATATAGCAGCCTATCTGAATACAACAACCTACCAATATGATATATAATGGTGAACAAAGAGGATCTATGCAGCCATTAAAGGTGAGCTTAAGTGGGTTTTTTCTTTTATTCAAGAATATGTTGTATTTCATTGAAACAAAAACTATCAAATGCGGAGGTTGCAGAAACACTATAAATCAAAAGACAATGTTGAAAAACTTAACAGAAATATTTTGGCCCCATTTAAAGATATAAACAAACTATGGACAGTTAGCCGGTTAGTGAAAAATTATGCGCAAGTTACAGAGATAAGGTTTCATAGACGAATAATAAGAATACCCTGGACAGATTGAGAAATAAACAAAGTAATGAGTCTTTGCAGAACCTAACTCATAAAGAGGAACTGATTGCTCACATCAGAAGCTGACAATCCAAATTCTTCAGAATGTCACAAAAAAGAGAAAACTGGAGTAAATCATTATCGATGGGAAAGTTGGAGGAAAAAAGATACAGAGAAAAACAGAGAAAAGTTGCTGTACAGCCTGACCTCAGGGAATGGAAGACCACCTGTGTCAGAACTGACTGAAAGTACACAAGATAGAAGTCTGTGGATAGACATGACTACCAACACCACACAGCAAGAAGAGAAAAGACAAAACACGCTTACAAAACCATACTGGATGGAAGAGGTAGAGGCCAGCAAACAACACAAAGAGAGCAAGGCAAATCCATTAAGTTTATGCAGGGGCAAACATTTTGAAAATGAGGCTCATCACAGGTCACAGCCCCAGCTTAGGAAAATCAATAAAATGCAATTGGTGATGATCCAACAGATTTGACACGCGGGACGTTCAGTTGAAGAGCCCTGAAATATTAAGTGGGAGTATAGTATCCAGAGATGGATATGGAGCAATCCGGGAGAGTGTTAATCCAGCCCAAGAGAAACACAGTGTTGAACATCCACTGTGGAAATGCACCTTAGTGATTTCATTCAATGCAAAACAAAATGTAATTAGCCTTTTCTTCATTCTTTCTTCTACCACTTTACATACAGTCACCTTGTGTGTGTACGTGTGTGTGTCACTGTTAATACCTTTCCGATATCCAGAGGAGAGAATTCAATGTTGTTACCAGGGAGCATGATGCGGCTTCTGAGAAGAATGCAAAGAATATCACAGAAGGATACAAAAACCAAATGAAACCGTTCTCATGGAGACAGATGAGAGTTGTAAACTTATAAGAACTATTAGACCCAGGCAGTCAATGATTTTTGGACATATTCTGAGAAGGAATGGACTCGAGAACTTGGTTAACAACAGTCGATATGGATGGAAAGAGAGCAAAAGGAAGGCAAAGGAATAACCACCTGCATGGCCTAGCCAGATGATAAGGCAAGAAATTAAACTGAATTGATCCGTGATTCTGGTGATCGTGTGAGATGGCCAAACATACAGCCTCAGCTTACCAGCATAGCACATGATGAGGATGAGGACAGGAAGGCATAGGAGTCACAGTCCATGGTGATGGTGAGTGTGACTAGCAAGCCCCACTTGTGGCGAGAAAAATCTTACATAACAAGTGCATGAGATTTCAGGGACAGTGTTGCCATCACAGGTATCCGACACTCTTCCTCTCAGATGATCAGCTCTTAAACTATGTGGAATCTTTTACTCCTTTGTCCTTGTTCCCTTCCTAACTCTCCCCTTCCACTGTTCCATGCCACCCTGTTCCTTTTTAAATCCACCTCACTACCAGTATCATTCATGTCCCACTTGCATTTGTAAGCCTCGATTGTTTATTTACTGGTTTTAATTTTAGCATACATGAACATTCACTGGTCTGCCCATTGAGTTGTGTTAGGACTCAAACCCTCAACCTCCATAGTGTTATGCAAGTAAACTACCCTTCTACCATGAGGAGGCTTAGCATTCTTCTTCTTACAATCCATGCCGTGTGGTGTTGGTAATCCTGTCTATTCCCAACCTTCTCTCTCTCAACCTCATTAGCTTAGCATTACCTAAACAAAAAGTCAGTGCCATCTCTTTTTCAGGATAATTGGTACGATGATACTATCATCTGTCGCGACTATCATTGTGAAAGTCAATGCATTTTAGTCTGCTACCAAATCACCTGCAACCGACTTAAAACCTCAGTATATTGGAATTGTGAAACTTCATTCACAACAATGAAGCCTCAGATGTCAATATTATCCAATAAGCAGTCAAATCTGCTAGTGTTTATCTGTACAAAGAACATTATTGGTGCCATAAATGATACATGACATTCACTTCTTTAGCTGATAAATGTTGATATTAGCTCAAACATCAATTGTATGCACTGGCTGATATCTGTTTTTGGTACCAAATGATATGAAATTTTAGCTACGAGGGGCTTCAAATTAAAAACCTTAAATGTATGAGAGAAATTAAAATAAGCATGCAATTGTTTTGCAACATGTCAATATTGTTAAGTATGTCACGACTGTTAAGCACATGACATAACAATGTTGTTTAAAGATGGCCACCCCACTTTTTGGCATGCACCAAAGAGAAGCAGCATTTACCTGTTGTTTTTCTTTAATCAATAAAGGGGTGAAACCCGTAGACATTTGTTGACAAATGAAGGTCCTGTATGGTGACGCACACCTGTTAGTCCAGCAAGTGTATGACTGGAGCAGGAAGTTTCAAAACGGTGTGAATCCTATGATATAAACTACTCAGTGTGGCTGGCGTGGTCGTGAACAGATATGATTGTTAATGACGAACAATATAATCTAAGGAAGACTGGCAGCAGAAACTTACACTGTTGGTTACAGGGCCCAATTTTGGAGGAAAAACTAAGATTGACCCACTGCCTCCCAGCAGGCATGTGGTAAAAAATGTCTAATTATGAATGTGCTAAAACTCAAAATGTTAGGCCAAAAGATGTAGATATTGCAACCCAGCTGTAAACTTCAACACAGTATGCCAACAGGGCAAACGCAGCAGAGTTGTAACACTAAGAGAAGAGATAACCAAACTATGTTGCAATGAACTAATACCTGCAGGGGAAGACAAAGAGAGAGAGAGAGATCAAAAGAAAAGATGCTGGACAGTTTGGTGTCATGATATGGAAGATCAAAGAAATGACTGACAGCACAGGGAAAAGAAGGCTGTGGACATATGATTACCAACAACGCACAGCAAAAAACTCTAAGACTGGCGTCATGAATATATCGATATCTGGATTTGCAATAAAGGATTGACATGCAAATATATTTTTGTTTAATATCAGGTTATTAATTTCATTACAACCATCAATCCGATGAAAGGCAGGCAATCAGTTTAACAATTACACAGTGTTGAAAATATAGGCTATCGGACATTTTAATTCTTTGAGTCGCACAAGGTCCCAGCTAATGTAGGAGGGAGTTACAAATGGCAATACCTAACTTATGGGTATACTACTTCCACAGGGGCCAAATATACAACCCTTGCAGCAGACAAATACTGTATTTAGGCGTATATAGGCTGCGCCCAGTTTCTGTAATGATAATTTTAGGAAAAATAATTTTCTCAGGTTTTGTAAAGAGATCAAAACTGAAGTACCTGTAAGAAGTGAAAGATGGGCCACGTAAGAGCAAGTTACAGTTGTAAATTTAAGTTGCAAGTAGTGCGTTATGTGCAAGTAAATTTAATGCCAGTTATCGCTGGGCAGGGGCGCTTTACGAGAATGATATGATTCAGCAGCAGACAACAATAGTGCAGTGATATCACAACATCTACCAAGAAACACTTTTTAATTTCAAAAAAATATTCTGAAATTTTAAAAGACACACAACTAAAGAATGGGGCCAATCAGAAATACAGAGAAAATTCCTATTTATTAATAAATTTTGTATAAGTGACATATAGCCCTAATATCTTGAATGAAGCTGCAGCCTATTAGACGTGTAAATAAGGTATGTTGCCAAATTTCCTTCAAAGTCCCTAACTAAACATAAGAAAAGATGTAAAAACACAAAATAACCTGTTGATGGGCAGTAGTTAGTTGCGTATCCTTTACAGGACGTTGCAGAACCAACCCCAGAATTTTTTTTTAACTGTTATGGCAAGTTTACACCCAGTAGTTGCCACTGTCATAACCAGCGTAAGGTGCAAGGACCGCAGCTGGGATCGAATCCGGCACCCTGTCATTAATAAGCGCGTTCAGAACTCTTAAGCCACAGACGCTGACTGTTGATGGGTACTCAAAAATAATACCTAATCACACGTTGTTTGGGACAAAAAGAATTTAAGCAACCCATCAGCAACATTATCATCAAATAGGTGTTTGAGTTACTGACTTCTTGTAGTTTCATGGCCAGTTAACAGCATATTGCCTCGGACGCTTAAATATTTTGGCCATATCAAGCTCAATGGGTGATAAGAAAAATAGAAAAAAAAATAGCAAAAGGCATGGTACCAGGAAAGCGGAGCAGGAGCCAGACAGCACAAAGAAGGGCACAGGTTATAAGTGAGCCCTTGGGTAGGAGGGTGCATGAGGTGGGAGAACTGGCAAGAAACCAAGTTTCTTTCAAGCAGACTGTGATGAAAGTGAGTTGAACAAAGAACCTGCTACATGATGAAGTCACATCTTCCATGTGTTGGTTCCGAAGATACATTCTGGGGGTAAAAAGCAACAGACCCACTACCCTCAACAAGCATATTGCAAAAGGCGACCAACTAACAAATTGCTGAAATCTGATGTGTTGGACTGATCTCCCAGCCAAGCTGTAAACCACAACATTTAAGGGCGAACAAAGAAGAAAAAGAACATTTATTTTCTATGCAAGTCTGGTGGTGTCCCTTTATTGTTAATACCTTTTTATAAGCAATATTAGTTAAGATAAGCAACTTTTTTTTTAATAACGGCTTTACCTTTTCGCCCCGAAAAGCAAATGTAAATGTCACTTTTCCAACTTGTCCATAATGACCTGTTTAGGAGACGTATAGTTAATGATACTGGCTACTTTCACGCCTCTGCAATGTTTAGTAGGTCAGGATATGAATACTTAAACAAACCACACAAAAAACGCATTTAGGAAGAATTTCTTTTGAATTAAATGGCTTTTAAAAAGCCAAGCTGACATCAGTTTCCCGCAAGCCTCAATGATAAAGGTCACGTGGTCATTCCATTTAATGGTTCACTTTGCTCATGTTTATTGATTACCCCTTCCATATATATATATATATATATATATATATATATATATATATATATATATATATATATATATATATATATATATATATATATATATATATATATATATATATTGTGTGTGTACATATATATATATAAGGGGGCAGAGGATTTATGTAGATAAATACATTTGAACACATTTTTTAGTGAGCTGTGAACAATTTATGGTTTCCTTAACAGAATTCTGGTTTTCTAAAGGGGTCATGGCCTATTTGTTTAATGTTCCCGAGGCGAAAGGCTTATATTTAGCAATTAAAACCAGCAGGACACTACAAAACCTGACCACCTCAAGTCAGTGCAGCTGTAAAATACTGACGGATTCATGAGAAATATGCATGTCCTGGGGCATTCAAAGCACGCACCAAAATATTATCAATACAAAATAAAATTAAAATAAACAATTAAGGAATGCAAGACTGGATAAGATAGAAGAGATTTTAGTCGCTTCCAAAATTGCTTCTGAATGTTTCCGGGATGTGATGTCTGATTAAGCAAAATGAATATTTTCATGTCACAAATGCATAGAAATCTGTATGCAAAAAGGGAAAAATAAAACCTAAAGAACGCTAAGTGAGTAAAAGGGAAAAATAATGAAACAATATAAAATCAACCTCTCGCAGCACACAAAGTGGCTTCAAGTATTAATCCAACGATTCAACTTCAGACCACTTTTACACATTTGCACCAATTGTTTGTACAACAGCAAACAGATTCAACAGTCTATTGTGATTTCTTGTCCACTTCTGTCTTCTCCTCATCTTCCGTGTCAGTGTAGTCTGTGGGCTGTTCTCCGGGCTTTAATAGTTTGCCTACGTACACATATTTTTCTGCAATAGAAAAATGTGCACAATTAAATCAATACATTCCCTATATTTACAATAGGACATGCTAAAATGCATTTTATAAAATGAAGAACATGTTTTGCAATTAAGTCCATGCCATTTGAGGTAGGAAAAAGAGTTCTTGCATGCAATATATGGCCAGATTTACATATGGCTGTGAATCCCTGGTATTTAATAAACAATTCTTTGACGTCTTGAAGATTTTGTTTCACATAAGACTTCCTTGGATAGCCAAACATAAAAAAATAACCAAGATGTTTTCTTCTTCTTCTTTACATTCACTGGGTGGAACCTTCAGAATTTCTGGTCGTTCATCTATTTCTGGACTCTAGTCCTGTTCAAGAACCTCTGTGTTGTGTGCATATCCATTTTACATCTGACTGATGTGTATGCAAACTGTTGGTTCCTCAACTCTAAGGCACGTGCAATCTCACTGTGATGAAAGCGCCAACAAGTTGACTCTTACAATATGCCTGTTGGGGAGGCAGTGTGTCTATTCTTGTTTTCCCCATAATGGGGCCCCAAAACCTACAGGTGGATGCCAAAATTATGAAATAGGGTAGGTCTGGGGCCTGAGGCCCCGGGCCCCAGCATTGAAAGATTATTAAAACAATACAACTGGCAATGATCTGCTGACCACTTGCTAGGCCTCTGCGGCCTGGATTAGCTTCCACAGGGTAATAACACACAGCACATTGTTGGTGATTTGTGTGGCTGGATTGATTGAGTATTCCTGACTAAACTTACACTTAAAAGGTTAGGGCTTATTGAAAGAGTGTCATAACAGAGAAGTAAAAACTATACACCAGGGAGATGAATGGCCGTAGACCACAAGGCAGACCAAGAAGACGATGGAGAGATAATATTCAGACAGACCTGCGAACACTTGGTGTCACCAATTGGAAAGAGAAGGCCAACCAGAGAGATTAATGGAGGTGGGTGATTTCTGCAGCAGTGAACCTCAAGTGCTCGGAACGATAAAGAAAAAGAACAAGACTAAACTTACGATGTACAAATATACAAAACATGTCAACCCCCCTCCCTCAACCAGCGTAGTAAAATGCAACTAATTAATGGGTGTTTCCTTCAGAGTTGGAGTGCATGTACCTGAGAGGCTAGGAACCAAGTCTGCTTACAAGTAAGCCAGATCTGTCTAATGGATGTACACACCAAATTTAGGTTCTGGAACAACACTAAAGTCCAGAAGAAAAGCAATAAGAAAAATAAATTAATAAGAATAATATGTTTTAAATGCCATGAGGATGAAGAAAAAGAACTGTATGGTGGGGGGGGGGGGGGGGAGACTACCAGTTGTCCCAAAAGTTTCAGTGCATAGGAAAAAATAAACATTTTTGTATGAAAATCAAATTTGTTTTTAAATTAAAACATGCATAAATAGAGTTATGCTTGTAATGACACTGATGGTATGTTTATCCTTCCTACGTATGGAAACTTGTGGGATACCCTGCAGAAGTAGAACATGAAGAATATCGCAAGCAGAAGACATGACAACTCATACCTTGGAACTGCATCTCCCATTCCCGGACACTTTCCATCTGAAGGCTGTTGAGATCACTTAGGTCATCGTACTCATTCTTCAAGGCATCCTCTCCCAAGGAGAAGGTTGCTAAGGCCCTAGAAGCATCATGGCCAGCAAACAGCCCATATGGACCACCTGAGGGGAAAACAATCATTCTTTTCCAGAAATCTCAAGTTAATGCCAAGCTTTTCATTTATTTTTATTTTTAAAAAGACACGTCAATATGGCCAAGAACTAACTGACTTTCTGAAAAGAGACATGCTTAAGCTAGGTTTTGTTGATGCACATTCCTCATTTCTGGACTGGCAGCTCAAAGTTCCCTCTCCCAGCTACTGAGCTGAGTGCTTTGTGGGACAATGTGAGCTGCAAATTTCACATGGAATTTGTTTTTATTGTTCCCGCAGCGTGTTGCGGACTGACTAAAATTGCAGGTGGCCGATTACGTGAAAATTTCGGCAGAAAGATCCGGCTGTTTGTCTACTTCAGGACTTTGGTCTTGTCTCGAGGTCTGCATGCAAATTCAGTTTACAGATTGACTTGTATGCAGACTGTTGGCTCCTGACCTCAAAGGCAGATGCACTCCTAATTTCGAAAGAAATGCCCCTCGTCACCTTTTATGACATGATTGTCAGGGAGGCGGTGGGATCATTCTTTGTTTTTCCCTACAACAGTGTGCCAGTCAAGCCATGGAACCCAAAAAGAAACCAAAACTTTGGAAACTTTTCAAAACTTCCTTTCCTCTTGTAGAGCTTGTTAGTCATATTTTGTAATGTTTTCTTCTTCGATCCTTCTGTCAGAAAAACGTACATTTTTTTTCGCCAACTTAATTTTCGGTAACTTGGTATTCAGGTTAATGAGTTTCTGTCTTCTGCTGCTGCCCTTTATAATGAAATAAATTATTCCGCAGAAGTATTTTTTTTTTATCTTCTGGTGGAATTTTTCTGTTCATTTTGCATCTAGTAAGAAATTAGGGTACATCATGACAGTCAGTAGGAACAGTGGAAGGGGAGGAGAGGCAGAGGTTGAGACAGAGAAGCTGCTGGACAGTGTGACATCATTGCATGGAGCATCATTTGTGTGAAGAAGTGACTGAAAATATATAAGACTGAAGGTTGTGGATAGATAGGACTATGGTTTACTACCAACACCACACTGCAAAAAAACAGGAAGAAGAATAAACTAAATTAGAGTTTAAATGATTGACCTAGTTCTTCAGTGTTCCTCTTATAAAGGGCAGTAGGCTCATTCTACTGTAGTTCACAGCCAGGCTGTGATATATGCGCCATTCGGCCAAACACATGATTTCAAATAATGCTGACACAAATAATACATACATTGTACAATCTACTGCCAAACATATCTCGATGTATCTAGTCAGGTGTGTTTCTACAGTACACTGTTACATCAACATCAATGTTCAATCAACATTAGTAGTAATGTCATTACAACATAAAATGAAGCATGCAAAAAACAATAAATCTAACTGAACATTTCACTTATAAAAATCCATTGAGTTGCTTCACTGTTGGTGGCGGGAGCTGACGTTTGGGATATTCCGATTTCATCATCACCTTTTCAGATATTCGCATTCCAGTTGAAATTATTCAGTTTTGTGCTTTATTTTAATGTTGATGTAACTTATTTTGTAACTCTGTACTACTTTTCTGACGAGATACAGTGAAATATGCCTGGCAATAAATTGTGCAATAAATGTATTGTTTGTGTCCGCATTATTTAAATTCATTATGGGAAAACATTGTTTTGAATATCTTTACAGATATGCTTACTTTTATGTTATAATATTCGCCCGGCTTTCTAGCGTAGTTGGCTAAACCAGACTGCGCAGTGACCTGGTGACGAACTCCTTGTGGTCCGGGTTCACTCCCGGGGGTAGGCAGAAAAGCCACATTTCTCCCAGAGTTACGGTATTTACAATGGAATCAAGGCCGAAAGGTGGCGATATCCATAATACCGAGCCTAAGGGTTAACAACTCATGGCTTCGGCTTCTGGATACTAAAACAAACATGTTATTATATTCAGACACCATTCAATAAATTTCATGGTCCTCCTAGCAGATTTGGACGCAAGCGGGACGGCTTCGGTCGCTTTAGTGGGAGTTCTCTCCCTTGGCCGCACTCAAAACAAGTAGCGGAAAAAGTCACAAATCAAATGACATACTTACTTATCATCATCCGGGTGCGTGTAGGGTTGCGTACGGTTGCGTCTAGGGTAACCTATCATCATACGGTTGCGTGTAGGGCTGCGTAGGGTGTCTATCATCATCCTACGGTTGCGTGTAGGGCTGCATATTGCGTGTAGGGCTGCGTAGGGTTAGGGGTAGGGTTAGATGTGAAAATTTGGTCGAAATAGTGGCCGACAATCTGATGCTTGTATGAGTGGCACCACTGAAATTCTGCCAAATATGACGCCAATAGCGGGTGGCTGGTGCCCAATCGGTGGCGAATTGTCCGTGTCAGTAGCATCCACCGTCCGTCGACTGTTTGAGTGTGTATGTGACTGTGCGCGATTATAGGGAACTACAGCGTCCAAATTGTCACATCTAACGCTAAACCTAACCCTAACCCTACCCCTAACCGTAACCCTAACGCTACCCCTAACCCTAACGCTACCCCTAATCCTAACCCTACCCCTAACCACGCAAATTTATCGGTCATTAAAGCATACAGATTGGCAAAACACCCACACAAAAAACCCCAGATATCCCTGCAGCGTCAAAACAAAAACCCAGATCTGGGGGACACACCCAAGCATTGGCAGCCCTGATGTCGACCTCACTGTCTTGTTAGATTCGTGACTCTTTCCGCTACTTGTTTTGAGAGCGGCCAAGGGAGAGAACTCCCACTAAGGCGACCGAAGCCGTCCAGCTTGCATCCAAATCTGCTAGGAGAACCAATTTCATAATACTCATAATGGATTATACTGGCAATGGCGAACCTCATAAATCTTAATCATTCATGCTCGCAATAACCAGATCTTTTTAAATACAATGTCAAAAGTTTCAACAACATCTTACCTGGACCATAAAAGCGTTTCCCCCTTGTGACATCAAAGACTTTCCCATTAACAGCGATCAGTACCCGGCCTTCAGCTCCTTTACCGTCAAACTCCCTGAGTTGTTCCAACGTGAAGTCTTGCTTCTTCAGCGGGGGAAGCTCCGGCTCCTTGGCAGGAATTGAGTCTGCCGAGCGTCGACTGGCGACTATTTTGTAGATGAGAAAACTACATATTCCCAGCAAAGCTAAATTCAGCGGGCTGCCAAACAGTTCGGATATAATCCTGATAATTAAACTACTTTCCACTTGTTCTTCGACTCTTGCCTCGTCCGCCATTTTCTATAAGATAGCCTGACGTGTGTTTGGAAGGGCAAGGTCGTGACTTTTGACCCCGGTTCTCAGCGTTGAACACTGGCTGTTTTTGTGAGCAAGTGATGCTCAAACTTGTGGATAAGGGGCCAGCTGTTCTTCCCCCCCCCCCCCCCCCCCACCACCGTGAACAGAGGTTCCTACAGTCTCTGAGTCTGTGCTTTGGAAGCGAGGAGTGTGGCGTGTGTGTGGGGAGGGGGGGGGGGGGTCACAAGTTACTTGGTTCGTCTCACGAATAGGCTATCATTGTATGTTGCGCTCAAACGTGGGGGGAGGGTGGGGACCCTTTGTGGTACCCTGGTAACTTTAGGTTGTTTTGTGTGTCTGTCGGTAGTTTTCGAGTTCTGTGTTTGGAGGGGGTTAGAAGATGCATGATTCGTCTCCCGAATAGACTGTTATTGTGGATATGTGGTGCCCCAACAAAAGTGTGTGTGGTGGGGAGGGGGGGGGGGAGTTGATACACTAGGGAACTGTGTGTGTGTTGTACCCGCAGTTTCCGAAACTGTGTCGGGGGGAATATACAGACATTTCCTGGTTCGTATGTTACAAGAATGCTGTTGATTGAAATTAAGAGACGCACTTACACACATATTATATACATAACAGCACAGAGAGCCTGGTGTATCTATGAATACAACGCATTCCACTGAGTTTAGAACCGACTTCACAGCACTCGGAACATTCTCATAAGCGCCATTTCCACATCTTCAGCAACCAGCAGAGTTCTAGTTCCGATGGTACCAGCAACAATCGGGTTGTAGGTCCATCTCCCCCTTCTCCTGAGAGCTGATCGTCGACCAGACCACCTGGTCATTCCTCGCTGCAATTTCTCTTCAGACCGTGATGGTCTTTTTGTGCCTTTGTGCTGTTAACTCGCTCCCAAAGGTTTGGTATTTATCAGTTTACCACTAAGTCGTACAGAACTAGCAAATCCATCTGCTTGTTCATTTCCCAACACACCGGTATGATCTGGAGAAAATATCCAAAGGACGTTAACTACCCGGGACCTCCATTTGTTTTCGAATGCATTTAATTGTCCTTCCATGATTCCCCGTGTGGGAGCACAAAGAATATACCCACGGTCCCCTGTGTAAGCATGTCGTAGAGGACGACTAATCAGGGATGTTTCCTGCAAAGTCGGAGTACATCTGCATGCGAATCAAGGAACCATTAATCTGCATACAAATAAGCCAGATCTGCAAAACGTATGTGCTCACAAAACTCAAATTCTAGATAGAAAAAAAAGATAACAATCCAGAAGTGGACAAACAACCGGTACTTTCTGCCGTCGTTTACAGCTTAGGAACGAACGAACCCCCACGATAAGCTTGAAAGACGTTTATTTTTTCTTTTTAATTTTCGGTACAAGTTTTTCACAACTTTTTGGGAGAGCAGTTAGAGATGGACGCTTTAGTTTTTGTTCTTTACAGTTTAAAAGTACAAGGCATTTGAAGGGATCGTGGTATCTGGTTTTTTAAAGGGAACAAAGTATGATATGATACAGGCTTCTGTAGTTATTGATTCTTACATGCAGGCCCGATGAACGTCTAACCGCTACGCTACAGGGACTCACAAAGCGAAAAACTTAATTTCTAGCGGATTGAACAAGTTAGGGAAGACGTACTTACTTACTTACTTAGTCGCTCCTCTTCTACCTTGGGGTGTAGAGGTTTGCCAGAGAGATCGCCAGAAGTCTCTATCAGCAGTTTTCTTTCTGGCTTTGTTCCATTCCAGTCCTCTGTCAGTCAGGGACTGTCGGATGTTGTCTTCCCAGCGCACCCTGGGTCGTCCCGGAGGTCTGGTTCCCTGGTTCTTAGCCTCCCATGCTTGCCATGGTGGCCGATTTTATCCCATTCTGCACACATGTCCAAACCATCGTAACTGTGACTGATCCACTCGGGTTAGTAAGGGCTGGGTATCAAGATCTTGACGTATTGTCTGATTGCGGACTTTGTCCCTTCTTGTCACTTGGACCACCTTTCTCAGGTATCTCATTTCCGAGGCCTGCAGCTGGCGTCTGTGAGCTGTTGTCATTGCCCATGACTCACACCCATAGGTCAGGACTGGTACATAGGTAGAGCGGTAAACAGCCGTTTTCGTCCTCTTGCCAATTTCTCTTTTGCTAAGAAACCCTCGGTTTATGGCCTGGAAGAGTCTCCCAGCAGCTGCTTTTCGTGTAGCCAGCTCAGTCTTAATGCCTCCATTTTGGTCTAATACAACTCCAAGGTATTTGAACTGGTTAACCTGCTCCAACGCATACTGACCCATCATGATCTGGTGTTTCTTCTCCTCTCTTGAGATCACCATGGTTTTAGTTTTGGAGACACTGATGGTCATCCCTTTCTTTTCAAGCTCTTCCTTCCAGACCAGTAAGTTGGACTGAAGGTGTGCCTCTGATTTAGCTATCAGGGCCACATCGTCTGCAAAAGCCAGCTCTGATATACAGATTGGTCTCATCTTCCAGTACCCTACAGAGTACTTCTTTGTCTTCTCCTTACAGGTCTTGATGACATCATCCATCATAAGAATGAAGAGGCAAGGTGAGAGAATATCACCTTGTCTAACACCGCTGGTGGTCTTAAATTCTTCTGACTTTTGGTCTGCTGTTCTTACATAATTTCTGCACTTTTTGTAGAAACTCTGTATTGCACTGATCAGGGGTGCTGGGATGTTTTTCCCTGCCAAGCAGTCCCAGATCTTGTTCCAGGGTACCTTGTCAAATGCCTTTTCCAGATCCAAAAAACATAAGTGAATCTCACTCTTATATTCCAGGGCTTTTTCACTCATCTGTCTCAGTGTGAAGATGAGGTCTTGAGTACTTCGGTTTGCTCTGAAGCCGCACTGGGCCTCGTCCAGCTAGGGAAGACGTAACTTTTGAAATAGTTTCTCTAACAAACTACATTTTATTAGTTCCTTCCTGTGATGTTACAACGGGGAGTGACCATGAGATCTGACCCACACTCAACACACAGGGAAAGGCAAGACGGATATACAGGCAGACTGCTACTGGTACTATCGGAATTGGAACTCAGCGCTGGCTGCTGAAGATGGGGATGGTGCGCTTATGGAAATGTCCCGAATGCTGTGATATTGGTTCTTGCTTGCTTGCTTGCTTGCTTGCTCATTGCACCCTAACAGGACATCACACAAGCGTCAAACACCTCGTGACACAAAGTGCCACCATGCGGATGAGAATCACCCATGGAGAGGTCCCAGAAACCCCTTTCAGCCGTTATGGCGACATCTGGGACCAGATATATTCAGGGCTCCCGGCAAAAGCCAGGGTGGGGCTTCAAATAAGGGAACGACAGTTACGATATTGAAGACAATATATCAGTTCTTAGCTCAGTTAAGCTTTTATACCTACTCTGTACAGGCATGGTGGGGAATTTACAACGTTTTCAGTGCCGCAGACAACCTCGGGCCGAAGACGACAACCTCAGGGGGCATTCTGTTCACGGCAATCAAAACTGAATTAACGGCATTAACTGTACTGCAGGGGCTGTAGTAAAACATGCAGAGGGCCAGGTCAATAAATGTATTAACTACAAAGTCAGTCGATGGTGGGGACTTTACAAACGTTTTCAGTGCCGCAGACAACCTCGGGCCGAAGACGACAACCTCAGGGTGCATTCTGTATACGGCAATCAAAACTGAATTAACGGCATTAACTGTACTGCAGGGGCTGTAGTAAAACATGCAGAGGGCCAGGTCAATAAATGTATTAACTACAAAGTCAGTCGTGAACTACTCGTGTCATGACAATGCATAATACAATATTGTTTGAGAGTTTGGTCAAGTATGGGAAATGCACAGCGCCGAAACGGAATTCGTGTGTGACGCATTTATTTTGCAATCATTTTTAGTCACGTTATGAAAGGAGGGAAAGTGAAACATTCTGTGACCACTGTACATATTTGTGGAAGGAGAGATATAGGAAGACAACGCAAAAATATTCTTAATCGTCTTTTGTCACAAGAATGTAGAAGTGACATTTTTTTTTTAATGACGAAATTAGAAAAAGACCAGGTCTAAAAACAGCCAACCCGTTTATTAAATAGCAACATATGAGATGAGTTGTCCATCTGACGAGAATGCTCTGGTGCCTACTGTTACAGACAGCAACACTAAAGAAATATAATGTGTACAGATCAAGGGGAAGAGCACGCAGAAAATGGAACGATGGTATTAAAAACAACATCGGGCAATGAAGATGAACTTATGCAAAGCATTGGGAAGAGCACATAAAAGATCCTTACACTCGCCAACCCCTACCAGCAATTCGATGAAGTTTTGGGAGTTTATAAAAAAGGGGGTTGGGGGGGGGGGGAGGATAAATCTCTTCGTTCTTCTTCGGCGATCATTCTGTCAGAAAAAAATCTTACATCATGAGGCCAGTAGCCTTGATGAAAACTACGTGGGGGCTTTAAATGAAAATTGTAAAAGTATGATCGAAATTGCAGTAACCACGCCATTGACTAGTGTGGCCATGTCACTTTAGAATCAATCGGCTGTTTTTCTTATGAGGCCTTTAACCACTGCAGTCGACTATGGGGGTCACAACTGTGTGTGCCTGATCCGGACGTGACTAGTCTGTCACAGAAACCACGACGTTTTGAAACTTCCTACTCCACTCACACACTTGCTCGGTGGACTGAGTTGTCTCGAGGTATGGTGTTCACCTCGAGTGCTGGGGGTCCCGGGTTCAAGCCCAGGTAAAGGCTGGGAGTTTTTTCACGGGGACTTCTAGTACTCTCTCCTGGTCTCTGGGTAGTAAGGTCAGACGCCCATGTGTATTGCTGCTCACGTAAAAAAAAATCCCTTGTCAGTTGGAAATCGAAAAGAGTAGCCTAACTGTGCTGCTCGAGCAAAATTTGGAAAATTTGTGCACTGCGCTGAGATTCTTCATATTCAGGCTTGAGAGAAGTAGAACAGAGCACTTATGGGTTACACCCATGTGCCGGGGCACTTATGGGTTACACCCGTGTGCCGGGGCACTTATGGATTACACCCGTGTGCTGGGGCACTTATGGGTTACACCCGTGTGCCGGGGCACTTATGGGTTACACCCGTGTGCCGGGGCACTTATGGGTTACACCCGTGTGCCGGGGCACTTATGGGTTACACCCGTGTGCCGGGGCACTTATGGGTTACACCCGTGTGCCGGGGCACTTATGGGTTACACCCGTGTGCCGGGGCACTTATGGGTTACACCCGTGTGCCAGGATGTTGACCCGTTGAATAAACACATAACCATCAGACACTTGCTGGACTAACAGGCATACATCACCATACTAGGCCATCATTGGTCCACAACTCTCTACGACGGAGATGACAAGAAGAGCCAGAAACGGAGCCTTCTACCTCCTTTGATACCCGAAATGTTTTTTTTTTTAAGTGAAGGATGGAAGGACTGATCTTTACAAGATACTATTTATTCCTTCGCAAAAGTGGACAAAGATACCACAGTTTAGATGGCACCTAATGACGATGAAATGAATCATGGACATTTGACATCTGGTAAAAAATTATATGGAAGAGGCGAAGATACGGTTTTATAGACGACAGGAGAACACTCCGGTCAAATACAAAGAGTAATGAAGATGTCTTGAAAGACACTGATCCAGGAAGAGAACTTTTCCACATCAAAAGGAAAGGAGACAATTTTCATTCTTTGCTTATGTCATAAGAAGGAGAAAACTCGAGTACGCTGTGACTGTAGAAATGTCGAAGTATAAAGGCAGATGCAGACCCAGGGGAAAGATGCTAAACAGCTTGGAGCATGATCCGGCAGATCGAGGCAGGGTGATAAAGCATACAGTGGTTTGAGTCATTGCAAAACTCTCGCGTGTGTGCAGTTTCCTTCATATTCGTCCTAGGGAATGCAGGCGTTGTTGGTATTTTTTTTTTTTAATCGATCACCGGCTGTGAATTCCAGTGGAAGGTCCCGGTTAATCGTCCGCTTGGACTTTTGGCTTTCACCTGGACCTGATTTTTGCGTGTACAACCGTTTTTCATTTCCCTGCCTCATGGGGTTGTTGGTAATGAAAGAGCTGATAGATTGGCAGGTGCTGCAATAATTGAAGATGGCCGGCCCATGGATCACGCAGATATTGCCATTGCCCTTATAGAGATAGCACGTTCTGAGGATTTTGGAAGCAACGTGTCCACATCACTGCTAAGAATACGCGAATTGGGAGTAAAGATCGGCACATCAAGCATGAGAAGCACACCGGACGCACCGGAAGTCTTGTTAACCAACATAGGACTGGAACTATTTACCGCACGACACTGATGAATATGTTGAGAGGAGAACCTGAGCTCCTATGGATGTCTCCGAAGTGCTGTGAAGCTAATCTAACTCATAACTCAGACACGGAATATGTTGAAATAGAAGAGCTCTACAATGGAATTAATCTGACAAGAAAGTGTAAACCGATTGCTTTCCCCTGAACCATTATGGCGGCCCCCATTGTTTACTTTGGCTGTCTCTATTTGTTGATGAACATGCCCGAAAGAAAATAACGCAACGATGAAAGCTACTAGCAATATCATCGGCCTATTTTTAATGTCTGTCGTACACTTCGTGTCGCCAGAAGAAGGTGGTATTGCTTCCAAAGAGTTTTCTGGAAAAATTCACCGACGGTAGGAGGCTTTTTTTTTTTTTTTTAAGAATGAATGAATAAAATTATAAGTTCAACAAGACTGTAAACTATAATGAGTAATGATGTTGAAGTATCACACTTAATGTGACATTTCAGTAGTTTTTTTGTGTGTACGTATTATATTTAATATTAAGTTTTTAGAATTCAAAAAAAAAAAAAAAAAAAAATCTAATTGTCTGAAGCTTGTAAGTCAATTCTAAGCGGAGTTAATTAGTTAATAATTAAAACAGGTTTTGGCTATCCTCCGAAACAGTGAAACAGCGGTCCCAAATTATCGAGGCTGAAAATATACCCTTACAGGGCCTCAGTCACGTGTCAATTGCAGACTTCCGGAAACTATACCGCCACCACTGAGAGTATCTCCCAGGCTGAAACTCAACGCTCAGAGGAAAAGCATGATGGGCATTAAGCCAGACTGCTATTGGTGCCATCAGAACCATGCACAGGCTGCTAAAGATGGGGGACTGAGCACTAATGGGAAAGTCCTGAGTGCTGTCAAATCTATTCTTAACTCAACCCAACTATTCCTATTGTCTAAATAATTTTTTTTTTTAAATAAAAATTTAATTCCTATTGCCTGACTTCTTCTTCCTCTTCTTCTTCTCTTCCTCCTCCTCCTTCCTCTTATTCTTCTGCTGCTGTTTCTTCTTCTTCTTTGTCTACACCCGTTGTAATACAGTGAAAAATTCAGGTTGTTCGCCCACTTCTGGACTTAGCTCTTGTTCCAGACCTTGTGTTTTGCATGTACATCTGTTTTACACTTATTTGTATGCATTCCCACTCCCCCCCTCCCCCCCACCCTTTTGCCGGCCATTTTGAGGAGAAAAGAATAGACCCACTGTCTCCCTAACAAGCATATCATACAAGGCAACTAATTAGGAATGTTCTTTTGACATTGGAGTGCATCAGCCTGAGAGGCAGGGAACCAACAGTCTGCATACAAACAAACCAGATCTATGAATGCAAAACTCAAGTCCTGGAACAAGACCAAAGTCCTCCTTGTTTTGGGTTCTGGTGCCCCATTGTGAAGAAAACAACAATAGACCCACTGCCTACCCTAAAGCATGTTATAAGAGTTGACTAATTGAGAGACAATGAAGATCAGTCCAGAAGTGAATAAAACCCCATAACTTTCCTATGGAGTTTACTGCCTGAGATCGTTCATAAGATGAAATCTTGTTCACACCTTTCGGCTGCTATAATGATAGATACATTTACTATATGCAGATGTCCATACAGACTACGAAAACTGTGGCAGACAGACATCAGTTCCTTCCCATTTGCAGCCACCCCACTAGTAGTAGATGTGGATGGTGATGGCGGCCTGGACGTTGTTGCGGCTCCAGTTTGGTGAGTCATTGGCAGTCATTGAAGGAGAGACAGGCAAACCCCTGCATGATACCAGCTGGCCTCAGCACAACTTGGACAAGTCAGTGCACTCATCCCCGCTGCAGGTTAGGTTGCATTTTTTGTGTCAATGTCTTGCATTCTCAACAGTTAGGTTGGTTCAAGTGGGTGTATGCTTCCACTGCTGAGATGTTCATGGATATAATGATTATGGTTCAGGAATTACTATTAGAGATCAAAGGAAATGCCAGTTTCCATAGGAAATTATTGAAGGCGGGCTTTAGATGACCATTGGCCAGATGGCAAACCCTGGTCATAAAGTAGGGCATGACTGTAAATAAAGTTCTGCCCGTTGAAAATGGGTCTGTGAGAGAGGGTAGAAACACAAGAATTAGGGGGATGTGAATAAAGTTAACTGAATGCCTCCTGTATGTGTTTGGAAGAGATAAATAATCAGAGTAAAACAGACCACAGGATTCTATTGTGAGCAAGGCCTCGGGTGGTAGGGTCAGTTTATGTGTGTGTCCAGATTAGACCAGGCAGAATGGAGCACCTGGTAGTGATTCGACAGCAGTTTGGTTTTGTGATAAAAGAGATGTGTGGCAAGCTTGATGTATGTTTGCAGTGAACCAGACAATTCCAACTCACTTTTACTTGTGAAAGTGAATAATTGCAACTAAATGTTAGTTGTGGAGTGTCATAGACTTGTGAACATTTCCATACATAGACAGATAGACAGACAGATAGATAGATAGATAGAATGATAGATAAATGATTTAAGAGATGGATGGATGTATAAAAGATTGAATGAATGGATGAATTATTGAATGGGTAGATAAATTGATCTGTTTATGTTTGTATTTTTTGTGACATTTTCAGTACGATATTGACGGTGATGGAGTCTTGGACATACTGTTCATGACCACGCAAGGTGAGGGACTGTTCTACACTGGAGTCGGACATCCCCTTGGTAAATACTCCTTTCAGGTAATTTTTTTCTTTAACCCTCTATGTTTTAAGTTTCGGCTCTACTTGGAATAACAGTTCTAAATGAACTACGCAGAAAGTTAATCCCAACAGAGCCTCATTACGTCCTGCCCTACAAACATTTAAAAGCTGTAACTCGGAAATATAAGTAACGGAAAGTATGAGGAAAATAAGGGAATTATAGTAATTACCGATATTGAAATCCTTTATACGTTAAAATTGTGGCAGAGAAGTTGCAAATAGTGCCCGAATATCTGTTCTTTCTCGTTGTGACGCCATTGGAACTCTGCCAGATAAGATGCGAAGAGGGCGCGGCTTGTCCCCAATTGACAGCGGAATCTTCGTTTAAGCAGCATCCATAGCCCCTCAATGGTTTGTGTGTGGACCTCATTGTCTGTGCTGTCGACAAAATTAGTTCCATGCACTACTACTGCGTGATCGTAGATGCCATGTTTCAATTTTCCGACGTTCCTGTAGCCTCGCCAAGCGTCAGTCACAATTCTGGTTCCGGGCAACACATGATGAGTTATGACGCGTTCTAATGTCGGCTCTTCTTTCGCCGACTATAGTGCCACCTCCGAGAGTATCCCCCGCGCCGCTACGCGCGGCGCAGAAGGAACTAAACTAGATGGCTAGGACTCACTACCAAATACATTTGAGGAAGCTGAAGGAGCTGCGGTAGCTGCTGCTCGTGAGTCCCAGCCATCTAGTTTAGCCCCCTCCGTGCGGCATGTAGCGGCGAGGGGGATACTCTCGAAGGTGGCACTATAGTCTGCCGTAGGATAGCACTATCGGGAGTATTGCCGCGTGTCGGTAATTTTTTTGTATGCAGTTAATCCTTGTTTTGCCACCATCTAATCGCCCTAAAAAATCTGTTGCGTTCCGCGAAACTATTGTGCGCAGTTAATACTACTTTTTACACTGTTAAATTGCCGCAAAATAAATGCAACTTTTACATATGTGTGAGGCTCTGTTTGGGTTAACTGTCTGCGTTGTGAGGCTCTGTTTGGGTTAATTTTCTGCCTAGTTCATTTAGAACCGTTATTCCAAGTAGAGCCTAAGTTTCTTTTTTTTTCTCTCCCCCTAATCCTGAACTGTGTGGAAGTCTTTCCTAAAATGTGTGTTAAAGATCTTGTTTGGGAATCTCCTCGTGTAAGACTTTTGTGTGAAAATCTCCTTGTGTAAGAATCTTTATGTGTGAGAATCTCCTTATGTGAGAATCGCCTCATGTGGGACTCTCCTTGTGTAAGAATCTCAGTGTGTAAGAATCCTCTCATGTGGGACTCTCCTTGTGTAAGAATCTCATTGTGTAAGAATCCCCTCATGTGGGACTCTCCTTGTGTAAGAATCTCATTGTGTAAGAATCCCCTCATGTGGGACTCTCCTTGTGTAAGAATCTCATTGTGTAAGAATCCCCTCATGTGGGACTCTCCTTGTGTAAGAATCTCATTGTGTAAGAATCCCCTCATGTGGGACTCTCCTTGTGTAAGAATCTCAGTGTGTAAGAATCCCCTCATGTGGGACTCTCCTTGTGTAAGAATCTCAGTGTGTAAGAATCCTCTCATGTGGGACTCTCCTTGTGTAAGAATCTCAGTGTGTAAGAATCCCCTCATGTGGGACTCTCCTTGTGTAAGAAATTTTGTGTGAGAATCTGTCTGCTTGTGTGAGAGTCTCCGTGTGGAAGGATCTTGTGCGATAATCATCTTATGTGAACATATCTTTGTATTAGAATAATCTTCTGTGAGAATCTAATTGCATAAGAATTTTGTGTGAGAATTTTGTTGTAGATCTTCTTGTGTGAGAATTTTCTTGTGTAAAAATCTGCTTGTGTAAGAAGTGTGTGTTAGAACATGAAAGAGTTGTGTGTGAGAACTTCTGTGAAAATTTCTTTGTGCGAAAAGCTTCCTGTGTAAAAATATATTTGTGTGAGAATCTCTCTGTGTGATTTATATGTGGAGACGGGACACTTATGGAGTTATCTATATGCATTGGAAATGACCCGTTACAAACTAACCCAACCTGCTGTGTTTGCTTGGATTGACCTTTCCCTTTCACCTTTGCAGCTTGAGCCGGCCTATGTGAAGTCAGACTGGTTCAAGAGTTCTAACAGTGTCGATTATCAGAACATTGCTAGCTATGTAACAGATACACCAGTAAGTTGACTGATGTTGTATGAAATTTCTTAAATGACTATATTGTCATGTGTATCAATGAGATAAAGAACAGAATAAGACAAGCCAAAAGTACATTTCATAAAATGAAGACAATTTTATGCAGTAAACCCATGTAATTGGAGATTATAAAAAATTCTCACCTGCTGTATACAGCCAGTTCTAACATGTGGCTGTAAATCACACATGCTCACATGCTATATAGAGCCAGTTCCAACATGTGGCTGTAAATCACACATGCTCACATGCTATATAGAGCCAGTTCCAACATGTGGCTGTAAATCACACATGCTCACATGCTATATAGAGCCAGTTCCAACATGTGGCTGTAAATCACACATGCTCACATGCTATATAGAGCCAGTTCCAACATGTGGCTGTAAATCACACATGCTCACATGCTATATAGAGCCAGTTCCAACATGTGGCTGTAAATCACACATGCTCACATGCTATATACAGCCAGTTCCAACATGTGGCTGTAAATCACACATGCTCACATGCTATATAGAGCCAGTTCTAACATGTGGCTGTAAATCACACATGCTCACATGCTATATAGAGCCAGTTCCAACATGTGGCTGTAAATCACACATGCTCACATGCTATATAGAGCCAGTTCTAACATGTGGCTGTAAATCACACATGCTCACATGCTATATACAGCCAGTTCCAACATGTGGCTGTAAATCACACATGCTCACATGCTATATAGAGCCAGTTCCAACATGTGGCTGTAAATCACACATGCTCACATGCTATATAGAGCCAGTTCTAACATGTGGCTGTAAATCACACATGCTCACATGCTATATAGAGCCAGTTCTAACATGTGGCTGTGAACCACACATGCTCACATGCTATATAGAGCCAGTTCTAACATGTGGCTGTAAATCACACATGCTCACATGCTATATAGAGCCAGTTCCAACATGTGGCTGTAAATCACACATGCTCACATGCTATATAGAGCCAGTTCTAACATGTGGCTGTAAATCACACATGCTCACATGCTATATACAGCCAGTTCCAACATGTGGCTGTAAATCACACATGCTCACATGCTATATAGAGCCAGTTCCAACATGTGGCTGTAAATCACACATGCTCACATGCTATATACAGCCAGTTCCAACATGTGGCTGTAAATCACACATGCTCACATGCTATATAGAGCCAGTTCCAACATGTGGCTGTAAATCACACATGCTCACATGCTATATAGAGCCAGTTCTAACATGTGGCTGTAAATCACACATGCTCACATGCTATATAGAGCCAGTTCTAACATGTGGCTGTAAATCACACATGCTCACATGCTATATAGAGCCAGTTCTAACATGTGGCTGTAAATCACACATGCTCACATGCTATATAGAGCCAGTTCTAACATGTGGCTGTAAATCACACATGCTCACATGCTATATAGAGCCAGTTCTAACATGTGGCTGTAAATCACACATGCTCACATGCTATATAGAGCCAGTTCCAACATGTGGCTGTAAATCACACATGCTCACATGCTATATAGAGCCAGTTCCAACATGTGGCTGTAAATCACACATGCTCACATGCTATATAGAGCCAGTTCTAACATGTGGCTGTAAATCACACATGCTCACATGCTATATAGAGCCAGTTCTAACATGTGGCTGTAAATCACACATGCTCACATGCTATATAGAGCCAGTTCTAACATGTGGCTGTGAACCACACATGCTCACATGCTATATAGAGCCAGTTCTAACATGTGGCTGTAAATCACACATGCTCACATGCTATATAGAGCCAGTTCTAACATGTGGCTGTAAATCACACATGCTCACATGCTATATAGAGCCAGTTCTAACATGTGGCTGTAAATCACACATGCTCACATGCTATATAGAGCCAGTTCTAACATGTGGCTGTAAATCACACATGCTCACATGCTATATAGAGCCAGTTCTAACATGTGGCTGTAAATCACACATGCTCACATGCTATATAGAGCCAGTTCTAACATGTGGCTGTAAATCACACATGCTCACATGCTATATAGAGCCAGTTCTAACATGTGGCTGTAAATCACACATGCTCACATGCTATATAGAGCCAGTTCTAACATGTGGCTGTGAACCACACAAGCTCACCAGACTCATTATTCAGATTCAAGGATTTTTTCCATCTAGTTCAGGTCTTTTACCTCATTGTTTTGCCTCCTCTTTTCTTTAAAGTTTCAGAGCTGTTTTTTCATGTGACATTCATTCATTGTCCCGTTGTGCCATTATGCATCCCTTAAGGCTCACAGTCTGTTTCTCTGTTATGTTATGTCCTCTATGATAACCTGAAGATCATGAAATCAGTATTAACCCTTTCATCACTTGAATGCTTACAAAACTGGGCCTTGAACCCATGGAAATTCCCAGAAATTTCTTTTACTACTAAAAATTGAATTTGTAAAAATTTATTTGCTTACAGATATATATGTGTGTGTATATATATATATATATATATATATATATATATATATATATATATATATATATATATATATATATATATATATATATATATATATATATATATATATATATATATATATATATATATATATTGATTGGAATACATTCCTGGGAGCCTAAAACAGATATCGATTGGGTAACTCATGTCCTGCCTTCCATCACTCAGGCTTAAAGGAAATTTGATATCAGCTTGGCTTTGCAAAGCTATATGGTTTATAAGGAAAGCCCTCTAAATGGTAATATTAGTTAACATATTCATATACGAGCCAACTAAATACAGTGCAGGCGCACATAGAACCACTTTCATTTAACTACGTTTAATATTATTGTGTCAGGAATAGGTCTGCAGAAATGCTGAAACATAGGCATTTATGGGACTGTTTCACAATCAGGAATAAATAAATTTAGTTTTCTATATACGACTGGGTTTACCTGAAGGAGTGGCTGGCCCAACGGTTAAGAACGCTGGTCTTTCATACTGGAGATCCAGGTTCAGATCCTCGGCAAGGTCATGGATTTTTTTCTGTCAGAGGTAAAAATAAATTCCTAACCTTCACAATCCATGGTCACAGCACTAGCCCTGCGGCCCTAAATCTTCAGACTCAAAGACCCACCTACACCGCACAAGTGGTAAAGTCAGGAGTATTGGCAGTTTTTAAGTGTTTTTGTTGTTGTTATTATTGGCAGTTACCTGATTTGCCCACTTTGTTCATGTTTGATCTATTGTCTCCCCTCTTAGAAAGAAGGCTACATTCCAGTAGATGCCCATATACTGAGCACACCTGTCTTACACCAAACACATCTGTTGATCATACCTGTCTCATTTTATTTTGACGATGATGATGAAAGTAACAGGTATGTTGTTTTTGTGTGTTTATGTGAGCAGTCATTTTTTTAAAATCAACCGGGGGGGGGGGGGGGGGTACAGGTTCTGGAAAATGTTCAGCACTGGGGAGGGGTTCATAGGTGGGTTTTAATAAGGTTGCAACTGATCCTCTTAGCCTGTCGACTCTTGATTGGCTATTGAAGAAGGGGATGGAGCATATGTGGGAACTTACCAAGTGCAGTGATGTCAGTTCTTGATTCATTTGTTCATTTATTAATATTTTTTCTTTATAAATATTGTCACTGTATGACTGGCCAGTGCACTCACCTGCAGGCCTACGTATGTTAGGGTTAAAGGATGCAGAGTGGCTGATGTGCTGTTGTCAGGCTGTGTATAGAACACAGCCTCTCTTTGTCTCTAAGCAGGACATCCTAGATGGTTCATTCATCTGCAAGTGACCATTCACCCTGGAGAGAGAGGCCAGATCACATGGTATCTTCTTCTTCTTCTTCACGTTCATCAGCTGTAAACTCCGGTGGAAAGTTCTGGTTGTTCTTCCACTTCTGGACTGCAGTCCTCCTATTCCAGAACTTGAGTGTTGCGTGTGCATCCGTTTGACAGATCTGACTAATTTGTATGCAGACGTCACACCGGGAGTATGCAAATACTAAATATCTATTTGTATATCAGGGAAGCCTCTCACTTATATTATTCATGATTTCTTCTTCTGGTCTTCTTTGTTTACCGGCTGCAAGCTCTGGCAGAAAGTTCTGGTCGTTCGCCAATTTGGACTTTAGATTTGTGCCAGGACCCGGGTCTTGCTTGTACATCGATTTTACTGGCTTATTTGTGCACACTTGATTGTTCCTTGCCGCTCTGGTAGATGCAGTCCAACTTCAAAGAGAGCTCCCAGTTAGTCGACTCTATGGCGTGCTTATTGGAATGGCAGTGGGTCTGTTCTTGTTTTCCCCCACAATGGGACCCCGGAACCCACCCGGGGAATTCATGATATAAATTGTGGATTAACTTTGCAAAGAGATTCATTTAATCTCTGTTCCAGTAAACTAAATTACTCATGATAAGTATCTTAATTGTGTGTTAAATATGGGGATCTCCATGGCGAAGTGGTCAAGGCGCTTGCCTCGTGTTTTGAAAGACGTGGGTTTGCTCCATGGCTGCGGCCTTCAATTCACGAGTGCAATTTTTACGATTCACAAGGATCGTCGCCGAAGCAATGGAGTTCATGCTCAGTGTGATGCTCTCAGCAGGAGGCTAGCCATTCTGCTGAGAGAGACTGAGCCATATGGGATAAAACTCTGTGCAATGAAGTTGATCCTCTCAACTTCAACCTTGGGTATTACATTTGTGATGTACTGAAATGTTATGTTGAACTGGCAGCTGCTGTATGGCCATGAATCTTGGAATGTGAATGAGCAGATTAAGAACTTGAAACATGAAAAGGTGGTTTCTGAGGCAAGCTGCAGATAGAGGGGACAGACAGAGGGACTAACAACGACTGCCTGGAAATAGCTCATGAAATTGGAAAGCTATTTACAGCTATAAAATAGAGACAGAAAGTATTTTTTGGGCATGTGGTGAGAAAAAAGGAACTGGAGAACATCGGGACAGCTGGAAAAATCAACGGTAGAAGAGAGGCAGACTAAAAGAAATGCAGAAACAGCGCCTGGTGGCCTTGAAGCGATGGCATGGAGAAATATCTTTAGAGGAATTTATTCAAAATTACTAAGGAATGTTATCTTTGGAGAGACATGGGCGCCTCCACTGTGGGCAGGGCACATGATGGTGATCAAAATATGTCATGTTTTTTTTTAAAATATAAAAGCCTGTTATTTTGTAAAATATGTTTTATGTTCTTCTGGTTTTTTGTTGGGGGGGGGAGGGGGGGGGGGGGGGGGGGTATAAATTGTTCTGTTCATTTTTCTATATTTTGAAAACTTCCATATTTACTCCATATTAATTTCCATTACAGTGATTCAGATGCTACCAGAACTTTGGAACATGTTGAAGCCAAAGACAAGTTTTATGTTGGGGCTATTTCAGTTGTGGATCTTAAACAGCTAAAAGTTCATAAAAATCTGGCCGTCACAAACCAAGATGCCTCTGCTGTCAGAACTGTTTTCCTGGAGCTGTCACAGGTAGGACATTACTGGTTGTTATAGAGCAAACGATGACTCATGACTGTATGGCTCTCCGTGTGGGTTCTGGGGCTTCATTATGCGGGTAAAAGAATAGACCCATCCCCCACTCCAAGCATGTCGTAAAAGTCAACTAATTATGGGTATTTCCTACTAAGTTGGGGTGCATCTGTCTGAAAGGCAAGGGGCCACAAGTCTGCATACAGATAAGCCAGATATTTAAAACTGAGATGCACACACACACACACACACACACACACAAACTACAGTTGTGGAGCAAGACCAAAGGCCAGAATTGACCAGGACTTTTTGCCAGAGTTTATAGCGGGCAAACTTGAAGGAAATTTGATAATAGGAACTGGCTTATGAGATATGTGCAACTCTGTGACTTGAAGGTTAGTGACATTGGTTCACACTATCTGTCTTAAAGAGAACTACTTCATTTGTTTTTCTGTAATTCCTTGATATTTTTTGCATTATTCTCAAAAATCATATGTTTTGGGTTGAAACAAAGGATCAACGGCATCATGTGCCCTGCACACGGGTAGTAACCGATAAGTGCTTCATTCTAATTTTAACCCAAGTCTGAGTCCAAAGAATCTCAGCACATTGCACAAACCCCGTTGCACCGGCAAAGATCCTGAAATACTTTTGGTAGATTTTTAAGTCCACATTTTTCCCAAGTAGCATGGCTAGGCTACTCTTTTTCGATTTCCAACTGCCAAGGGATTTTTTACGAGCGCAAGAATACACATGGGCGTCCGATCTTACTACCCAAAGACCAGGGGAAATTACTAGAAGTCCATGTGTAAAAATCCTAGCCTTCACCAGGGCATGAACCCAAGGCATGACTCCAGCACTCGAGGCAGACGCCATGTCTCAAGACAACACAGCCCCTAAAATCAGAATAAAAAATCATATCACCACTACAAGTGCAACAGTAATTGGCTTAAATAACATCTATGGTACTTTTCTTCAGTTCACAGCAGGACAGTTATTCCACAGTAGAGACACAGCTGAGGCCAGGCTGTCCCATCAGTTTCCATACAGCAGAAAGGCTCTGTGTAACAGAGCAGGACAAACATAAACATATCTCCCAAGTTTCACAAGAAAGGCACAGTTCAGCATCACTCCAGCTGAGCTTACTCTTGTTTTTCAGCAGGGAAGGACACACTTCACAATGTGTTTTCAAAACAATGGTATTTTCACTGTGTAAGGAAACACAGGACAAATCCTATCTCAATATGTGAAAGTAAATCATGGACAGTTTGTAGATTTGTGAACATATTTTGGAAGCTACGGAGATGAAGTTTTATAGACAAATTATGAGAATGCCATGGACAGATAAAAAGAGTAATGAGTGTGTCTCACGAAGAGAACTGATTGCCCAAATTAGAAAGAGACAATCTGCATTCATTGATCATGTGATGAGAAGGAGAAAACTGGAGTACATCGTGGCAATAGGGAAGTTGGAGGTGGAGGAGAGGCAGAGGAAGACCAAGAGAAAGGATACTGCACAGTTTGACATCATGGCATGGATGATCATCTGTGTCAGCTGAGCTTACTCTTGTAGCAGGGAAGGACACACACTTCACAATGAAAGTAGACAAGACAGAAGGTTGTAGTTTGTGTTTGTGAACATTTTTTTTTTTTAGGAAAGGAGAGACAAGACAGAATGAGTGCCATGTAGGAGTAATGAGTTGTCTCACGAAGAGAACTGATTGAATTAGTAGACAAGACAGATCATGTGATTGTAGAAAACTGGAGTACATGGGAAGTTGGAGGTGAAAGGAGAGACAAGACCAGAAAAAGGATACTGCACAGTTTGAGGTGTCATCTGTTTGAAAGTAGACAAGACAGAAGGTTGTGGGTAGACATGACAACCAATGCCACATAACATGGGCTTTAAGAAGAAGAAGAAGAAAACTCATGGGACACTCTATATATACCTGATCGAAATCTACACATTTTTTCCTGTTCACACCTGATCTGTAGACATTGTTCATTTAAAGATCATCTTCATCCCACATCGGTCATGACCGTAAGTGCCCCGATCTGCTCCTGAGTGTGTCTCTAAGAAACACATGGCAGGTTTGTCATTGATCTGTTGACAGCTGTTGTTTAGTCCAGTTTCCTCAGCCTTCTTACACCTGCCTTCCAGAACAACTGAGTCAGTTGTTTCCCTGCCCACTCGACAGCTAATGAAACACAAAACCCAAACAAACGTAGATAGCAGTTTATTTGCTAAATCCAGTCTCATAAAATTAAAATTTGCAGCGAATAAGTCATCTGCTGCTACTTAGATGTTAAAAATCTGATATATGTGGCTGGAGTGTTGTTTCTGATAGACTATGCACTACATTAACATCCATTCAGTTTCTGTGTGAAGTGTTTATTATTGACTTGCCTGAGAAAAAGGTTTTTTTCCCCACTCAAATAAAAAGTCCTTGAGATGTTAATCCTAGAGACTGGGAAAGAAAAACCACTTACTTGACCTCATTGCATGATTAAGTAGAACTTCTTGATGACCCACCTGGACTTTGTCGTGGTAGACTGGTTGAAGACCATTAGTCTAATATATATCTCTAATGATAATCTGTACATTTATTCTGAGTTGACCGTACACCATGATTCCTTGTTTTCCTCCTGGCAGACTCCTGTGTTTAACTTGTTTACACCAACAGTCATGGATTTAGACGGAAACTTTGGGGAAGCAGAAATTATCACTGGGCTGTCGTCTGGAAACCTCTGTGTCATGTCCTTGGACGGCGTGCAGAGGTCAGGATATCCCAGAAATATAGGGCCAATATCGGGAAGGGTAAGTCCATTCCATGGCTTTGTGTCATTCTTCTTTTTCTTGTGATTGCTCTCTGATTTACATCAACAGACGGGGATAGAGTTGAGTTGATTCAAGAACTGACATCACAGCACTCAGGGCATTCCCATAAACACTCTGTCCTCATCTTCAGCAGCCAGCGCAAAGTCCTATTACTAGTGCTGCCAGTAGCAGTCTGATTATATGTCTATTTTGCCTTTCCTCTGAGCACCAAGTATCGGCCAGATCCCCTCGTCACTCCTCGCTGCATCATTCTTACCAGACTGATGATCACTTTGCTGTTCCGTTCTATGCACCTGCTCCCATAAGGCCTTAACAACATCTGCCTTATCGTGCATCACTATTCCACAAGATTTTGCAGAGCCAGCCGTCTGTCCACACGTTCATTTCCCAATACACTGCCATGAGCATACCCTGTAGAAAAGATCCAGACAGTGCTCTTCAACTTTGTTCTCTGAAGCAAAGCATGCTATTCTCATGAAGCATGCCTGTCCTCACCTTCCTCAGCATGCTTTCTGAGTCACTTACAGTCATGATGTGTGGGTGTCTATCGTGTTCACTAGCCAGCAGAAAGCTGCAGTGACTGCCTCCACCTCCATTCTTAAGCTGGATGTTGGGGTATCATATGCTAGGCTTTCTTGCACCAAAAGCTGACCATTAGCTTTTGCTAAGAATCCCCAAGCACTTCTTTTGCCTCTTGACACCGGGGCCTCTGTAAAAAGTCATATCACATGAGCACACATTATCCTGAATTAATTGCTAATTTTCAACATCTGTTGCACCTACTGGCCAGTCTCTGCACTTGTGACTGAATGTGATTATGACTACACAAGTCTGACTGTTCTACTGGCGCTCTGACCCACATTTCTCCTTGCCTAATGTTCTCCAGGATGCAAACCTGTCTGATCATGTCCTCCGCCTGAGCCATCCTTGGCTTCCCTCTTATCAGCTGCTGACCTTTAACTGCATCGAGCGCTTCGTGCAAAGGGTGGTCTGTGTTTGTAGCTACTCTGAGGTATGACTATGACCTGCAACAGTAAGCAAACAGAGAATTTATCACATACACACCACTGGGGTGTCCATTACATTCCAGAAGGTCCCGCATTACTGATTTCTGTATGCGCTCCAGTTTAACTAGTTGACACTTTGGGACAATGAGCAGTCCTAGTCCATAATCAGTCACTGAGAGGGCCACGTGCTGATATAGTGTGAAAAGCATTTTCTGCTCCATGTCCATTGCAGTGAGTCCCTTTTGGCATCCTTTCGCAACCATCTCCAGATGTGATTTTCAGAAACTTCAATGTGCTGTGGTTGTTGACATTTCTATCATCCATCTAAGACCTGGGACATAAGCTGTAACAATCCACAAAACAGGTGCCTTTTCTGGGTGGATGACAGCACTCATTTCTTTACATGAGTAAGTCAGTTTGTCTGCTGTCGCCTGTAGCTCCTGGGTTGTTTGTTTCCTATCTCTGCCCTGCCTATAGACAAAATATCATCGCCAAATTTAATTATCCTTCCAACACCTGAGGCTTCTAGACTTGCAGTCTTGCTCGTATACATGTTAAAGAGCACAGGCGAGAAGGTGCAACTCTGTGGCAGTCCCGAAGCTATAATATGTGGCTCTTAGATCCATGAACCCAGAGGAAGAGCAACCTGATGAGAATACAGGACAGCTACTATCCAGTTCACCAACCAGGGACTCACCCCATTCTCCATTAGTGCTGTCATCAAAATATCCTTTCTTACTTCATTATATGCATTTTTGAGACCAAATGCTGCCGCCATTGTTTCCTGTTTGTTCTGGAAACCTTCCTAAACATCAAAGGCAAAAGTCTGCATCTGACCAGGTATTTGCCCATTTAGAGAGATGCTTTGTGACGCCATACTGTACACTGCATACACCAAAAGAGGACTGTATCACGAGGTAGACCAAGAAAAACATGGAAAGATAACATCAGAGAAACTGTACAACAGCACAATGTATCTATGGTCGAGGCAGCCAGAAGAGCAAAAAGCAGAACCTTGTATCTCCCTTGGCACTGAAGTGGTAGAAGAGGAAGTGAAGAAGAAGAAGAATCTTTGTTTCCTGAGGAGTTGCTTACCAAATGGTTAAAATGCTGGCTGTCACATGAGAGACCCAGGTTCAAATCCTTGGTAAGGTAATTGAAGTTTTTTTCTGTTAGGGCAAAAGTAAACATCCTAACCTCCACAGTTTTTGGTGAGTGTATCAGCCATGCCGCCCTAAATCCTCAGCCTCAAGCCCCATGTCCTGATAATTCCTTGGGTGGGCCCAGTACTAGAGTGCTGTCTATCAGCTCTGCATTGATGGAAGCCTCATTGGATGGCAGGGAATGCTCATGCTTTACTCCTGCCTCCCCTTGATGGTCAACCAATTTGCCCTTGGCTAACCTGGAAGGGTGGGTCTTCTAGGGACAACATCTGTGGACAGGGAATGACGAAGTCCTCCACACATAGGAAGCTACAGATGCCCCAAGAAAATAACCAGGAAGGTTGACCTGGATGCAAATGATGGAAGAAGCTGGATGTGTCGACCGAAATGCGCAAATATCTCAGTTTATACTCCAAACAGGTGAAGGAACGAACGAACTTTATTTTCAAAGGGTCACAAATTGGGCACGCAGGCTCGTCTTACATTCGGCCCTTCCAGTCAACAGCAGTTGTATTTTACTAATAAAGCATGTTATGATCATATGATGATATGCATATTATGAATATTATGAAAGAACACAAAAGCGTGAGTTGTAAAGTGCATGCAAAAACCCGCGCGTGCATACATACACCCACACACACACACGCTCACCCACTCACTTACACATACATACATGCATGCATACATTAGAATACATACATACAGGCATATATACATACATACACACATACATACAAACATGCATACAGCCATACACACATACACACAGGCATACATACATACACACAAACATACGCACATAGATACAAACATACAGGCATACATACATACATAAATACATACATACATACATACATACATACATACATACATACATACATACATACATACATACATACATACATACATACATACATACATACATACATACATGCATGCATGCATGCACGCACGCAGCAGGCAGACAGACAGACAGACAGACATACATACATACATACATGAAGGAGAAGAAGAAGTCCCCTGCACTACACCACTCTAACAATTGACAAATTCAGGCTGTAACTTAAGTGTTTTTTCTGTATCAGATCACCATTGCTGAGCTCGGCAGAGAGTCTAGTCTCAGTCTTGTGGTGATAAATACCACGGGTACTGTAGTCTGCCTGGATGCTGTGACTGGCCGGGACAGGTGGTCAGCGAATATCGGAGGGTTAAGCTTTGCTGGCAGCAAGGTTGTGGATGTGGATCTGGATGGGGAGCTTGATGTTGTGATAGCAACAGATGAGGGGTAAGTTGGTGAATAAATTGATTTTGTGAGTGCAATTATATGAAGGTTGAAAATTTATATTGTGATTGTTTACGACTTAGAGTTTAATTTGATGGAGAAATTGATGTTGTGATAGCAATAGACAGTTAATATTGTGATTGCATTATATTCGGGAAAGGGTGGGGGGGGGGGGGGGGGGGTGAGATGTTGGATAATTTAATTTTGTGATTACAACGTAAGATGATGGATAAATGTATTTTGTGATTGCAGTTATATGATGAGCTGTAAGTTAGTGGATAAATTATGTTCTGATTATAGTTATATTGTGTAGAGGGGTTAAGTTGTGATTGCAGTTATTTTGGGGGTAAGTTGGTGGATACAATTATATGTGAGGACCTTACCAAAGTTTAGCTATGTTTACCTAGTGGTCAAGGTCTTTTAAAAAAAAATCTGACTCCATGCACACATCTAGCCTACACCACTTTGGCTCTCACAGTGAAATAAGGTCAAGTAAAGGACCGCTTTCCTTGACTTCAGGTATAGTGGGTATATAGGGCTAGACCTATATTTTGTAAACTAATCTGCACTCACTAGGCGATGCGGTCAACATTCCGCCAGCTGCCTTTATTCCCAAGACTTTACCTGGTACCCATTTAGGGCTAGGTCCACCTAAAGCCAAGGTCATTTAAATAAGAAAAAAAGTCCAGCCTCAATTGGGACCTGAACCAACGACCTTCTGATCTGCAGGCAAGCGTCTAGCCACTACACCATTGCAGCTACATGGCCAAATATGCCCGGTAATAAATTGTGCATTGTATCATTTATTGTCCCTATGACTTCAGTTGACTTCAAGTATATTGTTATTATATTTATTGTGTCCCTATGACTTCAGTTGACTTTGAGTATATTGTTATTATATTTATTGTGTCCCTATGACTTCAGTTGACTTTGAGTATATTGTTATTATATTTATTGTGTCCATATGACTTCAGTTGACTTTGAGTATATTGTTATTATATTTATTGTGTCCCCATGACTTCAGTTGACTTTGAGTATATTGTTATTATATTTATTGTGTCCCTATGACTTCAGTTGACTTAGAGTATATTGTTATTATATTTATTGTGTCCCTATGACTTCAGTTGACTTGAGTATATTGTTATTATATTTATGTGTCCCTATGACTTCAGTTGACTTTGAGTATATTGTTATTATATTTATTGTGTCCCCATGACTTCAGTTGACTTTGAGTATATTGTTATTATATTTATTGTGTCCCTATGACTTCAGTTGACTTTGAGTATATTGTTATTATATTTATTGTGTCCATATGACTTCAGTTGACTTTGAGTATATTGTTATTATATTTATTGTGTCCCCATGACTTCAGTTGACTTTGAGTATATTGTTATTATATTTATTGTGTCCCTATGACTTCAGTTGACTTTGAGTATATTGTTATTATATTTATTGTGTCCCTATGACTTCAGTTGACTTTGAGTATATTGTTATTATATTTATTGTGTCCCCATGACTTCAGTTGACTTTGAGTATATTGTTATTATATTTATTGTGTCCCTATGACTTCAGTTGACTTTGAGTATATTGTTATTATATTTATTGTGTCCCTATGACTTCAGTTGACTTTGAGTATATTGTTATTATATTTATTATGTCCCTATGACTTCAGTTGACTTTGAGTATATTGTTATTATATTTATTGTGTCCCTATGACTTCAGTTGACTTTGAGTATATTGTTATTATATTTATTGTGTCCCCATGACTTCAGTTGACTTTGAGTATATTTTGTGACTGTTTTAGAAATGTGTTTGCCCTCCATGGTGAAAATGGGACATTGGTCCCAAATTATCCTTTTAAGACGGGACGCAGGATAGCGGGACATGTGTTGGTGACAAAGTTCAATGCTGTCAGAGGACCAGTTGATTTGGTAGGTGGATATTAGTATGTTATGTGTTATGTATGTTGGTTGGTATTATGTATGTCTGTGGGTTGGTATTATGTATAGATGGGTATGTGTGTGGCTTTTGTATGTATGTGGGTTGTGCATTATGTGTTTTGGTTTGTCTGTGGGCCGAGTTGTGGTGTGTCAGTGCTTCATTTTCCAGCATGCATCACTTCAATATCCATTATATCTCACTTTCCACTGTGTCTTAATTTCCGGTGTGCCTCAAATTCCAGTATGCTTGAATTTCCAGTATTTGAATTTCCAGTATTCAGTAATTTGCATTGTAACTTCATTTCCAGTGTCTAAATTTCTTATATGTCTCCTTTTCCATCGTATCCTAATTTCCACTATGCCTCAAATTCCAGTATTCTTGAATTTTCAGTATTCCATAATTTGCATTGTGCCTTCATTTCCAGTGTCTCAATTTCATATATGTCTCAGCTTCCACTGTGCCTCAGTTTCCACTATGCCTCAGTTTCCACTGTGCCTCAGTTTCCACTATGTCTCAGCTTCCACTGTGCCTCAGCTTCCACTGTGCCTCATTTTCCACTATTACTCAGTTTTTAATATGCTTCAGTTTTCAATGTCCCAGTTTCCAGTAAACCTCAGTTTCTAGTTTACATCCATTTCCAATATTTATTATTTTCAGTATGCCTCAGCCACCAACCAGCTTCAATGTAAGATATGCTTGACTGAAATTTTATAAGAACAACTGTTTACAATTCTTTCTATTGTTTTCCAGGTGTTTCTATCAGAGGATGGTGTTCTTCATATTTTGGCAGCCGATCACAGCTGCCTGTCTCAGGTAGCCCTGGCCGACTTTTCCCTGGTGGACATTCTATCTCAGAATGTGGTTTTGATGAGTCGTGGGGTTGAGCTAATCATAGCAACATCTGACGGCAGCCTTGTGTGTCTGGGCTCGGGGGTGGACACCCCACCGGAGGAACTGTATGAAGATGAGTTTGTTCTCATGGCCAGCCGGATGGCTTCTCCCAGTAGCCCGCTGGCCCAGAATGATTTTGTTTTTACTGTCAATAAGGTGAGTATTTGTTTCTGTTGAGAGTATTTGTACAGATATCTCTCATTGTAGATGTTAGTAAACAGACAAGAATGATTATGTTGTTCCCTGTGTCGCTTCTGGACTCTATTGTGAGGGAAACAAGGAACAAACCCACTGTTCCCAAACAAGCATGTCATAAGAGATGACTAGTTGGGGGTGTTTCCTTCAAGGTCAGGGTGTATCTGCCTGAGAGGTAAGGAACCAACAGTCTGCATACAAATAAGCCAAATCTATTAAATGGATGTGCACACAAAACTCGGTTTCTGAACAAGACTAAAGTGCAGAAGTGGATGAACAACCAGAACTTTCTGCCACAGGATGCCGAAAAGGAATCCTAATATGAACGTTGATGAATTCCTTCCATGTCAGAAGGATTGCACAGATAGAACAGAAGGATTGCACAGATAGAACAGAAGGATTGCACAGATAGAACAGAAGGATTGCACAGATAGAACATAAGGATTGCACACATAGAACAGAAGGATTGCACAGATAGAACAGAAGGATTGCACAGATAGAACAGAAGGATTGAACAGAAGGATTGCACAGATTGAACAGAAGGATTGCACAGATAGAACAGAAGGATAGCACAGATAGAACAGAAGGATTGCACAGATAGAACAGAAGGATAGCACAGATAGAACAGAAGGATTGCACAGATAGAACAGCAGGATTGCACAGATAAAACAGCAGGATTGCACAGATAGAACAGTAGGATTGCACAGATAGAACAGAAGGGTTGCACAGATAGAACAGAAGGATTGCACAGATAGAACAGAAGGATTGCACAGATAGAACAGAAGGATTGCACAGATAGAACAGAAGGATTGCACAGATAGAACAATAGGATTGCACAGATAGAACAAAAGGATTGCACAGATAGAACAATAGGATTGCACAGATAGAACAGAAGGATTGCACAGATAGAACAGAAGGATTGCACAGATAGAACAGAAGGATTGCACAGATAGAACAGTAGGATTGCACAGATAGAACAGTAGGATTGCACAGATAGAACAGTAGGATTGCACAGATAGAACAGTAGGATTACACAGATAGAACAGAAGGGAGGAATAGACTGCAAGCCCTTTGCGACTTATAATTAGGGAAGAGGACAGGGATGATTTTTTTTCATTTGTGAAAGTTTAGAAAGCTGTTTTATAATCAGTATGTTGTTATGATAGACGAAAGTTCACAAAGCTGTTTTATAATCAGTATGTTGTTATGATGGACAAAAGTACAAAAAGATTTGTTACAATTGACAGGTTACCGTTTTTATAGATGAAAGTATAAAAGTTGTTTTACAATCGACAGATTACAGTTTTGATAGATGGAAATACTAAAAGCCGGAAAGAAATTACTGGCAGCTCATTTGATCTGTATTTTTCTATCCATGGAGCCGAAAGAGGACAGAAATTTGATGTTCGGGTAAGTTTTTATTTTAGCTGCATTAGAAAAAGCTGTTGTTGTATTCATTTTGGTTTATACATTGCACTTTCAGGTCTTAGTCATTTGTCAATGTCCTAATTTCTTATATTTCTCCGTTTCCATTGAATCTTAATTTCCAGTATGCCTCAAATTCCAGTATTCTTGAATTTCCAGTGTTTCGTTATTTGCATTGTGCCTTCATTTGCAGTGTCTTAATTTCATATTTGCCTCAGTTTCCACCATGCCTCAGCTATGACTAAGCTACTGTATAACAGTAGTCTGTACAATCTGTTCTTTCTTAACTTGGTCACATGTGGTTGATCTACTGTATAACAGTAGTCTGTACAATCTGTTCTTTCTTAACTTGGTCACATGTGGTTGATCTACTGTATAACAGTAGTCTGTACAATCTGTTTTTTCTTAACTTGATCACATGTGGTTGATCTACTGTATAACAGTAGTCTGTACAATGTGTTTTTTCTTAACTTGGTCACATGTGATTGATCTACTGTATAACAGTAGTCTGTACAATCTGTTTTTTCTTAACTTGATCACATGTGATTGATCTAGTGTATAACAGTAGTCTGTACAATCTGTTTTTTCTTAACTTGGTCACATGTGGTTGATCTACTGTATAACAGTAGTCTGTACTGTCTGTTCTTTCTTAACTTGGTCACATGTGATTGATCTACTGTATAACAGTAGTCTGTACAATCTGTTCTTTCTTAACTTGATCACATGTGGTTGATCTAGTGTATAACAATAGTCTGTACTGTCTGTTCTTTCTTAACTTGGTCACATGTGATTGATCTACTGTATAACAGTAGTCTGTACAATGTGTTTTTTCTTAACTTGGTCACATGTGATTGATCTAGTGTATAACAATAGTCTGTACTATCTGTTTTTTCTTAACTTGGTCACATGTGGTTGATCTACTGTATAACAGTAAAAGTAAAGTAAAGTAAAGATCCCTTTTCACGCCTTTTGGCGCATCGGGCATATGGGCAGAGCGTCCCATATTTTTACAGACCATCAGCACTCTGTGGGTAATGTGGTCAGCATTACGCCGGCTGTCTTTACTTTCCTAGGACAACCCATCCTGGTACCCATTTGAGGCTGGGTCAACCTGCGACGTCCCATACCACGACAAAAATCCATGCAGCCTGCAGTGGGTTTCGATCACGGTATGCTGGCTTATGTGTCGGACTCGCAACGCCTTAGCCACGGACGCCGTCAGTATTATCTGTTTTTTCTTAGCTTGATCACATGTGGTTAATCTAGTGTATAACAGTAAGTAAAGTAAAGATCCCTTTTCACGCCTTTAGGCCCATCGGGCTTATGAGAAGAGCACCCATATTTTAAGAGACCAATTGGCACTCAGTGGGTAATGTGGTCAGCATTACGCCGGCTGTCTCTACTTCCCCAGGACAGCCATCCTGGTACCCATTTGAGGCTGGGTCAACCTGCGACGTCCCAGTTCTTTCTTAACTTGGTCACATGTGATTGATCTAGTGTATAACAGCAGTCGGTATTATCTGTTCTTTCTTAACTTGGTCACATGTGGTTGATCTACTGTATAACAGTAGTCTGTACTATCTGTTGTCTGTTAACTTGGTCAGATATGATTGAGCTACCATATAACAGTAGTCGGTACTATCTGTTGTCTGTTAACTTGGTCAGATATGATTGAGCTACCATATAACAATAGTCGGTGCTATCTGTTGTCTGTTAACTTGGTCAGATATGACTGAGCTACCATATAACAATACTCGGTGCTATCTGTTGTCTGTTAACTTGGTCAGATATGACTGAGCTACCATATAACAATACTCGGTGCTATCTGTTGTCTGTTAACTTGGTCAGATATGACTGAGCTACCATATAACAGTAGTTGGTGCTATCTGTTGTCTGTTAACTTGGTCAGATATGACTGAGCTACCATATAACAGTAGTTGGTGCTATCTGTTGTCTGTTAACTTGGTCAGATATGACTGAGCTACCATATAACAGTAGTCGGTGCTATCTGTTGTCTGTTAACTTGGTCAGATATGACTGAGCTACCATATAACAGTAGTCGGTGCTATCTGTTGTCTGTTAACTTGGTCAGATATGACTGAGCTACCATATAACAGTAGTTGGTGCTATCTGTTGTCTGTTAACTTGGTCAGATATGATTGAGCTACCATATAACAATAGTCGGTGCTATCTGTTGTCTGTTAACTTGGTCAGATATGACTGAGCTACCATATAACAGTAGTTGGTGCTATCTGTTGTCTGTTGGTCAGATATGACTGAGCTACCATATAACAGTAGTCGGTGCTATCTGTTGTCTGTTAACTTGGTCAGATATGACTGAGCTACCATATAACAGTAGTCGGTGCTATCTGTTGTCTGTTAACTTGGTCAGATATGATTGAGCTACCATATAACAGTAGTTGGTGCTATCTGTTGTCTGTTAACTTGGTCAGATATGACTGAGCTACCATATAACAGTAGTCGGTACTACCCGTTCCCTGTTAACACCAACACTTCCGGTCAAAATGGACACTTAGCACGGTCACTGTTTCTAGCCGTGGCACATTTTTTGCTCCTGTCGGACGGTGACCGTTGCATTTTTGCTCCATTTGTAGACTAAAAGGATATAGTTTTGTCGCCCAGCTTCTGAGTTGAGTTCATGGCGTGACACTGTGAGCTGCTATTTCAAATGGAATGTTTTTCGACTGTGACCAACGTGGTGGTGTGAATTGTAGATTCAGAAAATGGCGTGATGCCCGTTTTCGCAATATTGGTGGTGCCATTATGTAATTAAAATTGATCATGTGTGCAACTGTTGATCTGTTGGTGAATTTTGCTACCATCCATGATGAACTGCATTTATAATGTCAGACTGTTTGTGTTGGCACTTTGGATGGCTACGGTATACTTTTAATGCATGTGTATGCTAGTGCATATGCTGAGACAACAGTCTGTCAATCTTTCCACAAGGGACTGTGTTTTTGCCAACTATGGGGCGACCCGTTTGCTATGAAGCTGAAACTCAAATTATTAGATTACTATAGATAACACCAAATACTGGGCAGTGCTTTTGTATGTCTTTTGACATAAAGTTCTTGTTGTCAAGGGGGCTGATTCACCATCATTTCCTGAGTCATCTATTCATCCTGCCTCCTTTAGAGCATTAAGAACTTCAGCGCAGTCCATTGCCTTTCATTTGCCTGCCATGACCCTGCCAGCAAGCCAGTTCACTTATTCATTGAGAATGTCCTGACATAAAACTCAAACTGATTCTTTTTAGACAAGATTTCCTCAGAGATCCATCTTGTCTCAGTCTTCATAAGCATGCTCAAGGAATTAGTTAGTGTGCATCACATAGGAAAAACATCTGTCTCAGATTTAACTCTGTGTTTTCTCTTACCAGAAGTGATGTTAGCATCTTTCTGCCTTTCTTGTTGCCAGGGTATATTTATATATTTTTGTAAATGTTTTTATTTACTAAGGTAGACACATGCTTATTACCATTTTTTTAAACCTCATCTTCAAGGTCTACATGGGAAGTCAGGAGGTCCACCAACAAATGATGACCCAACTGGGATCCACCTGGCTCCAGATCCAGACCCCAGAACAACCAGGGCAGGCCCAGGTGACTGTAGTTCTCTATGACAAGCATGGTTTGGTTTCCAGCGACTCCGTTTATTTTAAGTAAGTAATTTTTGGCCTGTAGCACTATATAGTTTGAAACATCAATTCTCAACATAAGACATTAACAAATTTTTTTAACCTTTCGTCCCAGGAAGCTGCAGAACCGACACTTTCGATTGGTACTGTTTTCCTGTAAAAAGCTGCTTTCCCAGCTTACTTTTGAGACAGATTAATGAGTTGTCTTGGTAACAGAATTTATTAAATCTCTATGTGCGCAAACATTCATCGTGCCAGGGGATGACTAAATTTACTAAAAAAATAGCATCTATGGCAGTTTCGTTTAAAGAAAATGGCTTTATTTATAAAAATGTCGACCTCTTTTTCTTATTGGCTGCAGTTACTGGGTCACAGGGTCAAATGTCACACTATAATTAGTTTATGTGCCGCACGAGATTCAAACCAGTTAATTTTATGCTGCAGTATTTTGTGTTCATTACTTCCCTTACTCTTCATAGTTTTGTGTTCATATTTTAGATGATAAATTGATTTTATGTAGTGTATGTGTGACATGTGTGTGTGTGTGACATGTGTAAAATGGTTGATTTGCCTAGGAATATTTGTTCTGGGAATATCTGAGAAATACAAATTACAGGAGCTTGATTCGTTTTTTTTTTTTCTGTGTCACCAAGGTGAGAGGGTTAAAGCTTTTGAGACACTGCATTATCACAGGCTCTAAAGAATAAGCTTGATATAAAAGAGATCCAATAAATTCATTTTTAAATCTTTAAGTACGAGGCAGAGAGAAGGAGCTAGAGAAACAGCTGGAGCAGAGTAGGCAAATGTAGCAACTAGATGTTGTGTGAAGAGTTGAGCAAAATATATAATGCAAAGTTGTTTGCTGCTAAATGAGTTAAAGACAATGGAGAAAATGGACATCAGAGAATTTGGGCAGTTTAAGGCTGGGCTGAAGACGGCTTCTGAGAACAGTAGACGGTGACAGGACATGATCAGATAACTCTGACTCATCTACAAAATAAGTGGTATTGTCCTCTTCTCGTGTGTCTCAGCTTATCTCTTCTGCAAGCATCGCTTCAGAGGTCCCAAGTAGTTAGCAATCTTTGGATATTTTCTCCTGGGTCTGCGGAAGTGGTGGAAACTGAACAGGCACACAGGTTGGCCAGTTCTGCTCAAACGGGTTGTGAATCTATGCATGACAAGCTAGATAGTGTTAAGGCCCTTTAGGAACAAGTGAACAATCTGGAGGCACAAATAGATCATTATGATATGAAGAGAATGGTACATCCTGGTGTGGGTTTGGGGTCCCTATTATGGGGAAAACATGACTAGACTCATTGCCTCCCTCACAAGCATGTCGTAAGAGTCGACTAACAGCTTCCTTCGAAGTGGGAGTGCATCTGCCTGAGCTGGGAAGTGACCAGGGGATCTGGTTGACACTCTGCAGTCAGAGGAAAGGCAAGAAGGAACAAAGGAATCGAACCAACAAACTTTATTTTCCAAGGGTAACAAATTGGGCACGCAGGCCCGTCTGACATTCGGCCCTTCTAAGCACTCATTTTTCAGAGTACCAATACAATGCCTGTTATCAATAATGCATGTTATGGAAATATTAAAGAAAAATGCATTATGGAACAATGCATACACACATCATGTGTATACAATCTTACACACTCACACACACATGTCTATATATTCTTACATTCTCATACATGCACATTCATATACAGACATACCTAATACATACATACACGCACAAACAGAAAAGACACACATAACACATATTGACATACATCCACACACACATTCATTCCATACATACACACCTACACAGTATGCAGGCATACACACACATACAATCACGTGTACAGACACCCACATACGCCCACAACCACACATTTACACTCACATGCATACATACATACATACATACATACACACATCTATACACACACCTACATCTTTACACACATACATACATAATTGCATACATACCTAAATACACACACATACACCCACATACTTACACTCATCACATGCATACATAAATACATACATACACACACACACCCACACACACACACACACCCCCACACCCACACACACACACATACATACATACATACATACATACATACATACATACATACATACATACATACATACATACATACATACATACATACATACATACATACATACATACATACATACATACATACATACATACATACATACATACATACATACATACATACATACATACATACACACACATACATACACACATCTTTACATACACCTACACCTTTACACACATACATACATACATACTTGCATACATACCTAAATACACACACATACAACCACATACTTACACTGCTACAATTGCATACAAACATCCACATACATGCATACATACACACATACATACACCCACATACATGTCCACACACATTACATGCATACACACACATATACAATCACCCATACAGATACCCACATACAAACATACATCTATACATACACCTACATCTTTACACACATACATACATACTTGCATACATACCTAAATACACATAAATACACACACATACTTACATAGCTACAAATGCATACATACATCCACCAACATGCATACATACACACATAAATACATGCATACATACATTCTTGCATACATTATATACACACACACCCACAATCGTAACGTAAGGTTGTATTATGAGACCACTACTAGTGCCATCAGAGTTGGAACTACTTGCTGGTTGCTGAAGATGAGGACAGAGCACATATGGGAATGTCTTACTACATTTCTTGATTTCACTGTTTTTTTTCTCTCTCCAGATCAAGATTCTTCTTCTTCATCTTTCCAGATCCTTGAGTTTCATTGCTGCAGATATTACCCACCTCTATTCATCTCCATTCAACTCATGCTTTTGTGTTCGAAAGATGGTTGACTGGAAGGGCCCAATTTGTGACCCTTTGAAAATAAAGTTTGTTCGTTAGTTCGTTACACGTTATTCTCGGTCTGCCTCATGTTCTACTCCCATTCAACATTTTTGTGTACACAATTGTTTATTTGTTGTCTGTCATTCTCTCTATATGCTGCAACCATTCATTAGCCCTCTTTATGCTCGTAAAAAAAAATTAAAAAAAGTTGTATGTCTTTTACATGACATTTCAGAACCAACCACAGCATTCTCTTTTTGCTGTTTGTGAATTCACTAGGCAAATTTTACATTCAGTAGTTTTTGCTTGAATCATTACAAAAATCCACTGTGTGTGGAGTCATCTTTATTTTCGTTTTGGGACACATGGATGTCAATGCAACTGAACAAGCTGATATGTTGTCTGGATACATCATGACTACTGACGGTCAACCTATGGATCATGCTGATATTGTTAACACCCTGCAGGAACTGGGAAGGTCGGAGGACTTTATGGGCAGTAAATCCACATCACTCACCAGAATGATATAGACTTGGGAGTTAAGATCAGCATAGGAATAAAAACGAGACACACACCAGACACATCAGAGGTCTTGCTAATCAACATAAAACTGGTACTAATAGCCACAGGGCGTTGGGGTTCATACTGAGAGGAGAATCTGAGCACCTATAGATATGTCCAGAGTGCAATGATGGTAACCCAACTAACTAACATTCAGTAGTTTGCCATTGCTTTCTGACTGGTCGACTCCTTGATACCACTGATGAAGCCAGCTCAAGGTGTTCTGCTGGTAAATCAGCTGGGATCGAATCCAGCACCACAGACTTATGAAGCATGTTCACAGTACCTAAGCCACTGATGCCGACCAGTAATTGGTGATTACTTGAACTGTTTATGAGTAGATCATGTTTAACCAACCAGATGTGTTTCGTTTAACTTAGTTCTTTGTTGAACTCTCATCCTCAGGTTTAACCAGCTGATACTACTTGACCTTCAGTGGCTAGTCCTTGCCCCTTTCATCGCCATGGTGATCTTGTTGCTAGTCAACCACGGGTTTCCCGCCAAAGATTTACTGCCGGTTACCTTTCCTTTTAAATCAAAGTGATGTCGTTATTTGGATATATCAAAGTAGTCAGAATTAACTCAACGATGCTGGCAGTGGAAGTATTTAAAATGAAAATGGAAACACCAAAATGCAAAGGAAGACCAAGAACAAGAGGATTGAAGAAGTCACTGACAACCTGCTGCTTCACAACATCACCACATACCAACCACCCCCTAACTCAGTTATCAACTGTATAACTGTGATGTGCAGCAGCACAAAACAGATTCTGGCAAACGAAGAAGAACACAGTAGTAACACAATGTTCTTGTGGCTTTTGGAGAGTCACCTGTGAAAAGGATTTAGACCTCACCGTATAATCTTCTGAATGATAGCTCCCTGTTTGGGTTCAAGGGCCCTATTATGGGGAAAACAAGAATAGACCCAATGCCCTCTCAACAAGCATGGCCTAAAAGTCAACTAATTATGGGTGTTTCCTTCGAAGTCCAGGTGCATCTGTCTAGGAGGTAAGGAACCAACAGCCTGCACACAAATAAGCCAGATCTGTAATTAGGCCATGCTTGTTCTGGAGATGGAAAAATAAAAACATTATTCATTAATTCATTATTCTGTTGTATCATATTACTTTACATAGGGTTTGCATTCTGTCCAGTGCATTTTATTCAATATCATGTAAGCAGTTCAGTCCGGCACTCTAGCCACTATCAGCAGTGTATGGTGTTCAGTCCGGCACTCTAGCCACTATCAGCAGTGTATGGGGTTCAGTCCGGCACTCTAGCCACTATCAGCAGTGTCATCAAAGACTTTTCCTTGGCATCCCTGTTTCCTTAATCCACGTTATCCGTTTCAATGTCTGTTTTATAGTTAATTGTAGGTTTTTAAAACTGCTTTTATATTGATGTATGTTGTTTTTATGTGGCTGATTGTAATATTAGTTATGAATTTTATTCTATCCTTCTGTGTGTTTTCGTGGCAAAGTGGTCTAACCATTTGCCTCACTCTTAAGGTTGTGGGTTCGTATCACTGCTGCATCTTTCAGTTCATGAATACAGTTTTTACGGAAATTCATGGGGATCATCACCAGAACTATGGTGTTCATGCTTTGTGCAGTGCCCTCGACAGATGGCTAGCTGTTTTGCAGATAGAGGCCGAGCCATAATGGGATAAAACCCAGGGCAATGAGTTTGATCCTCTCGACCCCAAAAAAAACTTGTATGATTTATTTTCTTGTCGCATGGTTAAAAATAGGTTTTACAAACAATGGAGTTTCGGACTCACTGCGCTGTGAATTAGGAACACTATAATGTCATAAAACAGCTATCTAAGCTTTGTAATCGGATTTAATCTAACAACAATGGATGCAGATGATATCACAGCAGTTAATCTTATGGCACAGAATGCTGAAGAAGAAGATGATGTGTTTTCCTACAGTAATATTTGATGTGATGTTTTTATATCTCTGTTGCATTATTATATGTGGGAGTCGCTGTGGCATAGCGGCTGGACGATCGTGTGCGGATCTTAAGGTCGTGGGTTCGCTCCCTGGTGGAGCTGGACTTTTTTTTTTAAATGACCTCGACTCCCAGGTTGACCCAGCCTTGAGTGGGTACTGGGCGCAGTCCAGGAAAGTAAAGGCGGCCGTCGTGATGCTGACCACATAACCCATCTTGTACCGATTGGTCTATAAAAAAAATACATCTAGTCCTATAGGCCTAAAGACGTAGAAAAAGGACGTTTTCTTTTTATTTTAAACTTATTTTTATATTGTTTGTTCCTATGTGGGTTCCAGGGCCTCATTTTTAGAGAAACAGTAACAGACCCACTGCCTGATGACAAATATGTTGTAAAAGATAGCTAAATAAAGGGTTTGCTGAAATCATGTATGTTGCACCAATGTCAAAGATGTCGCTGTCTAGCTGTAAGCCACAACCAAATGCACCAGCCACCCTTTTAACCCCGTCATCCTGCAGAAGTCCTTTTTCACTGAATGTAGTGTTTTTTTAAGATATGGTGTCTTGGCGCAGTGACCTGTATGCCCGTATACCAGATCTGGTACTGGTTGCAACAGCACAGGATGTAGACATGGCGGATATACAATTGTTCACACACAAAAATATACATATTTTTCTAGGATGCAAACAATGGATTTTTTTCATCATAATCTAATAAGGATTATACTTTCTGATCCTGTCACTTTGTTCTATGTAGCTGTGTCTACGTAACAGTTTTTATAGGCAAAGAAAAGGAAAGCAGTAAATTCTTTGTTCTGTTTTCATTCACGAATTACTTCCCTTCTTTTAAAAATACCTTTGCGTGTTAAAGTGACTTAAAAAGATAAAAAGTAACTTTTTTGGTTTTTATGGCTTGATGGCCATGATGTCGCAGTAGCTGTTAATGCTTGCTTGTCAGCTTGGTGGTCATAGGTTTAAACCTATGGATTTTTATAAGAACTGTTGATGAAAACTCCAGATTTCTTCTGCTTTTGCTGTTCCTCTAGTTTTTTAGTGTCAGACAATTAAAAGGATGCATTTTTAAAAATGCAATTTTAAAAAAAAAAGTTTTTTTTCAACAGATCCGTACACTGTGAAAGAGTTAATGACAAACACAAGAGAAGATCTTTATTGTATGTTTTTTTACAAGGTACATTATAAGTTTATGATGTGTTGTTTTTATAATAATGTTTTATGTGGTGTTTTAGTATATGTGCGTTATGTTATTAAGTAGGATTTGTATGTTGGGTGAGTTTTCTGGTAGACAGTTGTCGTTCACTCACCAATCATTGTCACATTCCAGGTGTCATTTCATGTTATTAGTAAATTTAGACACTATATGTGTTGATGAGAGAAAAGGTAACAGGAGAGATAGAGAAAATCATGAAAGATAAACATTATTTAAGAGATAGAATGATACGAGAGATAAAGCTAGAGATAATGGTCTGAGAGATAGAGATAATGAAATAACAGATAGAGACAGGGAGATTGGTGTAAGAGAGAGAATAATATGAGAGACAGAATAATATAAGAGAATGAACTAAGAGAGAATGTTGAGAGACAGGAGAAAAATGATGAAAAACATAGAAGTTATACCAAATAAAACTAATACTGGAACACTCCCTTATACCTTGTCTTTTTTTTAAGTAGGATTTTTACGTATTTCACTAGAAAATTAATTCAGTTTTTGTGTCCTATTATAATGTTGACGTTACTTTGTTAATTTACCTGTCGTCTTCATTGAACATCAGACTTTACTATTTCTCTTTGTCTACCTGTAGATGTAAATCTTTTGTAAAGCACCTAATGAAATACAAGGAAATGTGCCTCAATAAATTGTGCAATGTTTTCTTTGTGTCAGGATGATTTCATCATCATAATTGATTTTTACTTCTGCTGTTAAGTGTTGTGGGGAGGAACAATTTACGATCCATTGCTTGATGGGCAGCAATGACTATTGTTATTCTGGTGTAGATGTAGCAGCTCTCTAATGTCATCAGTCCATCTTCTCCTAGGGCTGCCTCTTGCTTTCACTTCAGATCTTTTCGTGTGTAGCGCCTGCGTTTGTGGTTATTCTGGCTGCATTCTTACTAGATGACCAAATCATTTGATCATTTGTTTCTTACTGAATGTGCTGCATGTTTTTGTTCCTACAGTCTGTCTGATAACATCATTTCTAACTTTGTCTCGGATGCTCAAGTTGGCGGCTGTTCTCAGGAATTTCATTTCAGTTCACTGCACCCCATTAGGGTTCAGGGGCCTTATTTCAGGGTACCAGAAAAATGGACCCAGCACCCAACAAGCGTGTTGTAGGAGGTGACTCATTCAGTGGGTTTTTTTTCCTTTGAAGATGCATTTGTCTGAGAGGCAAAGATCCAACAATCTGCAGCCAGATAAGGCAGATCTGTAGAACAACCAGTACTTTGCGGTGGAGTTTACAGCTGGTGAACATAAACAAGAAGAAAAGTTTCTGTCTGGAAAAACATTGTTTTGAATATCTTATCTTTTGTTTGGTTCTAAATCTGGCAAGTCTTACACTTACACAAGACTGTTTACCACATCTGACAGCACAGTGTATCAAGTTAAATCTTGTGTAGCCATTATAATTTTAACCTTTCAGGAAATGGAACAGGATATATGGAACTAGCCCTGTTGGATTAACATCAGGTTGCAACTCTTTGGGTCACAACAGTGGCAGCTCAAAGGAGAGCAACAGACAAGTCTTATAAAGTTTAATCCAGCAACAGAGAAGTCTTAGAAAGTTTGATCCTGCAACAGAGGTCTTACTATGTTTAATCCTGCAACAGAGGTCTTACTATGTTTAATCCTGCAACAGAGAAGTCTTACTATGTTTAATTCAGCAACAGAGAAGTCTTACTATGTTTAATCCTGCAACAGAGAAGTCTTACTATGTTTAATTCAGCAACAGAGAAGTCTTACAAAGTTTAATCTAGCAACAGAGAAGTTTTACCATGTTTAATCCAGCAACAGACAAGTCTTACAAAGTTTAATCCTGCAACAGAGAAGTCTTACTATGTTTAATCCAGCAACAGAGAAGTCTTACTATGTTTAATCCTGCAACAGAGGTCTTACTATGTTTAATCCAGCAACAGAGAAGTCTTACTATGTTTAATCCTGCAACAGAGAAGTCTTACTATGTTTAATCCAGCAACAGAGAAGTCTTACTATGTTTAATCCAGCAACAGAGAAGTCTTACTATGTTTAATCCTGCAACAGAGAAGTCTTACTATGTTTAATCCAGCAACAGAGAAGTCTTACAAAGTTTAATCCAGCAACAGAGAAGTCTTACAATGTTTAATCCAGCAACAGAGAAGTCTTACTATGTAAGTAAGTAAGTAAGACTTTCCAGTGTCTCTGATATTTCTGCGGTCCATATTCTGCATGGCTGACCTCTGGCTCTGTTTTTATTCTATCTGTATAACATTGCTCTCTTTGGTGCCCTGTCTGATGCCAGTCTTATTACGTGGCCAAACCATATGTGATTTGTTGTCTACCTATAAAGTTCAGTATTAGTTCTGTGCCGACTCTCCTCCTGATATCGTTCCTGAGTCCAGGATCTTTCCTGGTTACACCTTGGTAGGTTATATAGAATTTTGAATTAAGAATTGACATCACAGCACTCGGGACACCCCCACAAGCGCTTCATCAAGCGAAGAGTTCCAATTCCGATGGCACCAGTAACTGTCTGATCGTATATCCGTCTCGCCCCTCCCTTAAGTGTTGAGCGTCGGCCAGATTCCCTAGCAGGTTATGTAAACATTCAATTTCTGTCATGGCTATTTTCCTTCTGTCATCGACATCACAGCATTCAGGACATTCCCATAAGCGCTACGTTCCAATCTTCAGCAGAAAGTGCAGAGTTTCAAAATCTGAGCATATTATCATAAATTAAGTCTCATCTGTCTCTTAAACGTTAATCCTCGGACAGATCTCCTGGGTCACTCCTTACAGCATCATTCTCCTCAGACTGTGATGGTCTATCCACGACCGGCTCCAGCTGATGGGCCGTGCTGCTGACGTCACCGGGTCGGGCTAACTATGCGTTAACACAGCGGTTCTCAAACAAGAAATAAACTATTTTTGACAATGGCGAAGGAAGGACAACCTAAATTTAAACTCATAAGTATCTACAAGCCTTCTTTAATAATTTCAAAATGTTTAGCTGACTTTTTTTTTTTAAATTACTGCCGCAGCACCCTTGGTATACGCTCACAGCACCCCATGGTGCCTCGGCACCCAGTTTGAGAACTGCTGTGTTAACACATTAGTAGCCCAACACAATGACGTCAGCAGCAAGGCCCGTCAGCTGCAGCCGGTCATGGTCTATCTGTGCCTCCACGCAGTTCACTCGCCCCCAGTGGGCCCTTACACTTATCTGATCATGCATCAGTTCACTACCAAGTTGTGCAGAACCAGCCAGCTAGTCTGCCTGATCATTTCTCAGTACACCAGCATTCCCTAGAGAAAATATCCAAAGAACGCTAACCGCCCACGACCTCTGAAGCGGTACTTGCCACTCTTCACAGAGCATAAATGTCTCTACCATTGTCAACATTTACGACAATATCTGATTCTCAAGCCAGCGGAAGGCTGCAGTGACCGCCTCCACCTCCATTCTTAAACTAGATATTATGGTGTAATATGCCAGACTTTGAATTAATTAAAAGCTATCGTCGCCACCACTAGGGAGATCTCTACACGTGATCCGCGCGAGTTACCATCTGCGTGAGATGAAAAGAACACAGACAAAGAAACAATGGCGAAGTTACACGGCGGTGCATTTGTTACACGCGCGAGAAAATCAATACCAGGTAGCAGATGTATCGGTGAGCCTGTGGGAAAGATGGCGCTCATGAGACGCTGTTGTTGTTGGGAACTTCGTACCGCCACATTCTCCAATTTGATCACAATAACGGTGAGTAATTTTGTAGCAGCAATTTGTTTTCGCATAAATAATAACCGCTTCAACCTTCTGAATGATAACTGGAATTCAGTACAGTAGCAGCAGTGGTATTAGGGGTGGTGGTGGCGATAATAGTGGTAGTGGTGTTGGTGATAATAGTAGTAGTAGTGGTAGTTACAGTGGTGGTGATAATAGTAGTAGTAGTGGTAGTTACAGTGGTGGTGATAATACTAGTAGTAGTGGTAGTTACAGTGGTGGTGATAATAGTAGTAGTAGTGGTAGTTATAGTAGTAGTGATAATTGTAGTAATAGTCGTAGTAGCAGTAGTGATAATAGTAGTAGAAGAAGTACAGTAGTAGTGGTAGTTATAGTAGTAGTGATAATTTTAGTATTATTCGTAGTAGTAGTAGTGATAATAATAAATAGTATCAGTCGTAGTAGCAGTAGTGATAATAGTAATAGTTATATTAGTAGTAGAAGTAGTACAGTCGTAGTAATGATAGTTATAGTAGTAGTAATAATTGTAGTATTATTCGTAGTAGCAGTAGTACTAGTGATAATACTATAGTAGTAGTGATATTAGTAGTAGGAGGTATAACGTGGAAGAGAAGAAGAAGAAGTAGTAGGGCAGTAGTAGTGGTATAATAAAACGTCGTTAACAAAAATGACAAAGTGCCGAAAAGTCCGGAGTTCGTGTTTAAGAAATGCGTGGTAACGGGGAACTAATACTCCTGCTGTGCCCGGCTCGCTAGCTCAGTTGGTTAAACCTGACTGCGCAGCGACTGGGTGACGAACTCCTCGTGGTCCGGGTTCACGCCCAGAGGTAGGCAGAAAAGCCATATTTATCCCAGATTTACAATATCTATCATGGAATCAAAGCCGAAGGGTTGCGATATCCATAGTGCAGAGCCTAAGAGTTAACAACTCGTGGTTTCTGGATATTTAAAAACTATATGTTCCTGCTGTTAGCATTTTTCTTGTTAAAGTGAGAGGATCGACTTCATCGCACAGATATTATCCCATAAGGCCTAGTCTCTTCCCGCAGACCAGCTAGCAGCCTGCCGAGAGTGTCGCACAGAGCACGGCCTCCCTAGCTCCTTGGATATCTCTGTAAAAATTGCACTCGTGAACTGAACGGTGCCGCCGTGAAACGACCCCACGACCTTCAGATCGCGAGGCAAACCACTTCGCCACAGAGACTCCTTTGTGGTGTCATGTTCGCGTTAACCGACTGTTTGTCTTAGGTGAGTTCTTGTTCACGAGGGCAGTGGCTACATAGATAACATGCTGTTAAATCAGCAGAGTTATGATTGACACATATAGTGCCTATTGTATTTCCGATGTCTTCTTCTTCTGCTCTCTAACTGCCAGTAGAGCATAGGCCCTCAACCTGCTCACGCCAAGTCATTCTACCCATCGCTATCGCGTGCATCTCACTCTATGCCACCTCCCCCAACCCCCCCCCCCCCCCCTTTTTTTTTTCAAAACTATACTCTCTAACTCCCTTCTCCGTGTGTGTGTGCACGCGCGCGCGCAAATACATTTTAGTTATGCTGCTCTCACTTTTTCGCAACGTTTGTCCTATCCAGCGCCAGCGTCTTTTCTTCATCTCTTGATTCACAGGAATTTGCTTATAACTTACACAAAGCACTGCAATAGTGATTTTATCATACCACCGAATTCCTTCTATTTGGCGCAGGCACCAGAATGAATGTTTGTAATTTATTTATAATATTTTAACGATACTACGCTGGTCTTCGGAAAGAAAGGTTTTACAAAATAAAAATGTATTTAATTAAAATAGAACCTTATCTCTTAATCACCCTATCTCGAGGAGTCCGAAATTTCGTGAGGTGTTCCCAGGAAGTCTTATAATATAGGTGTTTCAGGGTGTGAAATTAATACCAACTAACACTAATCGCAACCCTAACCCCCCTAAAATATTCTACATTCCCGGGAACTCGATACGAAATCTCGGAGTCCCCGAGATAGGGTAAACAAAAAATAAAATGACCAACTAATATCAAATTCTACAGCGAGAGCAATAATGCTAAGTCGCTAAATTCAAAAATCGGCATGTATCGTTCGGTTCAGCGGTGCAGTTTTTAAGCATATTCCCTGAGATCGTCATCAGAGCCATAGAGTTGGTGCTTTGTTTGATACTCTCTTCAGGTGTCGGGCAAAATAAGCCAGCGGGAGCCGCCGTGGTCCAGATGCTAGACGCTCGCCTACGGATTGGAAGGTCGTGGGTTCGGTTCCTAACTTTTTTTCCAAACATCACCTTGGATCCCTGTTCGATCCAGCCTTTAGTGGATACCAGGTACAGTCATCGGAAGTAAACGCGGTCGGTTTGATGCTGACCACATCAGCCACAAAGTGCCGTTTGGCCTATAAAATATAGATCTAACCGTATAGGCCCCATACGTCTGAAAGGCGTGAAAAAACGTATTTTACTTGTTTACTTTATACTAAGCCAGTGACTCAAATAGAGAGCTGGGAAACCTAGCAGGGGAAACGCTAGAAACCGCGTTCAGCCGTATGAAACCGTTTTTATATTTGTTACGATGTAACCCCTAGTTTACTATGTCTGGGTTGGTGTCACTGGCTCTAGAAGCGGCAATCGTGTGTTGGAAGCAGAAAACATAACAAGCTAATATTTGATTACAGGTTAATTTCGTAACCGTTTTGTGGGAGTTTTGACATGTTAATTCTATAGACTGTGGTCATAGAGAGGTGTGGTGGTGGTGGTGGGGGGGGGGGGGGGGGGGGGTCAAAGAAAGAAAGAAAACTTCAGTTGTAAGATGTTTAGCAGAGATTTTTAACACTGAAATGTCCATTGGGTCATAGGCGACCCAACCTAAAAAGTCGCTAGAAAGTTCAGCACAATTTATTAACATTGACAAATTATGTCCATAAAGACACCGTGTGGCATGCGAGGGACATAAGAACGTTAACTTTAACGTAATTCAACAAATCTGTGCCATTTAAGTCCCTTTAGTTTCTGGAAAATGAGGCAGACAGACCTTTGGTAATGTGGATACAAGATACTGCAGATGCACTGGCGTTGAAAGAAATCACACATGGCTAGAGAGGGGCATCAGGGGCGTGCCGAAACGAGAGAGACGATTAGAGGGCTTACCGCTTGATGGAAATGCGATATCCGCCCTTTTGGACCCTACACTTCCGATTTGAGTAAATCCACGATCAGTATTTTTTACGTCATGCTTGTTGGGGAGGGAAGGGGGCAGTGTGTTTACAATAACCCCTCCCCCCTTTCCCAAAACAGCACCCATGGGGCAGTAGTATTCATTGGCAACGGTTACATGTGTTTCACATTTCAGATTCTTGCAGGCGGGGCCTTGCTGCTGCGTTTGTTGGACTTCGGAGCGATCCTGTCTCCAGATTTTGAAATCAACCAAAGTTTTAAAACTCCCTGGAAGTCTCATCAGTGGCAAGGTTATTGTTTTTGATGTTCTAGCTGTTAATGTTATTGCTAACATGTTGTTGCAACTATCTGCAGGTATTGTTGCAGTTGTCTGCAGGTTTAGTTGCACCTGTCTGCAGGTGTTGTTGCAATTGTCTGCGTGTGTTGTTAAAATTGTCTGTAGGCTGGTTGCAATTGTTGCAGTTGTCTGTGGGTGTTGTTGCAATTGTCTGCAGGTGTTGTTACAGTTGTCTGTAGGTTGGTTGCAATTGTTGTTGCAGTTGTCTGCAGGTGTTGTTACAGTTGTCTGTAGGCTGGTTGCAAATGTTGCAGTTGTCTGTGGGTGTTGTTACAGTTGTCTGTGGGTGTTGTTACAGTTGTTTGTCTGTGGGTGTTGTTGCAGTTGTTGTTACAGTTGTCTGTGGGTGTTGTTACAGTTGTCTGTGGGTGTTGTTACAGTTGTCTGTGGGCTGGTTGCAAATGTTACAGTTGTCTGGGGGTGTTGTTACAGTTGTCTGTGGGCTGGTTGCAAATGTTACAGTTGTCTGTGGGTGTTGTTACAGTTGTCTGTGGGCTGGTTGCAAATGTTACAGTTGTCTGTGGGTGTTGTTGCAGTTGTCTGTGGGTGTTGTTGCAGTTGTTGTTACAGTTGTCTGTGGGTGTTGTTACAGTTGTCTGTGTGTGTTGTTGCAGTTGTCTGCAGGTGTTGTTGCAGTTGTCTGTAGGTGTTGTTACAGTTGTCTGTGGGTGTTGTTGCAGTTGTCTGTAGGTGTTGTTACAGTTGTCTGTGTGTGTTGTTACAGTTGTCTGTGGGTGTTGTTGCAGTTGTCTGTGGGTGTTGTTGCAGTTGTCTGTGGGTGTTGTTACAGTTGTCTGTGGGTGTTGTTGCAGTTGTCTGTGGGTGTTGTTACAGTTGTCTGTGGGTGTTGTTACAGTTGTCTGTGGGTGTTGTTACAGTTGTCTGTGGTGTTGTTACAGTTGTCTGCAGGTGTTGTTACAGTTGTCTGTGGGTGTTGTTACAGTTGTCTGTGGGTGTTGTTACAGTTGTCTGTGGGTGTTGTTACAGTTGTCTGTGGGTGTTGTTGCAGTTGTCTGCAGGTGTTGTTACAGTTGTCTGTGGGTGTTGTTACAGTTGTCTGTGGGTGTTGTTACAGTTGTCTGTGGTTAGTGTTTGTGTTGCAGTTGTCTGTTTGTTGCAGTTGTCTGCAGTGTTGTTACAGTTGTCTGTGGGTGTTGTTGTCAGTTTGCAGTTGTCTGTGGGTGTTGTTGCAGTTGTCTGTGGGTGTGTTGTCTTGCAGTTGTCTGTGGTGTTTGCAGTTGTCTGTAGGTGTTGTTGCAGGTTTGTTGTTTGTTACAGTTGTTTGTGGGTGTTGTTACAGTTGTCTGTGGGTGTTGTTACAGTTGTCTGTGGGTGTTGTTGCAGTTGTCTGCAGGTGTTGTTGCAGTTGTCTGCAGGTGTTGTTACAGTTGTCTGTGGGTGTTGTTACAGTTGTCTGTGGGTGTTGTTACAGTTGTCTGTGGGTGTTGTTGCAGTTGTCTGCAGGTGTTGTTGCAGTTGTCTGTGGGGTTACAGTTGTGTTGTTGTTACAGTTGTCTGTGGTGTTGTTACAGTTGTCTGTGGGTGTTGTTGCAGTTGTCCGTGGGTGTTGTTACAGTTGTCTGCAGGGCAGTTGTCTTGTGCAGTTGTTACAGTTGTCTGCAGGTGTTGTCCGTGGGTGTTGTTACAGTTGTCTGTGGGTGTTGTTACAGTTGTCTGTGGGTGTTGTTACAGTTGTCTGTGGGTGTTGTTGCAGTTGTCCGTGGGTGTTGTTACAGTTGTCTGTGGGTGTTGTTGCAGTTGTCTGTGGGTGTTGTTGCAGTTGTCTGTGGGTGTTGTTGCAGTTGTCTGTGGGTGTTGTTACAGTTGTCTGTGGGTGTTGTTGCAGTTGTCCATGGGTGTTGTTACAGTTGTCTGTGGGTGTTGTTATAGTTGTCTGTGGGTGTTGTTGCAGTTGTCTGTAGGCTGGTTGCAAATGTTACAGTTGTCTGTGGGTGTTGTTACAGTTGTCTGTGGGTGTTGTTACAGTTGTCTGTAGGCTGGTTGCAAATGTTACAGTTGTCTGTGGGTGTTGTTAGTTGTCTGTGGGTGTTGTTGCAGTTGTCTGTGGGTGTTGTTGCAGTTGTCTGCAGGTGTTGTTACAGTTGTCTGTGGGTGTTGTTGCAGTTGTCTGTAGGTGTTGTTGCAGTTGTCTGCAGGTATTGTTGCAGTTGTCTGTGGGTGTTGTTACAGTTGTCTGCAGGTGTTGTTGCAGCTGTCTGCAGGTGTTGTTGCAGTTGTCTGTAGGTGTTGTTGCAGTTGTCTGTGGGTGTTGTTGCAGTTGTCTGTAGGTGTTGTTGCAGTTTTCTGCAGGTATTGTTGCAGTTGTCTGCGGGTGTTGTTGCAGTTGTCTGTGAGTGTTGTTGCAGTTGTCTGCATGTGTTGTTGCAGTTGTCTGTGGGTGTTGTTGCAGTTGTCTGCAGGTGTTGTTACAGTTGTCTGTGGGTTTTGTTGCAATTGTTGTTGCAGTTGCCTGTGGGTGTTGTTGCAATTGTCTGTAGGTGTTGTTACAGTTGTCTGTAGGTTGGTTGCAGTTGTTTGTAGGTATTGTTGCAGTTGTTGCTACAGTTGTCTGCATTTGTTGTTGCAATTGTCTGCAGGTGTTGTTGTAATTGTCTCTAGTTGGTGTTGCAGTTGTTATTGTAATTGTATGTAGGTTTTGTTGCGGTTGTCTGTAGGAGTTATTATTAGCTATTATTCTTGCAGTTACTGATGCACTAACATTCTTGCAGTTACTATTCTGTTACCATTCTTGCAGTTCATATGGGCTTTTGTTCTTATTCTTACTATTATATTATCATTCTTGAGGTCGCTATTGACTTATCGGTCTTGTTGTTACTGTTATGTCATCATTCTTTTAGTTGCTACTGAGTTATCATTCTTGTTATGTTTTCCCTATTGTTACTTTTATGTTACTGTTCTTGTTGTTACTACTGGGTCATTGCTGCTGTAACTGGGTGTGACTGCTATCAGAAATGTTAGTCACACAAAATGCTATTACTGTCATCTGGGCTTTGTGATATTGCTGACCTCTGAATTTTTTTTGTTTTTTGTCACCTTAATTTTGTGATTTTATTACTTTGATATTTGGGATGACAAACAAAAACACTGAAGAAACAAGGACATTCATGAAATACAACTGATACAGAGGAAGACCATGCAGAATATGGACAGAGCGCAGAGAAGATACTTTCCTCTCCCTCCCCAAAACTTTATTTAAGTATCACAGGAAAGTGAAGAAGAAAATAAATAAGAATGATGTGAGATGTTGTCAAGAAAAAGAATAAGAATGATGTGAGATGTTGTCAAGAAAAAGAATAAGAATGATGTGAGATGTTGTCAAGAAAAAGAATAAGAATGATGTGAGATGTTGTCAAGAAAAAGAATAAGAATGATGTGAGATGTTGCCAAGAGAAAAAGAATAAGAATGATGTGAGATGTTGTCAAGAAAAAGAATAAGAATGATGTGAGATGTTGTCAAGAAAAAGAATAAGAATGATGTGAGATGTTGTCAAGAAAAAGAATAAGAATGATGTGAGATGTTGTCAAGAAAAAGAATAAGAATGATGTGAGATGTTGTCAAGAAAAAGAATAAGAATGATGTGAGATGTTGCCAAGAAAAAGAATAAGAATGATGTGAGATGTTGTCAAGAAAAAGAATAAGAATGATGTGAGATGTTGTCAAGAAAAAGAATAAGAATGATGTGAGATGTTGTAAAGAAAAAGAATAAGAATGATGTGAGATGTTGTCAAGAAAAAGAGTAAGAATAATGTGAGATGTTGTCATCACCTGACAAACATAATGCTGTTTGTCATCTCCAGCCTTCCTCGCCAGTGATATCATCCTTATCATCTGCCACGTCATCATCATCATATTCTCCGTGTATATGCTATACCTGGTGACTCACAAGGTAAGTTTTGTCAAACTTTTAGAGAGAAGGAACTACAATTAAGTAATTCCTCATCACGTAGCAGGTCCTTTGGAGAATGTCACTCTCATCACGGTCTGCCTGACAGAAACTCAGTCTCTCTCACCAGCTCTCCCACCTTGTGTTTCATCCTACCCAAGCTGGCACTCACCGTATACCATGTGCCAATCTTCATTCCGCGCCTCTTTCTTGGTATCATAACTTCAGCTTTTTGTGTGTCTAATCTACCGTGGAGCTTGATGTGGCCAAAATATTTCAGTTTCCGAGACAGGATGCTGTTTACTAGCTAATCTTCCTTGATGTTCAGACCTGTTTGCATGTCATTACTTCAGTTATTATTTTTTTGTTCCGTCCATGTTATTCGGACAATCTTTCTATCACATTTCAGCTCTAAAGCAGTAATTAGTACTGTTCCTTTTTGTCTCCCAAGTTTTCTTTTTGCTTTCTCCCTGCCAATAATTTTTGGATAAGGCCATGGTCTCTATGAAGTCTGTGGTGTCATGCATTTCTTCAACTTTCCATTGGAATGCCAACCAGCCAAAACTGAAATCTTTCTACTACTGCATGTAGAAAGCACATCTTTAGCCCATATTCAATATTCTGTGATGCCTGTCCCCATGGGCACAGTTCCGCTAACGCAGCCTGTGGGATACTCTCGGCAGTGGGGGTATAGTCTGAGGAAGTTTGCAATTTGGCAGTGGTGGTATAGTCCCCGGATGTCCGCACTGACACGTGACTGAGGCCCTGTTAGGGTATATTTTCAGCCTCGATAATTTGGGACCGTTATTCGGAGGATAACCCAGTATTTACATAGATCTGAAAAAAAAGGCATTACTTTGAGAATGGGGGGGGGGGGGGGTTAAATGTAATATTGCTCACACATTATGCAGTTGCAACCAGTACCAAAGCTGTTACATAAATGTAGGGGCCACTGTCCAAAGACACCATGTCATCAGAAACCTGTAAAACTGACTTTCCTGGGGGTGAGCATGTTCAAAGTGTGAAATACAGGCAGTACAGACAGTTCATAATAAATAAGAAATTGTTTCACTGTTTTTCTCCAACAGCATTTTGTGTTGTATGTGGAGACACTGAGAACTTATAGCTACATTTTTATCTTGTACATTTTTGCTGAGTTCTGCTTCTCCATTTTTGAATTCTCTTTCTATGGACTCAACACATTTGTAAGTATATTGTAGTTGATGTTTTAATAAATTAGAATGCACTAAATTGTATTTACTGTGGGGAAAAGGGGGGGGGGGGGATTGACAGAAAGTAAGGGATGTTAAGATTTGATTGCTTGTGTGGGCTTTGGAGATGGTTAGGGAGAAGTGGCTGTGGGTTGTTTGGTAAGTATGAATTTGTGTAGGATTCTGATCACATTAGGCCATGAGTCTGTGGACTGGACAGCGGCTGCTACAGAATCAGAAGTTCAAGAGATGATTCATGACAGTGATTATCTACATATGGCTCTGCTGTGTTAGCCTGAAGAAGTGAATTAAGGTTCATAGCAAAAGCATATAGACATGGCTTAGTGCATCAAAGCCTGGCATGTGATATGACATCTAGTTCAAGAATGGAGGTCGATGCGGTCACTGCAGCTGTCGGCTGTCTTGAGAACCAGCTGCTTACATGTCATGATTGTTACTGACTCACAGAGCATGCTGAGTCATGATTGTTACTGACTCACAGAGCATGCTGAGTCATGATTGTTACTGACTCACAGAGCATGCTGAGTCATGATTGTTACTGACTCACAGAGCATGCTGAGTCATGATTGTTACTGACTCACAGAGCATGCTGAGTCATGATTGTTACTGACTCACAGAGCATGCTGAGTCATGATTGTTACTGACTCACAGAGCATGCTGAGAAAGGTGGAGCTAGGTATACTCCATGCAGTGGCAAGCATTGCTGCAGAGGTCCCAGATAGATGGTGTCCTTCTAATATTTTCTCCAGGTCATGCTGGTATGTTGGGAAATGAACTGTCTCGTTCAGTATCATTTGGTGGTAAATTGAATAAACCAATGAACAATCTTTATTTTCAAAGGGTTAAGAATTGGGCACACAGGCCCGTTGAAAATTCTGCCTTTCCAGCCCACTTCTTGCATACAGTTATTCATTCGTACATCATTTCATGGTTCAAAATAAAATAAATTTTCACATCTAAGTCTTAATTAAAAACGCTGGAATATGCTCTCATTATACTTACATTACTAAACTTTTTAAAAAAGTTAGTAATAAACCTAATCCAATAATGTTATAAGCCAGATAGGTTGCATGATATAAACATCAGCGACAACAGGTTAAATATTAGTTACAAATGCTGGAATGCACTCGACTGGCATTTTCATTTTTAAACTGTGATAACTTTCAGTAAAAAATAACACACTCAATGGAAATACATCACATGCTCAACATACTACAGCACAGACTTCTTAAGGGGCATATAGATAGTGTTTAATGAGATGCTTGACACGCTAGATGCTGTAAGGGTCCCTGTTGGGAACAAGTAAACAGTACTGCGGCACAAACAGGTCTGAAGACAATAGGAAGGGCAGGAAGGACTGACTGAAGTTTCTGACTGTGGCTCAAAACTCAGGGGAGGGGCGAGAAGGCCATACAATCGGACTGTCAACTGAAAAAGGCACTCTGCAGTTGCTGCTGTAGATGGGGATGGTGCAATTATAGGAGTGTCCTGAGTGCTATGGTAAAGATGATTGGGCTTGTGGGGTTGGGTGAAATTTTTTGTTTGGACTGTTTTGAGTAGGAATCTGATTGTAAGTCCCCATGTTGTGTGCTGAGGCCCCATTATGGGAGCAGACCCCTGCTCCCTAACAAGCATATCATAAGAGTAATCTAATTAGGAACATTTCTTTGAAGTCGGAGTGCATCTGCCTGAGAAGCGATAAACCAACAACCTGCATACAAATAAGCCAGATCTGTAAAACGCATGAGCATGCAAACTTCAAGTTCTGGAATAAGACCAAAGTCTAGAAGTGGACGAACAACCAGACTTTCTGCCTGTGTTTACAGCTGGTGAATGCTAAGAAGAAGATTGCAAGAGGAGAACGATGTGGAAAAGAAAGGGGAAAAAAGGAAAGGAAGAAGGCACGGAAAAGCCAGAGGTAGAAAAGGAAAGAAACAGAAGATGATGATGTGGTGGTAAAAGAAAGGGCTAAATAGTAGAAGAAAATGAGCGTGGATGACAGAAGAAAAACAGGGAAAGAAGTAGCAGAAGAAAATGAGAAAAAAATGACGGAGGAAGAGATGGAGTGGACGTGGATGAGAACAGAAGAAAAACAGGGAAGGGAGTAGCAGAAGAAAATGAGAAGAAATGACAGGGGAAGAGATGGAGTGGACGTGGATGCGGACAGAAAGAAAACAGGAGGGAAGGGAGTAGCAGAAGAAAATGAGAAGAAATGATAGGGAAAGAGAAGGAGTGGATGTGGATGAGGACAGAAAGAAAACAGGAGGGAAGGGAGTAGCAGAAGAAAAAGCGGGAAGAAAAGAGGGTAAAATATAAACACTAATCTCATGTTCTGTGGGGAGCAGCCAGGGTGTAGTGGCTAGATGCTCACCTGTGGATCTGGAGGTTGTGAGTTTGAATCTCAATGAAGCTGGACTTTTCAGAAATGACCTTGGCTCCCAGCTTTGAGAAGCTGCCAGGTAAAGGCGTCTGACGTGATGCGGACCACATCACCTAATAAGTACAGATTGCTCTGTAAAATATAGTTCTAGCACTAAATGCCCGATAGGCTCAAAAGCGTGGAGAAGGGCCATCTACTTTACTTAATCCTGTATTGTATTCCTATCTACAGAGGCTGGCTTTTATAGTGTTTCTCTGGCTGTACTGGCTAGCAAGAACAGTTGGCAACGTAAGTCTTTGTTTACTCGTTCAAAGATATAAAAAGAAAAAAAAAAACGAACGAAAAGTAGATCAGCGAGCTTCACAATATAACAAACACAAACAAAAAGTGAACGTTGCGGCTACAGAGACTTCATCAGCACATACATAAATCAAACAAAAACACAAAATCACTTAACTGATATATCCTAAAGCAGCCACGTTGTCTTGTCAGTGTAATGAAGAAACGTGTGGTCCAAGAAATAAATAACCCTGGAATACCAAGGGCTGTGACTCTAGAATTTAGGTGAAACTGTGTAGACAGTTCAGTCCCCTTGGTATCTGGGTATGTTTAGTCATACACCATTTTATTATTCTCTTGATTATGTGTATGAATTGTTGGCACCTCTCCAGGTAATGTTCCACTTTGCTATATGTAAGCTAGGGCATCATTGCCCATGGTGATACCATTGAAGCCAAGGATGAAGTTCTTCCTGCCCATACTATAGAGACCACGTCTTACCCAAGCATCATGATCTCTCATTTGGTCTGCAAAAGAAAGGCAACAACAATACATTTATTTATAAAGAGCTTGATGTAGCTGCCTGATCAGAAGAGCACGCTCAGTTTGTCCAAGCGGTTGCTTCTTAGACGTGCTGCCCACCAAGACTAAGTGCCTGGTCTGCTCTGCCATCGCATTCAATTTCAGGTTGCATTTCCTCTTTCTCAGACAAGGCTAATATCCTTTTTTTCTTAACATTCTCTAGATGTAAACTCCGAAAGAAAGTCCATATCTGGTCTTGTAACAGAAACTTGTGTTTTGTGTGTACATGTTTTTACAGATCTGGCTGCCCGGCTCTCTAGCGTAGTTGGCTAAACCAGATTGCGCAGAGACCGGGTGACGAACTCCTTGTGGTCCGGGTTCAATCCCGGGGGTAGGCAGGAAAGCCACATTTCTCCCAGATTTACGGTATTTACAATGGAATCAAGGCCGAAAGGTTGCGATATCCATAATACAACTCATGGCTTCTGGATACTAAAACAAACAAACAGATCTGGCTTATTTTTATGCAGACTGTTGGTTCCTTGCTCTCAGCTACAGCTTTGAAGGAAACACCCCCTATACTCCCTGTGTGGACCCCTTGGGGGGGGGGGGGGGTCGGGGGGGGTAGACCCACTGCCAACCTAACATGCAGGAGCCAGCTAGTATCCTCTTTCTATGTAACAGCCAGGTCATTGTTTGATTGCACTTTCTTCTTTTAATTTCAGATTGGTATGGCCATCATTTTCTTCTCTCGCATCCAGGAAATAGAAGATGACCTGGCACTGGAGATCAGGTCTATAGACAGGAAATATGTGCATTCCTATGTAAACTTTTGATAAAGTGCCTTATCAGTTGTGTTTCTTCTTCTTCATCAATGGAGAGTTCTGATCGTTCACCCACTTCTGGACTTGTCTTGTCCCAGGAATTGACTTTTGCATGCACATCCATTTTACAGATCTGACCTATTTGTATGCAGACTGTTGGTTACCTGCCTTTCAGGAAGGTGTGTTTCGACTTCAAAGGAAACATCCATGATTAACGCCTTTACCAACATGCTTGTTTTACTGCAGAGGAACGAAACTCCGACTCTACAAGAGCCTCATTATGCCAGTTCTTCTTTATGGAGCGGAATGCTGGAGAATGACCAAAAAGGATGCACACAAGCTGTCCACCTTCCACCACACATGTCTACGTAGAATTATTAAAATTTTCTGGCCAGATACAATCTCAAACACTAAACTACTTCAAGACACAAACCAAGAAACTCTGGACAGCATGATAACCAAGAGAAGATGGAAATGGCTTGGCCACGTTATGAGAATGACTCCTGATATACCTGCCAAAACAGCTCTCACACGGACACCAGAGGGAAAGAGAAAACAGGGGTGCCCAAAAAAAAACATGGGAGACAAACGATGGAAAGTGACCTGATGCGGCATCTTTGACATGGAAAACTGCACTAAAGATTGCACAGGACAGGAAAGCATGGAAAGTCCTCTCTGAAGCCTCATGTGCCACTGGGCATAACGAGAACTGATGGACATGCTTGTTAGGTGGCAGTGGATTATTTTCCCCTCCACCAGTGGAGCACCAGAACCTAAATAGAGGAGTTGTGTTTGACATCCTGCTGTACTGGCTCTTAAAACTGTCTCTGCACACCAGCAAATCTGGCAGCAATGACTGAGGGAATTATGATGGTTACAAATATCCTAACTTGCCACCACAAACAAATAATAAAATAGTCAAGCAAGTATGATAACTACACTGGTAGGGTAAAATTCCGGAATTGATGCCTAGAGAACCGCAGGGTCTTTTCATTAACTGGAGGTTTATGCAGCTTTTACCCATTTTGATTGTTATGATACCTTGTCTATCGTACAGCTTGAAATTCACAACTATGGAACATGGACAGAATTCATTTCAAACCATCGAAATGGCAGCATAGGTAACAGAAATGTATATTAACGAAGCATAGGTAAAAAAACAAACACAGAAACAATTTACAAACATAGTAGACTGTAATGCTTTGTCTAGAATACAAAAAATTTTTGGTTTGACAGACATGACCAATGATGACACCTTATTTGGGGTGCCTAGTTGATCATGTTCTTAGTGCACTCGTTTCCATAGCGAAGCGCGCACGCCATTTGGAGGTAACAGGTTCAATTCCCGGCACGGTAACTAAAGCTTTAGATTTTTATGTTGTCTATTGCGCTCTATCTTTCTAAGTGCGGATCAATACATTGTGTTTGTTTATTACATTTACGGCCTCAAGGGTTCCCCGTTTATTTACGTCAATCAGTTAACCTATACTGGTCTAGGCTCCTTGCTCCATCTAAACTCCCACCCACAGCTGTTAAGGGTTATTATAATACATATGATGTGCCATACTTGATCTGCATCTATAGGTGCATGCCCAGCTGTTGAGGGCCTGTACAGTGAGCTGCGGTTTTCACTGTCTAACATGGTTTGTGTTGTGAACTGCAGATTAAAATAATGGTGGTGCCTCATACAGTTGTGTTTACAACTACTTTCGTTTCAACTTGTTTCCATCCACGATGAACTATGGGTGTAGTGCTAGGCTGTCTGAGCTGGCACTTCTGACGACTGCCTTATGCTTTTAATGTGTGTGCATGCTGTTGGATTTGCTAAGACTATAGTGTTTTGTCTTGGGGGGGAAAGAGGGACAATGAAGGATATTCCATATAGCTTTCATTGGCACAGGAACATAGCAACTATGGGATGACCTGTTTACTATAAAGCTGGAACTGGTTACCTGGAATGTAATGAAATATAGGCAGAAAGGGGTTAAACGAATAAAGCATACGTTTCAGAGGAGCATAAAAACACGCCTATCCCTCACTCGTTGGCATGACAGAATACAGTGATTTGAAAGCTGGCCGGGCCAGCTATAAAGAACATCTGCACGATAACTGCCATGACATCTGACAGTGAAGGATGAAACATTCGACGAGTACCCGTGAGCAAGCAGATGCACTGTGACCAGCTGAAGAGATACGTTCATCCAAACGTGACCACCAAAGACAGGTGACAGGGGAGTGATTGAGAAGGCACGCCAGAAAGAGCGGGAAAGCGGGGAGTAAAGTCAGAGCCAGTTAGGACCGGACCGTTTGAGAGACCAGTTGAGAAAACTAGTGCTGTACTTCGTTTAGAAGGTATATGTTAAACTTGGAGTTTAGCTAGAACAGTGATTAAGGAACTCGTAGAGAGACATAAGAATAGACAGTAACAAGATAATGAAGTGTTCATATACTATTGCTTATTGAATTTATGAAGTGTGTGTGAAGAGAATATTGTGAATAAACCAGCTCTTGTGTAATTGTTACATCACTGGCCTTGTTCTTGAGTACGATTGAAGAGAGCTACATCTATATCCCGACACCTTGGCCGAATTAGGCACATCTATTTCTGGGGGGATGTATAGGCACGACTGTGCCACAGTTACCTGATTACCCTACACTGGTAAGTTGACCTATTTTACTACTCATTGTTCCCCCGTGTGGGTTCCAGGGCCACAATGTGGGGAAAACAAGAATAGACCCACTGCCTCCCCAACAATCATGTCGCCAACGCAACTAACTGGGTTCATTTTTGAAGTCAGAATGCACCTGCCTGAGCTGCAGGGGAAAAAAAAAAAGGCCTACACACAGATAAGCCAGATCTGTGAAACAGATGTTTTTGCAGCATTCAGGTTATGGAACAAGACTGAAGCCCGGAGGTGGACGAACACCAAAAATTTTCCGCTGGAGTTTTCAGCCGGTAAATATGAACAAGACTGCTCACTGTTTAGCATACAGATCCGTAATTTGTGGTCACTTTTGCTATTTAAATGTGATACGGAGCCAGAGGCTTGGTCAACATGGATAGGATTGGTGTCATTGAAAGTCGGAGTGTATCTGCCAGACTGGCTAGAAACAACAGTGTGCACAGACACAAAAAAGCCAGATCTGTAAAACAGATGTGCAATCAAAAGACCTGGAGAAGAAGACAAAAGTCCAGAAGTTGATGAACACCTAAGAGTTTATTTATTCTGTGAAAACGTAAAAGAAAAGAAATTTAACAGAAAAAGATTCACAGCTGTTATTTTATATGTTTATTACACACACACAATGTGCCATACTTACAAATGATAATTTGTTAATTAAGATGTTTTAAAATACATTTTGGAAATGAAATGTGTGCATCTATAAATCCCCCCCCCCCCCCCCCCCCCCCCCAAACAAGAAATTGTTTTCCTCTGTGCTTTAGAAATTAAATGAGAAGTGACAGAAAAAAAAATAAGACAAATTACTACCTAACAGTCAGTTCCTTTTTTTAAATGTCAAAATCAAGCATATTGACCCCACCTTCAGAGCCATAACAACTGTGCGCAGTAAAAAAAAAATTTACATACACAGCAAAAGAACAGACTACGCCCACAATCACTGTGTGATGAAGGTTGCATACACAATGATTTTGCTGTGAGCATGCTACAACAATCATCGTGTTACAGGCATGTTACGTACACAATGATTCTGTAATAAACATTATAATGGCAATGATTCTCAGCTTAATCAATCAAAACTGTGCACATCATCACCCTTGAACCAAATGTGAAGGAACAGCCAAAAAAACAACCATTTACCCCACAAACCAGATCTGTGATGGAAACTATGGGTCCTGGAACAAGAGTCAGAGCAAAATGGTGGACACTGGAGATAATGTGGCCTTTTACCCTGAACCAGTTATTTCTGGGGGGGGGGGGGGGGGGGAGATGACCTTTGAAAGGTGTAGGGATATTATTTGCCTGTTGCGTTTAGTGTTACAGGGTCATGGAGTGAGTCAACTGATGCATTTTATGTCCGGCCACACAGAATGTTAACATCTAATGCTTCACACTTCCTTTTTACTGATTATTCATTCCCTTTACACACCCCCCACAGCCTTTTTTAAAATGCAGATAAATAAACAGAAAAATAAAAAAAAAAATAAGTGACCAGTGTTTTTCAGTTTTTTTTTTTCTTTCTTCTCAAAGCTTCCACAGTGTGAACAGATTCAGCAAGAAAATACAGAAATCAGGGGTCCAGTGTCCGCAATGCTGGACACTGGAGGTACCATAAAACAGACATTTCAAGAGGCAAGGATCCCCAGCACAATGCTGGACACTGGAGGTACCCTAAACTGGACATTTCAAGAGACAAGGATCACCAGCACAATGCTGGACACTGGAGGTACCCTAAACTGGACATTTCAAGAGACAAGGATCACCAGCACAATGCTGGACACTGGAGGTACCCTAAACTGGACATTTCAAGAGACAAGGATCACCCGCACAATGCTGGACACTGGAGGTACCCTAAACTGGACATTTCAAGAGACAAGGATCACCAGCACAATGCTGGACAAAGAAGACAAAGTACATTAAGCATGAAAATACACTTGCCAGTGGTGGATCAGCACAACGATGGACACAGGAATAGCTAAGAATGAGAATAAATTCAGGTGCTCCAAGAGACAAGAAGGACAAGTTGGCAGCAACAGAACACATCATGATCTTGAAACCCAGGGTGTACAAACTCAAGTGGATCAGTCAGTTACCATCGTTTGGAGAAGTGTAGACAGAATAGGAGAAAATTAACCACCACGGCAGGCCAAGAGACCTCCAGGACGACAACATTCGACAGTCCCTGACTGACAGAGGGCTGGCATGGAACAAAGCCAACCAGAAAACTGCTGATAGGGAAGTCTGGCAATGTTTCAGGCAAACCTCTAAGATACCATGGTAGTATCCACTAATTATATTCACACCAGCACTGTGCTACCAGTGCCAAAGTTGGACACTATCAAAGCTAACCTGTGTACAATTAATACCTGTGAAATGGGATGCCTCAGGGAGCTACAAACTACAAAATATACAACTATGCATCAAATCCCTTGAGAAAGAGAAGATCTAATGGTTTAGTCATCTCATTAGAATACAATAACATCTACCAACACAGGCACTACACACCAAAATACATGCAGGCAAATGAAGGACCTTTTCTATGCCAGTGACACATAAGCTAAATAAAGACATTTTTATAGACAATCAGCACTTGGAGGGTGATGAGGTCAACATCCATTGACTCCCTTTACTTCCCAAGACATCACCTGGTACACACTAGGAGAACAGACCCATTAAAAAAAAAAATCAACTGTGATACGGATTTGGACAATAGACACTCAGCTTGCAGTCAAGGGGCTGGTTTAAAAAAAAAAAGAGAGAGAGAGAGAGGACCAACAAGTGATGATGATGAAATTTATGAATCTTTAAGGAATCTATAGGCACTATGCTAAGACCCCCCCCCCCCCCCACTTCCACAAATACATAAATGCAGACAGACAGATGTATTCATAATTACCACTTATGGCTCTTCAGACAGCAAGTCTTTAAACCCCTGCTATAAGCACTATGAACCAAACATCATACAATCTTCTCTAGCCTGTAGTTACATCTGAATACATTCATAAGTGGCCCTAGTTTCCAAATCAACCTGAATGAACATTAAAATATACCACACATCATATGTCTTCCCTGCCTGTAGACTCAACTGTAAACATTCATGGATTAATTCTGACCATAGTCTAACCCTCTCGCCTGGCAACACTTGAAGACAACATTTATAAACAAAAATTTGCCATGACCCAATTGGAATTCCAGAAAAAGAATTCTTCAAAAATTTGCATTTAACAAATTTAAAATACAGGTCACTAATAAATTTGAAAAAATATTTATCTCCGTTTTTGTCATTTTCAAAATACATAAAGATGTGTAAAGGGAGTAATCATGAAACAGTGTGAAGCATTAAATGGACATTTCCTGGGACCTAAAACATACAGGTATCGGGCGTCTCATGCTGTGACCTTTAACACTGAGGCTTGCAGGAAAATCTGATGCCAGCTTGGCCTTTAAAGAGTTCTGGCTGAAAGGAAAACGCATCTAAATGCTACTTTTAGTTAATGTATTCATACACTGAGCCCCTGAACGTTTGCGCAAATGCAAAAACAGCCAAACGTATTAATTATGCATAAACAAGTAGGAAAAGTGACATTTACGACGGGACTGTACATAACGGAAAATGTCAGTTTTGCGGCTTCTTGGGGCAAAAGGATTAACAATTCCTGTTATAAACTATTTTATAAACCACACATCATAGATCGCTAGCTGGCAGCTATATCTGTATACATTCATGGATTATTTCTTGCTAGTTTAAGAATCCCTGCTATCAACTATATTATAAAGTGTTGCCAAGCCTGTAGTTGTATCTGTACATATTCAGGAATCAAGCGGACCTCTACAAACAACTGCATTATGAGCCACACATCATACACTCTTCCTTATTCTGTAAAGAACATGCCAAAATGGCCATGTTTTTATTTCTCTGGCTATCCTTCACTTCGTGTCCTGCAATATTCTCCTTGTCTTCTTGTTTCTGATCCAGCTTCAGTTTGTCCAGTTTGAGCAGTTCGGGACTGGCTGTTGTAGTGTTGCTGTTTGAGTTCAGCAAACGGGTTTTGTCCACGGTAAACTGGATGGCTTGAGCAGCAGGTTTGGTTCGGAGATAATACATTCCAGTTTTTAATCCCTGCAGACAAAATTAGATGTACAAGTCAATATTTACATACATCAAAAATTCTTTTTTTTAAAGTATATTTTATTATTTGTACAGTCTCTGTAGCCGGCCACGTGTTGCTGTGGCTCAGCCTGGTTAGGTGGAAAACTAAGAAAAGAGAATGCGCATGCTTCTATTATGTTTAATTTCACAATGCTTGTGGGTATACAATATTTTTTGTTGTACCATTGTGTGCGCAGATACACTGGTTTGCAGACTCTAGAACATGCAACATATAACTGTCCATGTGAGAAGCAAAGCATGTCTAAATCGCATAATTCTAAAGACTGGCCTTGAGCTTTGTTGATGGTGATTGCAAACACCAATCGAACTGGGAATTGCAATCTCTTAAAATGAAATGGCATATTCATTAGAATGAGAGGAATGAGGACATTTTCACCTATGAAAGATCCTGTCAAGACTTGCTTCTATGACCTTGCTCATTAATTTGTTTACTGCAAGCTGTGTGCCGCTGCTCATTAATGTGTTTACTGCAAGCTGTGTGCCGCTGCTCATTAATTTGTTTACTGCAAGCTGTGTGCCGCTGCTCATTAATGTGTTTACTGCAAGCTGTGTGCCGCTGCTCATTAATGTGTTTACTGCAAGCTGTGTGCCGCTGCAAAGCTTTGGCTGGTTGATATGGCTACGGTCAAGGACACAGCTCAATTCCAACGCAATGTCACACGAAATAATTAAATCAAAATCTATGAAAATTAAATGTAACAATAGTCGGAAACATTGAAATAGAATCATTGTATGCGAAATGATCAAATCTAATGACTGCAGGCTCATCACTGATCCACCTCATACCTGGGAAAAGGCTCTTATCACTGGCCCCTCAGTCATTCAGAAATATATGGTGATGTGATCACTACGTAATGTGCAATGGCGGTGAGCATAGTGTTAGTTACCACTGCCAGTGTATCTGAATAGGGTGGAGAACAGTACATATTTTACTTAGCGTCCCCCTCTAATAAGTTTATACCTATATAATAATAGGTATAGGAAAACATGTGCGTATTCGAATGCAACGTTGTGTCAAAGCAATCCGTGAATAACTTTTGAAATTTAAGATTTAGAACAAACAAATTTCTACATTTTCATTTATATAGATATCAAAGCTTTAGCTACGGAACCTTCAAATTTTTTGTGTCCGCTGACGAGAAGTTCTGGCTGCTCGTCCGCTTCTGGACTTTGTGTTGTCACAGAACTTGAGTTTTGCGTGCCAAATCTATTTTAGAGGCCTGGCGTATCTGTATGCAAACACCTGGTTGCTTACCTTTAGGGCAGATACACTCCAACTTTGAAGTAAACCCCCTAATTAGTTGACTACGGACTCTGTTGACTCTTACAACATGCTTGTTAAGGAGGCAGTGCCCCACACAAGGAGAAAAAAGTAAACTACACACACAATGGAACCTGGAGCTAAACAGGAAATAGTCAAGTAACCAATGGGATGAATTCAAGAAGAAGTCAGGGTGATGCCGGGACAACTGCTAAAAACAACATTTACTAGACAAAGAGGTTGTGACGTACAGTACATCACCACCCTCTGTGTCTAAAAAATGTGGATACATTAGGCACATCTTGAGGCAAAGCAGATAAAGAATCACAAAAAAGGGGCACTGAAATGGGAGACAAATAATGGATTTAGGCAGCGACAACATCAAACACAAGAACAAAAGATAAGAAAGGCTGGATTTCATCAATGATAGTGAAAGGACATCACACAACAGTAAGAAAGTGGAATGTAGTGTGAGCTCTATGTAACATATAAACAGTATAATGCTATAGTGATGTGTAACAGTTAACTCATATACAGTTTGCTTATAAGGCGTTGGCAAACCATCAAATAATTAGTTAAGCCCCCGCAAGTCTCGTGAGAATAGTATTATCTCTCTACTGGTTGTTATCTCCTAAAGGACTTTATGTAAAAAAAAATGTTTGTGCTACGTCTTTTGACCGTAACACACACACCCCATCTCTGTGAGTCACTTCCTGTCCAACATTTTACTCCCATGACAACATGCAGGCGCGGAACCTCCACTGTTTAAGATCTCTGCTAGTCAAGCCAGGATGGAGACTAACAGGCCTCACTGTAAGGCTCAGCGATTTTATGTAATCTTACATCTTCTTCTTCTTCTTTCGTTCGCCTGAAATAAGTTGTCTATATCAGCAGTTTTGTCTCATGTATAAATTTCACTGTCGTTGTTAGTTCATTCAGTGGTCCATAGAGTTTACGTTCCACTGTTGTTCTTTCTGGCCAAAAGGTTTGCCTTAATGTGTCAAAATCGGTGCAGTACATGCTCTGCGGTCTGGGGCACATTTCCACAGGTGCACATGGCTGATACACCTATCTTGAATTTTGTGTACATGTGGTTACGTAATCGGTTGTGCCCTGTTCTGAGGCGGAAGATAATGACTTGTTCTGGTCTGTCCATAATAAAATAGTCGTCTTGTGCTGGGGCTGGTGGTTTCCTGATCTTTTAATGATTCTTTTCTTTTGGTGGTATGTGACTGGTACATCTGGCTGCTCTTTTTTCGCACCTTCCCCTGCCAGTTGATCAGCTTTCTCATTTCCAGGCACTCCACAATGAGACGGTATCCACTGCATTACGACTCTTCGCTGAGTGCTGAGTTGTGTCAGCAGTGTTTGCAATTCTGGTAGTTTCCTAGACTGGAGTGCTTTAAGTACTGATTTAGCATCTGTAAGCATTACCACATGCTGTAAGCCAAGGTTGGTATTTAGCAGTTTCTCTGTAGCTATCTTAATAGCCTGGGTTTCTGCATCATAGTTATGGCAGTACTTCCCGGTTGGTACGCTGGACTTATCCCTAGTACCATCTGGGAATTCGATGTACACTCCAGCACCACAATTTCTAACTGCACTTTCTGCGGACCCATCTGTATAGACTCTGACCCATTGTTCTTGTGGGTATTCTTCATCAATATAACTGAGGGTGGCCATTTTGCGTTGTACACTATCTTGCTCTTTCTTGTCAAATATCCCTTTCACATTTGTCTGGATTTGTACCGTTAGTTTACATTTTTCTCTCCATGGGGTTTGTTCCGGAATACTTTTAAGTGGGCAGCCAATTTCTGGAAGGTCAGCAGTTTGTCTACATATTCTTTTTGCTTGGTGTATAAAGCTGCTTCTTTTTAACCGCCCCAAGGCTAGGTTTTTAAATCTATTTTCAATCGGGTGATCTGGCATACTGAGGAACTTTTCAGCTTGTATTTGCAACTTTGTATCTCTGTGTTCTCTCAGTGCCTGTGTTTTCCCAGCTTTCTCCATTTCTAATATGGGAGTTGATTTCATCCCTCCTGTGATGACTCTGAGCGCTTGATTTTGCACTTTGTCTAACTCCTTTAATGTGGTACTAGATGCTGAACACCATGCAGTTGACCCATATTCCAAGTGTGGAAGTATGCTCTGCTTGTATACTTTATTGAGTATTTTCCCATCTGCTCCCCATGTGGTTCCACTTAGTTTTCTTAGAATTGCTGTCTTCCTCCTGGCTTTGGTTGCTGCCTTGTTGATATGTTTTCTCCATGTCAACCTGTCATCAAATGTGACTCAGAGGTATGTGGGCTCTTTATCATCTCTCAGGGGTATTTCGTTTATTTTGATGGTGCCGGCTTTTTGCTTTGGGGAGAGGGTGAATAGTGTGGTGCTACATTTGTCTGTGTTGATGCTTGTAATCTTATATGTAACTGTACCACTGCAGAAAAGATACAATTAGGAATAAAGACATAAGAGAGAAAAATCAGCACAATCCCAACACTAAATTACTTACAAAGACAGCAAATCAAATGGTTTGCCCACTTAGAGAGAATGCCTGGTGACACGATACAACAAAGCAAGGAGAAGGTTGTAGAACTTAAGGTAAACCAAAAACAAGATGGAAAGATAAAATGAGAGAAACAAAGCAGCCAAATTAAGTCGACTCCTAAAGCGGTAAAAGAGAAAAAGAAGAATGGACCCACTGCTTCTTTAACAAGCATGTCCTAAGAGTCGATTAAACAGGCATTTCCTTCAAAGCTGGAGTGCATCTGCCTGAGAGGCCAAGGAACCAACGGTCTGCATACAAATAAGCGAAATCTGTGAAACAGATGTGCAGGCAAAACTCAGAAGTCCAGAAAAGAAGACAACTAGCCCACAATGGAGGTGCTAAACCACGTGTGGTGGTGCTCCAGGACATACTTGACTAGCTTGATATCTTCAACAGAAACTTATTGCAGAACTTACAAGCTTCCAGGCATAGAAATGCATGCTGGACAACTTCCCGTAGTTTGGTTCAGCAATGTGAATGTTTAGCGACTGGCTCTGGTCGATGAAAGCTCCACGATCGGCAGCCATCTCTAGGACAACCTGCAACAATACATGTCATTTAATGTTCACTATTTACATACAGCAATTACAGACATTTATTATACTAGTTTGAATCATCCCCCCCCCCCCCTAAACCAGCCATACGAAACATTGTTCTAAGGCCGCCACTAGTCCCTCACATTTCGTCTTGCAATGTTAACTCAGCAGAGCCAGATCCCTCACCTCTGCCTCACACACACAAAACATTTCCACAGTAGACAGGGTAGTCCAGCAGCCCAGGAGCCTGTCTGCTCCAGTCGTAGGTGGCAGATACTTATGCCCATCTGGTGTAGATGTGCTCTCAGAATGTAGAGCCCCGTCTGAAGACTACAAATTATTGTTCCCTCCTGTTGAGTTTGCTTCTGTGGTCACTGTTACAAATTAGTAGGGTATTATATTAAAATAAATTATATTGTGTACCTAGAAAGTCCAGACTCTAGAACAATAAACTAAATTGTGTAACTAGAAAGTCCAGACTCTGGAACAATAAACTAAATTGTGTAACTATACAGTCCAGACTCTGGAAATATAAACTAAATTGTGTAACTAGAAAGTCCAGACTCTGGAACAATAAACTAAATTGTGTAACTATACAGTCCAGACTCTGGAACAATAAACTAAATTGTGTAACTAGAAAGTCCAGACTCTGGAACAATAAACTAAATTGTGTAACTATACAGTCCAGACTCTGGAACAATAAACTAAATTGTGTAACTATAAAGTCCAGACTCTGGAACAATAAACTAAATTGTGTAACTAGAAAGTCCAGACTCTAGAACAATAAACTAAATTGTGTAACTAGAAAGTCCAGACTCTAGAACAATAAACTAAATTGTGTAACTATAAAGTCCAGACTCCGGAACCCAAATGGGAAAAGAAAAAGAAACCTAAAAACAAATGGACAAGACACTCAGAGATTTGAATAATGTGGAAAAGACATGGAAAAAGCTGTAGGAGATGAAAAAAAGCAGGATGGTCTGGCATGAGTTTTGTTTAAAGGTTTCAGTAAGAGATTAAGAGCAGAAGGTTGTGTTGAAACATTAGCATCAAGCAACTGCTACATTTCCAGGGGCATCAGACAACTCCTGGTCATCCATGTAAACAACTGTGGGCTATAACCAGTCAAACAGTTTATTACAGAGCAACAAATGAAATGGTTTGGCCATCTGACAAGAATACCCTGTTACCACCATGCTAAAGAACTATAAGGAACACATAGCAAGGGGAAAGACCACAGAAAAGATGTGATGAAGTCACCAAAAACAGCCTCAAGGACATGAAGATCAACTTATCTAACTCACTGGAAAGAGAATACAGAAGATCTTTACACCCCCACCCCCTTTTCTTTTAAACACTTCGATAAAGTAACCAAAGGAAGTGAAGAAGAAAAAGAAGTGGGTCACATAAACTCAGCTCTTAAGATTTCAAAGACTGTTTGGTCTACTGGGTGAAGCAGAAACAAATATAAACATTTCCACACCATGAAATGTACTTGCTGCTGGTGGTGGGGTGGAAAGGGGTGTAGAGAAGAGTAACTTGAACAGTGACACCTGTCTATTGATAGCTGAGAGTTGCCTAGAATGTCTACCTTTTGTTTAATCTCCCAAACAGTTTTGTACAAGGCCTTCAGATCATCAGGGATTGAGGCTATGCCTTGGATAGAGCCTCCTGCTGCAATCAACTGATTCTTTACATCCTCATTCCACAAGCCTTGCTCTGTCAGATCTATACAACAAAAGAAACAAAGCTGTCAGATCTATGCAACAGAAACAAAGTTGTCAGACCTATACAACATTAAAACTTAAATCAATACAATAGTAACAAAGAAAACAGCTCTACCAAATACACAACACCGGTCAAATGGATGTTAAAATAAAATCGCTTGGTCAGATCCATTCAACCCACAAGAATAGCTAGCTGAGATAACAATCAACCCCCCCCCCCCTTTCCACACCCAAAAAAATGGCTGACACATAATGTTTCAGGCGACAGTTTTCTTTTTGGCGTTTGCTTTCTAGACAGTTGCATTCCTGAATAGTGGACCTCCACAATCTAAAGATTGTGAGCAAAACATGCAGGCTGAGGCTGTTACCTCCATCAGCTGCCACCCCACTCCAACACAGCCCAATCAAAATACTCCCATGAAAAACACAGTTATTTTATTCTGGAACAAACAATCCAAGAATGGACATCACTGCCCTTGTGACATCCCCACAGTGGCTCCGTCCCCTTCTACAGCAGCCAGCGAAGAGTTTCTGTTCTGATGGTGCTAGTCGTAACTTGATCAACAGTCTTCCCCCCCCCCCCCTATCACCCTGTAGGTAGAAGAAAATCAACCATACCCCCCCCCCCCTTCTGCTCACTTACAACCGAATCCTTCCCTCCAGAGAATCTCTTGTGTTGGAATCACAAAAATAGCAGTTCTCGAAGGAGAACACAACCAATCCAGAAGAAAAATCACAGACAACCCACAATAATTAAACTAAATGGTTACAATGAAATTGGCCACATAGAAAAAAAAAACCGTCACCAATGTATGAGCGATGACAGCCTAACATCATGTGCCATACTCACAAGCGCAAGCTGTTATGTTTGGCCATCTCCCGTGATTGTCTTGTCCCCTTTTATGGCTAACCACCCAGGTAATTATCTTTCTGCCTTTCATTTGCTCTTTTTCCATCAGTCTTACTAGTCGTTACCATTTCTCCATTACATTCCTGCTCACAAACGCTCAAAAAGCAGGACTGTCAATTCTGCAATCAGTTTAAGACTTTCATCTGTCTCAAGGAGCACTGCTTCATTTGTTTTTCTATCATTCCGTATTCTTTGCCTCCTTCTTGTGATGAGTGTGGACAGAAATGGTAGAAAACGCAGAGGCAGACCAATATAAACGATGCTAGTCGGCCTAAAGCAATTGCATGAAAAAATACAACCGGTGAACAGACATGAGCACTTACCAGAACACATAATGATTATTATTATTCTTTATTTAAAAAAAAAACCCTTATCTTCGCTGACATCCCATACCATTAACTAAAAGTTAAACCTAAATAAAATAAACTAAACTATTTAAAAAATTGAACTAATAGATAACACCACCAAGGAAAGAAACATTACACTACCTTTTAACAGATGCTGGTTGACGATCTGAAACTCCCCGGACAGAACCCTGCGCGTGTAAATGTTGCTGGTGTATGCTTCTATGGATTCGTTATTTCCCAGAATCTGTGCGGTTGATGCCGTAGGCATGGGAGCCATCAACAGACTGTTCCTGACCCCAAACTTGGCGATCCGCTGCCTGAGACCGGCCCAGTCCAGATCCGTTGTCTTCAGATTAGAGAATGAAAGATATAACAAGTTATGCAACTGTGGAACTGGTAAAATGGTTGTTAACCCTGTGAAGTTGCAAAACTAACATTTCTGGGCGGGTCTAATTTCCCTTTCCTGACTTGTCTAAAGTGATGTGTCTTCTTTTTTGTTATTGTCTGAGTGGCGTGCCTGTTTGTGATATTTGTACCTGTTGGTAAACAGATACGACTCCATCAAGCTTTGTTGACCAGTTTAATTTCCCGGATGGTTTTGTGGGACATATGAGGTGTCCTCCCTTGAGGAGCGACGTGTGAACACTAAGAAAAAGACTGCCACAATTGTCTGGGGAAGGGGGTTCAATTTCTTCACCGCTAACAATTGGACAGCGTAGTTATAACTAGGGAAAGTAGTGATTTTTCTTGCTTAGTTTTCATTTCAAAATCAGAATTTAAACTCAGCTGAGACAGACAGGATTAAATGTTCCCAAATGGGCTGCAAACAGGTTTTCTGTGGGTCACCAGGCAGTGCTGAGCTAACCAAAAAAAAAAAAAACAAACTTACAAGGGAAAATGCAAAATCTGTTGATATGTTTTTATTTATCCTATTGAAAATCCTATTTTTAATGTACGAGTCAGAGGGTTACTTTGCCTCTACCAAATGGGGTTGCGACTTGAAATATGTTGGGAACCACTAACAATGCTAGTAAATGCAAACTGGACTCACCGAAGGAACCCCCCACATGTCGTGCTGCAGGATTCCCTTGCTGATGGGGCACCCGGGGTAAGTCTCGTAGGTTCCGTACTTCTCTGCCAGCTCACAGCTTGCATCCAGTGCTGCAAAGTACATGGTCTCAAAAATCTCCTTGTTCAGCTGCTTGGCCTCTGGGCTGTCAAAGGGGAAGCGCATCAAAATGAAGGCATCGGCCAAACCCTGGGCACCGATTCCGATTGGTCGATGACGTTTGTTTGATCTTTCTGCCTGAAAATTAAAATTAATATTTGACATAGTAATAGATAACTCCTTGCATTACACCTGCATAAAGTAGGACAAGAAAATTAAATACTGCATAACACAAGTAATAAGAATAGGTAGGCTTTGACAAGAGCAAGAAAATAAGAAAGAAAAAGTCAAAGTAGAAGATAATTATGTTGAGATACTATAGTCAATCAAACGATAAATATGAATTGAATAAATGTTGTTTCAAGGAAGGAAGTGAACTGGTATCTTCTTCTTCACTGGCTGTAAAGACCAGCAGAAAATTCTGTTTGTTCACCCACTTCTGGACTTTAGTTTTGTTCCAGAACTTGGAGTCTTGCATGCATATGCCCCCCACCGGCACTGGAACCCACAGATAAATAAGTTAAACAAAAGCTGTTTTAAGTAAAGAAGTGAGATGGCATTTAAAAACAGTAAAGGGATAGGAATTATTATATAGACGTAAACAAAACACCATTGGGAAGAAAGAAATGATACAAGAGGACGACAAATTACCTCTGAAACAGGACATTATTTGATGCCAATGAAATAAATAAATCTTGTTTAATGTAATGAAATAAAAATGATATCTGAGGATGAGAACTCACCTCTGGTACAGGGTAGTAGTTGATGTCGATGATCTTGTTCAGATTGTAAACAGCAACTTTGGTCACGTGTCGCAGGCGATCAAAATCATATGTCTTGTCTGGTTTCACGTACATGTTCAGTGCTATGGACGCCAGGTTACACACTGCCACCTGATGAAAAAAGAGAGTAGGATCTTTTGAACTAAAAACCCGCAGAAATGACTTTCAGAATACCACAAACCAAGAAGAAAAGAAAAATAATAACATCCCAAATTGTCTGAAGAACAGCAAGGAAGATTAGTTAGTAAACAGCACCTTGCCTCGGAAACTGAATCACTTTCTCTACGACAAGTGCCAGTCGATTAGAAATAATTAGAATAAAATAACAAAAGACATGGTGGCAGGAAAGAGGCAGGGACCAACCATCGTGAAGATGTGCACAGAATGTAGTAACGCCCTGGCTAGAAAACTGCACATAGCAGGAGAGTTGGCGAGAGACGAGGTTTCTTTCAGGCAGATCGACGACAGCGACATTCTGCAAAGGTCCTGCTACACACGATGATGATCACCCAAAGAATTCAATTTTTAAAAAAAAGTCGAAGTCTAGAGGATCGACTCAATTGCACCAAGTCTTATCCCACATGGCTCGCCCCCTCTCAGCACAGCGTGTACTCCGCAGCTCCAGCGATGATCCCCAAGAAATTTCGCAAAAAATGCACTCGTGAACTTGACAGCGCAGCCGTGAAATAAACCCATGACCTTTAGGAGCGCGAAGCAAATGACCTGACCACTTCATCCAAGAAGGATCCCTCAATTTTTTTTAAATATGTAGTTGTAAGTGGCGACGCCTGTGGCCTATGCATTATTCCACCCTTTGTATTTCCCATTCTATGGGTTTGATCCCAGCTGCCAGCAGACCCTGTGTTGGTTATGACGATGGCACTGAAAGCCAACCATAAAATTACCCAGTGAAATCAGCCAAAAAATGCTCTGGTTGGCCCTGCAATGCCATATAAAGGATACAAAACTTTAAAAAAATATAAAAACAATGGTAGTTAAGTGGGTATGATGTAAGCTTAAGAGCAGCAAACTGAGCTCACGGTGAGAGACACAAAGATTATTATTACTATTTTCTAATAATATCTTAAGTGTATAAAGATACCTGTACCTGACCTCAGGGGGCCAGCAGGCTCTGTGTTGGTTTTACGGATAACCATGCAACACTCCTGCCACACGTCCCCATCGTGCATTGTGGATAATGGTGTAAACTATAAACAAGGTTGCTGGGATGACCTCCTCTTCTTAGCACTCCCTGGTTGTATACTCCGCTAAACAAATCTGGTTGTTCGTCGTTCGACCTCACCCATTTTTTCTCAGAACTTAACGTTTATGTGCACATCCGTCCTACAGATCTGGCTTATTTGTAAGACTGTTGGTTCCTTGCGCATAAGGCAGATGCATTCCAACTTTGAAGGAAACACCCATATTAAGTCTGACACCCCCACCCCCCTAAGATAGGGTCCTGGAAAACAGGGAGACAACCTGCAACAACTTACCTCTTCAGGAGAGCTGTACTCTACAATTTCTGTGCACAAGTTACTGCACTTGATCGTGCCCAGATTCTGTTGGTTTGACTTGCGATTGCAGCTGTCCTTGTACAACATGTACGGGGTTCCTGTCTCTGTCTGAGATTCAATAATGGCGTACCAGATTTTCTGAGCAGGAACTGTCTTTCTTCCCTTTCCTTCAGCCTCATATCTGAAACAAACGAAATTGCTTACAGAATAACCCTAGCCATTAACAATCACAGTGAAATGAAAATTCTTTCCTGCGCTCATCCTCAAACCTGTTGTGCGGAGAAGCCACAAAAAGCCACACTAATGGTTGGGGCAAATTCCCCCTAAATGTTACTTTTCCCATATAGTTAATGCTACTGGCTGTGTTCACACCTGCACACATTTTGACGAGATCAGGATGTCAACATATTAAGCAAAAATAGCATTAAGGGTGGTTTTCTTTAGAACAAAATGGGTTTTAAAAAAGCCAAAATGGCGTCACATTTTCTCATAAGCCTCAAAGACAGAGCTCACGGCATGAGTGATCTGACATATATTTTTAGATCTTGACGAATGCATTTTTATTTAAATCTTCACTCTGTTATTGTTTAGTGATTACATCCTTTACATATATCACACATTCTGGTGGTGGTAGAATGTGATATAATGGGCTTCAGTTTGAAAAAGACAGAAGTAATGTATAATACAAGTGAAAAGTGTTATTTTAGGACATGTACAAAAACTTAAGTATCTACACACATGATAACTTTCGATGAAAAATTCATCAGAGCTAAATAACAAAATAGGACAGGCCAAAATTGCCTTCTATACAATGAAGAACATTTTGTGCAATAAATCTATGACACTGGAGGTTAGGAAAAGAATTATCGCATCAGCTTTCAATCCTAGACAATTAATAAACAAGCCGAAAATATCTTATAAAGCCGTGGAAATGTGATTTTACAGAAGAATCCTTAGAATTCCTTGGGCAGCAAACAGTAACCCAGATATTTTGAAAAAGGTAAGTGCTCAAAGGCATCATAACAAACAGCAAAAAGAGACAGTCATAATTTTTTGGGGGGTCATGTTATAAGAAGAGGGCAAATGGAACACGTGACCACAGGAAAGATCTGTGGAAAGATAGACAGAGGAAGACAGCATCAGAAGAATCTTGACAGCCTTTTGTCTTGGAGGGGTATCAGTCAGCACATGAACTGATACATGCAGTCAGAGATCACAGACTATAAGGAGGTATGATCGCTCATGCTAGTGCTCAAGGCACCTGACGACAACTATGTCTGCATTATGTAAATTCACAATGGAAAATACTTGAATCATGACCAAGTCTACAAAGGTAAATAGGCTGGCAGCCTATGCTTCATTTAAGGTTTCTTTCGGCCCAGCACACCCGAAATCAGAAAATCCTTAATCAGTCACCTTTTACGACCTGCTTGTTAAACACCCCCCCCCCCCTTCCAACAGAATATGAGCCCACTGAACCCACAAAGAAAATTTAGGGTTTCAAAGCAGACAAAAAAGAAGAAGACTTACTTCTCATAGAGCCGATCAAACTCTTCTCCCCACACGTCTGCGAGCCCTGGACACTCATGTGGACACATCAACGTCCAGTTCCCATTCGATTCGACTCTGCGCATAAATAAGTCAGGAATCCAGAGCGCGTAGAACAGATCTCTGGCACGTTGTTCCTCTTTGCCAGTGTTTTTCTTTAGATCAAGGAAGTCGAATACATCCGCATGCCAAGGCTCCAGGTAAATAGCAAATGCACCTGGCCTCTGAATAACAAATAAAATCACTGTGAGGCTTCACCTAACATTTGCAGGAAGACCAATATGGCCACACGCGGAATATTTTCACATTTTGAATCAATCCAACACAAAAACTATTTTCAGCACCTTATGGCAAAAGTAAAATACTCAAAATTTTAAAACTATAAAGGGTGGTCCAAGGGACGTGATGCTGAGAAGCTCGCTCTTCTACGAAATACGCCTGGCATTAAGCCCAGAGACGGCGCAAATACCAGAACTTTAGCCATGAAAGTGGCACAAATGAACAAGACCACAAATATAGCCGGCAACTTGGCAGCTTTGGCTAGCTAGCAGCAGGTTGAACATGGTTGAGTTTTTGAATTTTTTCTTAAAAGGAATTGGAAATTGGAACTGAAAATTGGACTGATGGTCTAGATTTCACTGGCGGTAAAGGACTCAGCGGTGTCATTAGTCTACCTGTGACCACACACAAAAAACATCCTTACCTTATTACCTCCTTGGTCAACATAGCGTGCAGTGTTGTTATAGACTCTCAGCATTGGGATGAGTCCGTTAGAGATTCCATTTGTCTGGGGGAGACAGGTAATCATATACAAACTACAGCACCACATGTGTACACACTACAAGTATGTGACTGTATGGTGTTGGGATATTTAAAACATCAGCACACAACCATATATGCAACCAATACATGTGTATTTAATTATAACATAAAGTTCTATTTAGAGTGAGAAATGGAGTCAGGGTACATATATGCTGTATACTTTTATCTGACAAGCAGGTGACAAAGAGGTCAGTACTGCAGCCTAGCATGTATTAGGTCATGCAGCTGCACCTCTCACCTGAAATTATCATCTAGAAATATAATGAAAATCATAACAGACACCCACCACCCCCAACTAAAAATCTCTTAACTTATCCCTGCAATGCAGCTCCCCCAAATCTCCAAACGTATCCTTAGAATGCAGCTCCTGTAAATGCCAAAACTTTGAACTACAATTTCAACAGGCTCACACAGCATGCTCCGGAAAAACAGAATGGGCGTCGTTCAAGAGGAGTAGCTTGCATCACATGAGGTTCAGATCAGGAACACTAGGATTTTGCGCCCAGGACATTCCGGTGTGTGAGACTGTAAGCAGGCTAATAGACTGGCTGCTGCTGCGCTTCTGGGATATAAGCTACTTTATGATAAAGCTGACGTGATGAATCTCTGGAATCACGTGAGCAGTCTAAATGAATAAAAAAAAGAGAGCATCCATACCTGCAAAAACTATTGAAAATTTTTTAGCCAAAGAAAAATCATGAAGTCTACACACATAAAGAACAAATTTATTGGGCAACTGTCAGATATGCCAACCCTCACAGTCCCACCCCAGAACTGCAGCTCATTGTTGGCGTAAATGGTACATCACGAAAGCCAGCATTGCACCCGTGAATGTACACATCATTCTGAACGTAACGGCCACCAGCCATTTTAGCGCAGTCAACAACATGACAGTTCACAACGTCACACCAAGCACTTAACTCAGGCGCTGGGCCCTTTGGACTCCTGGAAACAAATAACTTTCCTGAGCATCAGCGGTCATCAAGCCATCGACCATTATGGCTGAAAGTCAAAAATGTCTAATGTAATGTGGCTTCCTCAGATGCCCAAACTTAAACCTGCAATTGAACTACCAGATGCCCGAACTTACCCCTGCAATGTAGCTACCAGATGCCCGAACTTACCCCTGCAATGTAGCTACCAGATGCCCAAACTTACCCCTGAAATGTAGCTACCAGATGCCCAAACTTATCCCTGCAATGTAGCTACCAGATGCCCAAACTTACCCCTGCAATGTAGCTACCAGATGCCCGCTTACCCCTGCAATGTAGCTACCAGATGCCCGAACTTACCCCTGCAATGTAGCTACCAGATACCCAAACTTACCCCTGCAATGTAGCTACCAGATGCCCGAACTTACCCCCGCAATGTAGCTACCAAAAGACCAAACTTACCCACGCAATATAGCTACCAGATGCCCAAACTTACCCCTGCAATGTAGCTACCAGATGCCCTAACTTACCCCTGCAATGTAGCTACCAGATGCCCTAACTTACCCCTGCAATGTAGCTACCAGATGCCCTAACTTACCCCTGCAATGTAGCTACCAGATGCCCTAACTTACCCCTGCAATGTAGCTACCAGATGCCCGAATGCAGTGAACATTGACACCGATGCCCCCAGCGCTCTTGGAGATCAAAGCACACGTCTTGAGAGTCTCGTAGATTCCGTCGATGCTGTCCGAGTGCATGGTCAGCAGGAAGCAGCTAGGGAGAGAAATTTGCTGGTAACATTTGATTGGTTGGAATGAAACATGTGATTCATGGTAAACACGTAATTCTTCTGTGTTTAAAACGACCATAGGAAATAATTTAAAACCAAAACAGAACTTTGATATTTTATTCAAAACATCAGTACATTTAGTACTAAATGTCTAAACAGAAAGAACAACTGCACTGATATACTAGGCATCGTAATTATAGAAGGCAATATTATTTAACTCAAAAGCTGTCTAGGTGAGTGGCCCTGAGGAGGGTCTGGGTAGTCAGGGGCGGCTGGAGAAACCAGATGGAAGAGACAATGTCCGGAACGGGGGCTGAGAGGAAAAAATATGGATAGCTAACTATTGCCAGAAGCAAAAAACCTTGCCATGACTAAAAGAGTAAATATGCCACACTGAGTGGAAGTGGAGAAGGTCACAGCCACCTAAAACACTCACATCAGCCTAATAAACAGCAGACCTGACAAATATATTAAATAATAATATTTTTTCTTCTTCTTTGTGATAACCGGCTGTCAAGTCCAGCGTAAAGTTCTGGTTGTTGGTCCACTTCTGGACTTTGGTCATGTTCCAGAACTTGAGTTTTACCTGCTCATTTGTTTTATTTATTTGATTATGTGTATGCAGGTTCCTTACCTCTCAGGATACACATCTCAATAAGTTGACTTTTACAGCATGCTTAAATCAGGGAAAGGGGGGGGGGGATGGCTCTATTTTTAAACCAAAATAGGACATTGGAACCCACAAAGGAAAATAAATATTTGAAATGAAAATTACCTGGACAACTGCGGTCTATTTGTGCCTGCATTAAACAGTGTAGGAGAAGCATGGGTAAACCACTTCTCTGATAGCAAATTGTAGGTCTGCAATAAAAAAAATAAAAAAAAACAAGCAGTTAATAGAAACATTACAATAAAGGTAGTAAAACAGAGGCGGTACAACAGAAACATTACAATAAAGGTAGTAAAACAGAGGCGGTACAACAGAAACATTACAATAAAGGTAGTAAAACAGAGGCGGTACAACAGAAACATTACAATAAAGGTAGTAAAACAGGCGGTACAACAGAAACATTACAATAAAGGTAGTAAAACAGAGGCGGTACAACAGAAACATTACAATAAAGGTAGTAAAACAGAGGCGGTACAACAGAAACATTACAATAGAGGTAGTAAAACAGAGGCGGTACAACAGAAACATTACAATAAAGGTAGTAAAACAGAGGCGGTACAACAGAAACATTACAATAAAGGTAGTAAAACAGAGGTGGTACAACAGAAACATTACAATAGAGGTAGTAAAACAGAGGCGGTACAACAGAAACATTACAATAAAGGTAGTAAAACAGAGGCGGTACAACAGAAACATTACAATAAAGATAGTAAAACAGAAGCAGTACATAAAAGTACAATAGACAGAACAAATGAGGCAGTACACAGAAACAGTACAATTGAAGCAGAACTACAAAAATGCCATAGCAGAACAATAGAAATAGCATACAATATTGTGTAATAACATTTTTATTAAAAATTTAAAAGAAAGGAAGTATATGTTAGCTTTACAGAACATACAACAAGCAAAGAATATTGCAGAGACTAGCCTTAATCAGCAAATGACAAAAAACAAAATGCAATCCACAAAGTTGGTCTCATTCCCCTAAGGTTGTTCTTAATGCTGTCATTCATCTGTTGTGTTTTCCCTTTACTCTCGTGTTCACTGTATTTCTTCAGTATGGGTCTGTGTGTCAGCTGGTACCATAGCAAGATCATTAGAGGACCAAACCATCTCTTTTCTTGCTCTTAAATTAAGTGTATGACCCGTTTCAGTCAAATAATTTGAGGAAATCCATTTTTTTTAAAAAAGACAGGAGTTTTTGAGAAACAGAACCAAACCTACCTCAATGGCGGCATCAATGTCGTTTTCATGGATGCCCACGGACACTCTCATCAACATCTGCTGCGGCCGCTCGGCCACTTTTCCGTTTATTTTCAGCAGGTAGGACCTCTCTAAAGTCTGGAAAAATTATGATAATCTTTCACACTATGCAACTTCAAGGACAATTATGACAATTACCCGTGTGGGGTCTTGGGCCCAATTGTATTGGGGTGGGGTAAGGGGGGGGGGGCGCCAGACCTACCCTACCCCTAACATCATGTAGCAAGAGTTGACTAATTAGGGGTTACCTTCGAAGATAAAGTGCATCTGCCTAAGAGGCAAGGAACAAACAGTCTACATATAAAGTCCAGAAATAGATGAACAACTAAACTTGCATCTGCCTAAGAGGCAAGGAACAAACAGTCTACATATAAAGTCCAGAAATAGATGAACAACTAAACTTGCATCTGCCTAAGAGGCAAGGAACAAACAGTCTACATATAAAGTCCAGAAATAGATGAACAACTAAACTGCATCTGCCTAAGAGGCAAGGAACAAACAGTCTACATATAAAGTCCAGAAATAGATGAACAACTAAACTTGCATCTGCCTAAGAGGCAAGGAACAAACAGTCTACATATAAAGTCCAGAAATAGATGAACAACTAAACTTGCATCTGCCTAAGAGGCAAGGAACAAACAGTCTACATATAAAGTCCAGAAATAGATGAACAACTAAACTTGCATCTGCCTAAGAGGCAAGGAACAAACAGTCTACATATAAAGTCCAGAAATAGATGAACAACTAAAACTATGCCAGAGTTTACAGTTGGTGAACGGAAAGGGGAAAAATTCTAACAAGTATACAATTATGTGTGGTAGCATGTACAATGACTAATTTTGCCATACAAATGATATCTAGCCAACTTCACCCCCACAAATTATGATCTAATTTTATAAGGTTAGTTATTTTATACCAGGCAAATTGTTTTTTAAATTACCCAATTTCAAAACCTCTGTGTTTTCCCTTAAAAGAGCGGCTGGCATGTTATGACACAGCTTACTGCTGAGTTGCAATATCTCTGCCTTTGGGACTAACACATCTGATTTCAACAAAGCCCTAATTAGTTGCCTTTTAGGACATGCGTGTTAGGGGTTCATGGAGATCTTTTCCCGTTGCTCAAAAAGGGGCTCTGGAATCTGCGATAATTTTAGAAAACACTTTTACCTCACATGCAAAGAATCCGCCATTGAAAGTAAGAAAAATTATTCTCGCATGCTACATAGAACCATTAACACAGAGCTGTCAATCCTAGACAATTATTAAGCAAGTCCAAGAAACCTCTTGAGGCCTCATAGATTGTTTCACAGAAGAATGCTTCCAATTCTTAACTCAGCTAAAAATTAGTTATCTAGATGTTTTTAAGGAGGCAGAGTCCTCTCACAGAATGCCCTGTTACTATCTGCCACAGCGAGCCACACTAAAACGTTACAACTGGCATAGAGCGAGTGGAAGACCTAGGAAAATATGGAGTGATGGCATTAAGAACAGTCTTACAGAAATGAACATCAGTCTTAACAGTGCTCTTGACAGAGCCCATCAACAAACATGACATCTCCTCTGACACTTCGATGAGGTACAAGGTGGAAGAGAAAAAGTAGAGTCCTCTGACACAACGGATCACAGACATCAGAAAGAGGCAGTTCCTTGTATTGGTTTCTGGGCTCCATCTTCTTTGAGAAATGTGTCTGTGTGTGTGTGGGCAAAGAACTGGCAGCCCTCTAACAAGACAAACATGCCATAACAGAATAATTAGGATTTTGTGGCAGCTAGATGCTCGCCTACAGATCAGAAGTTTGCTGGTTTGGGTCCTGACGGAGCCAAACCCTTTTTTTTTTTTAAAAAACGACCTAGCCAACCCAGCCTTAAATAGGTAGCAAGTAAAGTCCTGGGAAGTAAAGGTGGCCCACTTGATGCTGACCACATCACCCACCAAGTGCTGACTGGTCTAAAAAAAAATATAGGTCTAGCCCTATATGCCTTGAGGTGTGGAAAAGGGTTCTTTTTTAATAAGGGTTTTGCTGAAACTGTATGTGTGAGGCTAAAAAGTGCTAATACTACAGCCCAGCTGTAAACAACACAAGTGCCCAATACCATTTTAAATGCAAAGGCTTAAAAAAATGGACAAAGACCCTGGCGGAAATCCCCACTTCCCCTGTCTGGTAAAAAAACTTTTTTTGTTTTACACCGCACAAACAGACTGGAAAAAAATCTGTTATCTACTTACACGTGCATGCACAAATATAACCAATGCCATTTGACTGATTTTCAAGAAAAGGCAGTTGCAGAAATGCAGATACATCTACATTTATTTATGGGGAATGTGTCACAGCAAGAAGTCATAGATTTAGGCTTTTTCTGGTAAAAGGGTAATGGTGAAAACGAGAAGAAGAAGAAGAATAGAGAGGTAGTTATCTTCTTTTTGGCCATGAAATGAGAAGACAAAAAAGTGGAACATGGAACACATGTGACAAGCTGAAAGATTTATGGAAAGACAGAGGAGAACCTGGGAAGATTTGTGACAGCCTTTTGTCTGGGAGTGAAAGGGTGTCAGCACATCAAATGTAAACATGTTGTTGTTGACTGCTGTAAGTTGAGAGGCATGATCGCTCTTGCCAGTGAAGAAGGCTTGTAGAAGGCAGTGTAGTCTTACCACAAAACTGCATTTCATTCAATGAAAATAAGGTACTGGACTGATACTAAAGATCACAAACTGGCATACCTTGAATCCAAAATAGTTGTAGGAATAGTCTCTGTCATAGATGATAGCAGAATTCAGTCGCTGTTAATAGAATAAAGGTTATAAATACACAGTATGGACAAAGATTATATCTATCAGAAAAACGTGTTAAAAATTGTTCATAAACTAAGATGAGGTAAAATTGAATTAACAGAATGTGGTAGACAACAGGCATATGCTAAGAACATTGAAGACAAGAAAACTATCCAAAACAAAATGCCATTTTGAATTTTCTGTTTATATTTATTTAGAAAACTAAAAGTATATATACAGTGCAGATCTGATAAAAAAAACTTACTGGGGACCCAATAAATGTCTTATTTTTTTTAAATCAGAAATTTCTCTCATATCCAGATATGAGTTGAAGCTAGAAAAACTGTCAGGGATAAATAAATTCTTCTTTACAACAGAAATTTGCCACATCCGAGATCATGATCTGCACACAGAGATGAGGAAAGGATCTTGTTCACACCAGTTGTGCATCAGACATGGTGCTAGGCAGTAGAAAACTTCCAGCCAAAATGGCCAACAGCCGGTGGACGCTCTGAAAAAAGTGATGTTACCATCTAGGTTTTGCTGAAGCAAATTCTCTATTCCTAGACCAGAAGTTCAGTCGTCCAGCTACTTTTCTTCTTGTTTGCTGGCTTAAACTCCAACATAAAATCTGGTTGTTTATCTAACTCTGGGCTTTAGTCTTGCTCCAGAACCAGAGTGTTGCAGGCACATCCATTTTACAGATCTCTGCCTGCAGACTGATGATCCATTGCCTCTTGGGTAGATGCACACATTCAAAGGAAAATTCCTGATAAGCTGACTCTAATGGCACGCTTGTAAGGAAGAAGTGGCCCTATTCTTGTTGTCCCCACAACGCAAGCGAGGAGCCAAGCTATTGAGTTAAATGCTTGCTGCAAAAATGTGAATTTTACGCAGAATTTTTTTTTGGTTCTGTTGTGCACGCGTGTTGTTGACTGCACTCAAATGGCGATTGGTCCAATTACATACAATCTTCTTCACGAGCTGTAAACTCCGGCAGAAAGTTCTGGTTGTTCATCCACCTCTGGACTGCAGTCCTGTTCCAGAACCTAAGTGTTGCGTGTGCATCCATTTTACAGATCTGACTAATTTGTATGCAGACTGCTGGTTTCTTACCTCTCAGGCAAATGCACTCCAACTTCAAAGAAAGCTTCCAATTAGTCTCTTACGACATGCTTTTGGGTAGGGCAGTGGGTCTGTTCTTGTTTTCCCTATAATAGGGCCCAGGAGCCCACATGGGGTACATACAATCAAAATGGCATGGACTTCTGTGGGTGCAATGTTGCTTTCGTGAAAGTTTGAGCCAACATTGAGCTGCAATTCTGGTTGGGACCATTGGTTTTGGGGCTTCAAGATTTTGCTGGGACTGAACATGTTTGTCTGTCACTAGTGTTCAACATCCGGAAGTAAATGAACAACCAGGACTTTCTGCCAGAGTTTACAACTGGTGAGCACAAAAAAAGAAAAAATAATGAAACATTACAACTTCTGCTTTTGCCACTTTATATTTAAGATATACATGAAATGCTTACAAAACAATACTTACATCTGCATTTTTCATAATGATGTCAAAGGTTTCCTTGGATATCATGGGGGAGTGTTTTCCAGTTTTGGGGTTAATCCAGTTGTACAAATCTGCCATGGCATCTGAAAAAAAAAAAACAATAAACATAGTGGCGATTCGTACGGCTCATTCTTTGTGGTTGGCCACTGTGAGCTAGGTTTGCTGATCAAATCACAATTTAAAACATTTCATATAAAACATGACAGAAGAAATTTTGCCTTGATTTATCAAGCTTTCACTTATGATTTCTTCATTTTAGGAGGTTTTCTAGAAAATTTAAATAAATTTGCAAGACTTACAAATGACCTGATATATAAAACGAAGGACTCGATCTGGAGCATTCTTGATGACTGGGTGGTACTGACTTCAGAACTTGACCAGGTCTTAAAGGATGACAACTTAGTCCAACCTCTGGAAACTGTCACTGTCTATATTTACTGCCTTTTATGGCAGTGTAGACAGGAAAGTTGCAAACTTCAGGATTTAGGGCCTCAAGGCTAGATATTAGGATGTTTGTTTTTGCATTTGGGCAGTCAACACACAAAAATTGGTAACTGCACAGAACAGAAGGAAATAAATAGTAAGATAGAGGTCAGTGCAGTTGGCAAAAATTGTGGTTAGGACTTTTTGTTGTTGCTGCCCTTAAGACATAAATAATGTCTGCAACCTTATTGAGAATTTAATTTTGGAACTCATAAGACAAAAACCCTGTATAGTGACCACTTGACCAGCCGTGCTCTAGAAACTATTAAGCAAGATTTTAGCAAGAATTTACTTGTCATTGTGATGAAAGCAAAACATACTACTATAAAATGCAATGAAGTCAAATGGGGTGAAGAAATGTCGGACAACCACTGGTAACAAAAGTTATATATATATATATATATATATATATATATATATATATATAAATTTTTTTTAAAACTACGCTATACTGGACACAACCTTAGAAGAAACCGAAGAATCACCAAACATGCTCTACAATAGGAAATAAGGAAGCAAGGACATCCAAACGAAACCCTAAAATGAAAGGCGCGGGACTGGATTCCATCCATGATACTGAAGGAGCTGCACAGTACAGAAAATATGGATGAACAGACTGAAGGAGCTGCACGGTATAGAAAATATGGATGAACAGACTGAAGGAGCTGCACAGTACAGAACATATGGATGAACAGACTGAAGGAGCTGCACAGTACACAACATATGGATGAACAGACTGAAGGAGTTGCACAGTACACAACATATGGATGAACAGACTGAAGGAGCTGCACAGTACAGAACATATGGATGAACAGACTGGGAGTTCTAAGTGACATATAATGGCACAACGGGACAATGAATGAGTGAAAACATACCACTGAAAACTTTCTTGCTTTCTTTATGTAAGTTTGACACGGCGATGCGAGCAGCCAAAATGGCATAGTCTGGGTGCTTTGTGGTCATAGTTGCTGCAGTCTCTGCTGCCAGGTTGTCCAGCTCCACAGTTGTCACGCCATTGTACAATCCACTTATAACTTTCAGGGTGATAGCGGCCTGAAAGCAAGAGGAGTTGATGCTAAAAAATATGATGTTAATATTCTATTATCTGTTACTCTTTCCATAGTTTTTAGTTACAAGAAGTGACTGGTATTACTGTAACAGAAAGTTTAAAATACTAAACCTTTATAAAATTCTAAACTACACGAAATAATGGATTTAAATGCAACAATTCAGTGATTGCTAAGCCAAGGAAGACAAGCAATAATGAAAAAAATTATAACTGAAAGTGAAAAATATCCGTCCTTTTAAATTATCTGACACTGCTCAGGTTTAATAAAATAAATTTTTTGGGGTTGAAAATGACGTCATAATAAACTAATTATGGTGTCACTTTGCTCGACATAGCTGTGACAACAAAATTGTTTTGATTGTATGTAGTGATTACTTCAATTCACATATATATTTAAAATAAGGCACCTCTGTGCAAAATAATGCACAAATAAAAATATATTTTCATGACATGGAAGTCACAACAGATAGCAGGCCTGCCTGTTTGCGCAGTGACCAAAGGGTTCAACTCCTCCTGCAATTTGAAGAAAAACTGATCAAGACTCAAAAATCAAAATCATTGTGGCTTGTTTCTCTTCCTCATGTTTCCTAATGGAGTTTCTGAGATTTGTAACGTTTATTCTTTGTAAAATAAATTCTGTAAAAAGGTCATTTACAAATATTTTTACAGGTTAAAAAGGTTATGATTTTCGGCTCATTTGCTTATTATCCATGCCTCACGTGCATAGATTAGCATCTTCTTACAATAACAAAAAAGTATAATGAACATACCGGGTCAACAAAGTCCTTGTGTAATCCATAGCATAACTTTTGTATCCTTGAAGTTATCTTGTCAAAATGAACGGTCTCAGTTCGGCCATCTGAAAGAAGACCAGACAGTATTAAAAAAAAAAGTACCTTTTTCCATGTTTGCCATTAATAAGGTTGTTGGGAAGCTGTGTTGTTCACAGCTAGGCTGAGATATGTGCACCTGTTGGCCCAACACACCTACTTTCGGGAAATCTCCCTATTAGTCAACATGCTTCTTGGGGGGGGGGGGGGGGACTATTTCACCCCTTTCCTCAACGTACCCCAGAACACATCTCAATGGGGCCCCAGAACAAACAGATGCAAGTCAATGTGATCAAAATCAAGGAATAGGACAAACACAACAAACAGATGACCGAAAAGTGTTTGTGAGAACAGAAAGGCAACTGTTAAAATATCTATCAAGCTGGTGTCCTCCACATCTTCAGTTATGGTGGTGAATCTGAGCTTACTTGTAAGTAAAAAAGGTATGACTGCTATCAATAAACCTTTGGTGAGATCTCTGATAATTAAGAGTTTAAAACATTCACCTTCTTCACTTTCCCTTTCTCTACCTGGGAAGCTGAAGGAAATAGTGGTACTTTGGGATGCACCTGCTTTCTACCAATTCCACCTCTTTATACATCTTGTTTAGATGCAAAAATTTTTCCTTGGTATAGGACCGTTGTCTGGAATATCAACTTGCATGCCAGAATTTGTGGGCCTTAACCATGTACAATTAGATAAAACAGACAGGAAAAAAAAAAAAGAAAGAAAGAATATCATATTTCTTAAGTTTTATTAGAAGGGGACCATTTTTTCCTTCCCCACATACTACCATAGCAGGCACGATACTTCTCAACAAGGTAAATAAGGTTAAATTTTCATTTATTTCATCGAATTCTTTTTTGTTGTGTATTTTAGCGATAAGCAGTGTATAAATTATTATATACAACCCCATCAGTGTTTAATATGACAATAGCAATTTGGTATGTTTTCATAAGAATGGATTAATCCTTCTCCCTTTAACCTGATGTGGCTTCCATGGCCCTATTTAGGGGTAAAAAAAAATAGACCTACTTTCCTTCAAAAAGAATGTCTGTAAGAGTTGACAAACTGGGGAATCTCAAGGTTGGAGTCCATCTGCCTATAAGGCAAAGGAGCCAACCGTATGCATACAAAAAAGCTAGATCTGTCAAATGGATGCACACACAGTACTCAGGTTCTGGAACGAGACTAAAGTCCACAAGTGGATGAACAACCAGAAACTTTGCACCAGAGTTTACAGCCAGTGAACGCCAAGAAATTATTATTTCTTATAAGTAAATGCATCTAGTATATACACCCAAGGTTCTGGAATAGATGAAGTACGAATATCAAGGTAGGTACTACTATATAAGGCTCTGACTCTTTCTCATCTAGCTGCCTTGGCCACAAACACAACTTCCTGTTTATAATTTCTCTAATGTTATCTTTTCACACTGTTCTTAGTCTCATGCTCTACATTCCTCTCCTCTTTTGGTGTATTCCTTGTATGGCATAGCATTCTCTATGTAGGCAAACCATTTTATTTGCTGTTTACCATGTGTATTCCCAGGCTCATTGTGGAAGTGAGGGAATAGATCCACTCCTCCCTAACAGGCATGATGTAAAAGAAGTTGGAGTGCTTCTGACAGAGGCGAGGAACCAACAGTCTGCGTACAAATAAGCCACAACTGTGAAAGCATGTGCACATAAAACTCAAGTTCTGGAACACAACTTAAGTCAAAAAGTAGGGATGAACAGCCAGAAGTGGACAAGCAAGTAGCCAGAAGTGGACAAACAGATAGAACCTGTGGCCGGAGTTTACAGTTACAGCCAGTGAACATAAAGAAGTCTTTGACTCTTTGTAGTTATAGTTTTGTATTTGTTCTATGCCAACATATTTAGCATTACTGCATTAAAAAAATTCATCAAAGAAACAAGTATATGAGATTTAGATATGGAAGGATTAAAACTGGATATTAACGAAGACTACGCTTGCAGTAATGCTCGTTAGAGGGTAGCATATTTATTTACCAATAAAATCAAAATGTGGAAATACAGAAGGAATGGTGAAAGGAAGGAAAGTGGCCACTACAGCTCATTATGTCTTGAATAAATCAGAATATCCATATGTGAATCATAAAAATATTAATAACATTTTCTTTCTAACTTGACTGTTATACTACACATATTTATAAAATAAACAGAGAAGATGCATATAATATTATAATATATGATTATTGATTATGGCTGACTTGGAACAAAGGTCTTGAGAATTTTTGCCTGGAGTGAGTAATTTGAGGGAAGATAAGATCAAGATAATGTCTAATGAACTAAGAAAGAAACAATAATATCACAGCAGTCATGAGTCAAGACCTTTTCAACAACAATGAACACTTCATTTGCATTCTGATTTTGAATTTTCGGCAGTCACTACATAGAGTTCAAATATCAATATGTTATATAAGTCGGACCTGATCGTCTTTTTTGAACAAAATTTTTTTTTTAGATTTGCCTGGTTCCCTACAAACATCTCTGACATTTCATCATTTGATTCTCAAAAGGACGGTAAAATCGTCACAAAGTAAGATTACAAACTGTAGTAACTGCAAGATTTGATTTCGTACAAAGAAATGAAACTGGTAACAATAAATTTTGAATCTAGGAATCGTATCGTCATCATAATTTTATTTAAATTTGAAAAGACGAAAAATGTTCCCAGCGATGCTCCTCATTTGAAACATTTACTGGACGATTAAACAGTAAATTACCTCGCTTCAGAACAAACATTCTGACCAAAGTGTTGATGTTTCACAACAAAAATAAATAACTGCAGGCAGGAGTCACACAGTGTGAGCGTTTGTTGCGAAAGTTTAGTTGCTCGTCTTTGTTTGCCTGTGAGAGAAAGCGGAGATGCAGCAGACATAGAGAGCTCTCCCGCGACAAATGTCGTCCCGCCAATCGGTGGCCACCGGGGACGGGCCAGGTTTTAGGTACAGGTGTGCTAAATTTTGTTGTTGTTGTTGATTATGATGATGATGATGTTGTTGTTGTTGCTGCTGCTGTTTTTGTTTTATTTACTAATATTCTTCTTCTTCCTCTTCTTCTTCTTCTTCTTCTTCTTCTTCTTCTTCTTCTTCTTCTTCTTCTTCTTCTTGATCTTCTTCTTATTCTTTTTGGTCTTTTTCTTCTTCTTCGTTTTCTTCTTCTTCATCATCATCTACTGCTGCTCTACTACTAATACTATGACTACTACAAATACTGTTGCTGTTGCTGCTATTACTACTTCTAACACTTCATCCCACAACCTTCTCATCCTTATTTTTACTCACCCTTTGAGGCACATGTTTCTGTTGTGAGTGGTTGATTGCCACACAATAAGCAGTATGTCTTATTCAATAATGCGTGTACACCTGCTGGTTTGTCCTAATGTCAAACTTCCATCAGCTAAGAACTGACAGACTGTTGGAGTATGGACATTTAGCCTTAGGCAAGTTTTTGGATTTTGCTATGACTTCCCTTTCTTTGTTCAACCTTTAAAATGGGGCAGTGATAGGCATTTTTTTAAAACTAGTACAGAAATTGAACAATTATGAGTGACTCCTTTGCCTTGAAGATAGAACTATGACTTATAAGTGGTACCTTTGTATACGTTCGCTCTGGTCTCCCAATACAACATTTATTTGGAACACAACCTGTGTGCGAGACAGAACAAGTATAAGTCAAAATTAGTCACGACACCGCGAGCAGTTTCTGATTGCCTCTCTGGTGACAAAGCCACGGACAGAGATGTCAAGGATTTTGCAAAGCTGGATCAGCACAAGAAAGTCTAAACAAGCTGTAATAGCTTTGTCTAGCTAGAATGATTAGACAATGTCATCTTCCTGAAACACCCTTGGGAGAAGGCAGAAGCAAAGTTCTTTGGGCAGATTTTGTATTAAAAGTGAAACCTGATGAACTCCAACCAGATCCAAGCAGGGGAAAGAGACAGAAACACACACACACACACACACACACACACACACACACACACACACACACAAGAATTTTAGATCCCTAAAGTTGTATTGGAACTGGACTCTCCTTCCAAACAATAACATCTTCTAGCCCTGCCCCTTTCTCAGCGCTATCGTAGTAGGAACTCGACTCTTCTCAGCAAAGTAAATGAGGTTTAATTTTCCTTTATTTCATCTAAATGCTTGTGTATTTATGCATTTTAGTATTAGGTCGTATATAAATTATTGTAAGCAATCCAATCGATATATAATATGACAGTGACAATAAGATATTTATTTCATGGAAACGGAATAATCATTTTTCTTTATTGCTTATGGAAAATTCGTTTTGTATTTGTACTGACTGGTATACGACCAATGATCAGGAACGAATTAAGTTCTATACCAAAGTACCACTGTATATCCTGTCCCCTATTTCACCCCTTTTTTCTCCCCACTTCTCATTCTTTTCCTCTTCCTTCCCACTGTGGTCATATCAAGCGCCATGGCGGATTGGAACGAATAGTAGTAGAAGACATGATGCCACGAAAGAAGGGAAGGGGCTGACAAGCACGAAGATGTGTACAGAATGTGAGACATTGGTTAGGAAAGTGAACCAGGCGGGATATCTAGCTAGAAATCGAGTTTCTTTCAGGCATGCTTGGCTTGGATGATGGCGACCTTCTGCAATGGTCCTGCAAAATTATTATGAATCAAGCGTTATTGTCAGTTTTATAAGATCCCACTCGAGTTCATTGCATATTGGACATTCCAATTCATGCTCCCCTCCCCCACCCTCCATGCACCCATGCTGCAGTCACACCCAGGTACCTCTACTGATGTTCCAATGAGAAGTTGCTTACAACCTTTTTTATCTCCTCCTCCTCCTCCTCCTCCTCCTTCTTCTTCTTCTTCTTCTTCTTCTTCTTCTTCTTCTTCTTCTTCTTCTTCTTCTTCTTCTTCTTCTTCTTCTTCTTCTTCTTCTTCTTTTCTCTACTCCTGGAATGCCTCACAGCGTTAGGGGAGGAAGAGATATCTAGAACGGGCCCTTCTGTTCGCTTCGTATATAGTAGTTTTCAGTCTCTTTGATATTTCTGCGGTCCATGTTCTGCGTGGTTGACATCTGGGTCTGTTTCTACTGTAGCTGTATAACACTGCTCTCTGTGGTGCCCTGTCTGCTGCCAATCTCACGTCTTTCGTCTTGACCTCGAGAATGGCATAGACGGGCTTCACTGGGCGTTTCTCCTAGGTAACGCAATTAGGCTAGAGTCTGAGACTCGTCATTGTCCACAACACGTTAAATCTGTACAGTATTGATGGTATCATATCTGTCCACGGATGTTCTATTTCATTGTCTTTCTCTAACGTTATGCTGTGTATACTCATGCTGACCTTGACCAACGCTTGTAATTACAAGAAAAAAAAAAAGGTGTTAGTATTTTTTACAGGACGTTACAGAACCAACACCAGGATTTTGGCATTCTTGTTTCCTGTTCATTAGTTTGCCAAATCTCACTGGACGGTCGGCTCTTAATACCATTGTCGAAAATCGGTCTGCTGCCAGATCGTCTGCAGGTGGAATCGAACCATGTATTTTGGAATTACGAAGCACGTTCGCAAGCCACACACTATAAGAGTACAAGTAACATTAGTAAATTGTTATCCATCTAAAACAAACCTTAACGATTAACCAAAAACACGTTGACAAAGAACGAAACAAACAATCCTGTCAGTTTGCACAAAATAATGAGGTTTTTTTTTTATTGTTGATTTATTTGCGACTGTAAAAGGCAAAAGGACTATTTTTTAAAACTTCTATTGTGTCAACTCGGTATTTTCTGACTGAATCTAATTTAGGGAGCTTACAATGAAAACCTGAAAAGCGTGACATAAATTACAGTAACCATGCCTTGTCTCGTAACCTGTCAATATTGTTATTAAGAATGTCAGGAGTGTTAAGCACGTGACACAGCGGTGCAGACGAATCCAGTGACGTCATAATGACATTTAAATATGGCCACCCCACTTTTGACAAGTCCCAAAGCGGAACAGACACTGTGTGGTTCTGTAGCACATCATGGCTGATGTGATGTTCTAGACCTTGACTGGTGTCAAGATCACAGTCAATTGGCTGTTTTCCTATAGGAGGCCTTCAAAGGCTGCAGTCTTCCATGGGGTTACTACTCGATGTGTCTGAGCCAGCCGTGAACAGTCTGTCACAGAAGTCACTTGGTTTTAATCCCCATGTGGGTTCCGGGGCCCTACTATGGGAAAAAACAAGAATAGACAAACTGCCTACCCTAAAGCATGTCGTAAGAGTCGACTAATTGGGAGCTTCCTTCGAAGTCGGAGTGCATTTGCCTGAGAGGCAAGGAACCAACAGTCTGCATACAGATCTGTCAAACGGATGTACATGCAACACTCAGGTTCTGGAACAGGACCTCAGTCCAGAATCGGACGAACAACCAGAACTTTCCGCCGGAGTTTACAGCCGGTGAACGAGAAGAAGAAGACTTCGTTTTAAAACTTCCTGCATCACCATATTAGATCTTCATTGGCCGAGGAATTTATATGTGTTTCACCTCTTCACTTACTGCTTGTCTATGAGGCATGTGATAAATGGTACCGCCATTTTTAAACTGTCTTTTTTTTTTAAAACGTATCCAGAAACCATGAGTTGTAAACCCTTTGGCTCGGTACTATGGATATTGCAACCCTTCGGCATTGATTCCATTATAGGTACCGTTAATCTGGGAGAAATGTGGCTTTTCTGCCTACCCCCGGGAGTGAACCCGGACCACAAGGAGTTCGTCACCCGGTCGCCGCGAAAGTCAGGTTTAACCAACTTCGCTAGAGAGCTGTCATATGACGTTACCATGATGTCACGTGCGTAACACTATTGACACCATTAACAACAAAACTGACAGGCCATTAAAAAAAAACCTTTTCATAAACTTCAATAAACATCTAAGACAAACAGAATAAACAAAATTAACATCAGGCCGCCTTCTTAGGGAAAAAAAAATTGGTCCCAATCTGACTCTTGACCCTGTAGCTAGGAGGACCCACCAACTTACAGGATCAACCGAGGAGTCACGCGCCATGCGCAAAGTGGCGCGTATGGCGCGAATGGCACGCCATACGCGTCATTACCTCGATGACACATTACTCATGGTTTTGGATTGGAAAAGCATGTGGAGTCCCGTGTTTTTACGTGTAAAAATGGTTATATCAATCCAAAGGTCACAGGTGGAAAGAGTCACATGGATAATTTGCCGGGGCTATGTAGGCATGTTTGGAAATGAGCAGGCAGATAAGCTGGCTGGACTGGCCCCACTTGCCGGTATACTGCAACTGTACAAGGCAGAGGGGATCTCGCCTATGGGATGAGGTAGCAAATACCGAAATCCCGTAACTAGAGAGAATTATCAAGCGGGAAGAGTCTGAGGGTTCTGCCACATGTGACTCGGGGGTGGGGGCGGTGTAAGAGGAGAAGTTAACCAGATGACAAGCGGCTATCATCAATATGGAAACTTCACTGGCTGTTGTATTAGGTTAGGTTAGTTGCGTATCCTTTACAGGACGTTGCAGAACCAACCCCAACAGCCCCTGGCTGTTGTGTGGTTTTTCTAGGCAAATTTACGTCCAGTAGTTTGCCATTGCCTCCTGGGACGGTCGGCTTTCTTGATACCACCGTCGAAACCAACGCAAGGCGCATGGCCCGCAGCTGGGATAGAAGCCGGCATCTCGGCATTACGAAGCGTTGTTGTAATGGAAGATGGAACTAATATGGGCTTGTCCTGAACGCTGTGATCTCAAATCTGTACACAAATGAACCCAACTCAAGCCGCTGGCACACTGTGGGATGCAAGATTTGGCAAACGCCGTCCAGCATTCGGCGCTAAGACAAAACAGGTAGTACCGACTACTTTTATAGGGTCACTCAGCCATATCTGACCATGATTACAACAACACAACAACGACTGCTACTAATACCACCACCCCCACATCCACTGCTGCTACCACGAAAATCATTACTACCGTTAGTACTACGACTACTACCACCACTATTATAATTACAGCTATTATTAATAGTATTATTACTACCAACACCACCAATACAATAAATAGCTAATACCAGTACTACTACTGCTACCGTTGCCGCTGCTGCTACTACTACTACTACTACTACTACTACTACTACTACTACTACTACTACTACTACTACTACTACTACTACTACTACTACTACTTCGAATCAGCATATCAGGCTTGTGAAATTGTCATTTCCCATAAGCCAATTACGTCGACCATGAACGCATATAAAATATTTATACATGTGTACAAAAAACGACAGGAATGATAGAAACTCAAATTCTTTTCCCTACATTCAAAATGGAGCAGTAAATATGAACTGAAGTCAGTAAGCATTCAGGAGATAACACTTTATCAGATAGGAGTTTGTTCAAACGACTTATCCTTGGTACAAACGAAGTTGTTGTTGCGCGGCTATTGTTTGCCAGTTTGTACTAGGTCTCCCAAAACGTGTGAAAAGGGTGAGGGTGAAAGAACCTTGTGCTTTCTATTTTATTTTTTTCTAGTCTATTTTTATAAAACTCCAACCTTTCAGGTCTATTCTCTTGAGGTCTGTTCTATTCTTTTAAATTTTACCATATGCTGGTCAAATCTACTGAAGCCAATCTATCCGTCTTTTATAGTCTTTTGGGGTCAATTTATACATATTTATATTCTTCCTCTTCTCTTCCTCTTCTCCTGTAGCTGCTGCTATTGCTACACTGTTGTTGCTGATACTACAACTGCTGCTGTTGCTGAAACTACCGCTACTCTGATGTTGTTGCTGCTACTACTACTGCTGCTGTTGCTGAAACTACCGCTACTCTGATGTTGTTGCTGATACTACAACTGCTGCTGTTGCTGAAACTACCGCTACTCTGATGTTGTTGCTGATACTACAACTGCTGCTGTTGCTGAAACTACCGCTACTCTGATGTTGTTGCTGCTACTACTACTGCTGCTGTTGCTGAAACTACTGCTACTGCTACACTGATGTTGCTGCTACTACTACTGCTGCTGCTATTGCTGAAACTACTGCTACTGCTACACTGATGTTGCTGCTACTACTACTGCTGCTGCTATTGCTGAAACTACTGCTACTGCTACACTGATGTTGCTGCTACTACTACTGCTGCTGCTATTGCTGAAACTACTGCTACTGCTACACTGATGTTGCTGCTACTACTACTGTTGCTGAAACTACTGCTACTGCTACACTGATGTTGCTGCTACTACTACTGTTGCTGAAACTACTGCTACTGCTACTCTGATGTTGCTGCTACTACTACTGCTGCTGTTGCTGAAACTACTGCTACTGCTACACTGATGTTGCTGCTACTACTACTGCTGCTGCTATTGCTGAAACTACTGCTACTGCTACACTGATGTTGCTGCTACTACTACTGCTACTGCTACTCTGATGTTGCTGCTACTACTACTGCTACTGCTACACTGATGTTGCTGCTACTACTACTGCTACTGCTACACTGATGTTGCTGCTACTACTACTGCTACTGCTACACTGATGTTGCTGCTACTACTACTGCTACTGCTACACTGATGTTGCTGCTACTACTACTGCTACTGCTACACTGATGTTGCTGCTACTACTACTGATGCTGCTATTGCGGAAACTACTGCTACTGCTAAAACTAGTTTTTAATTCTCTTTCACCGTCGTTGTCTTTTTTTTCTCTATAAAATGGGGTCGTGAGTCACTTTGCTCTATAAAATGGGATTGCGACTCACTTTGGCCCTATAAAATAAGGTCGCCCCTCACTTTGGCCCTATAAAATAAGGTCGCCCCTCACTTTGGCCCTATAAAATGAGGTTGCCCCTCACTTTGGCCCTATAAAATGGGATTGCGACTCACTTTGGCCCTATAAAATAAGGTCGCCCCTCACTTTGGCCCTATAAAATGAGGTCGCCCCTCACTTTGCCCCTATAAAATGGGGTTGCTACTCACTTTGCTCTATAAAATGGGGTCGCCCCTCACTTTGCCCCTATGAAATGGGGTATCAACTTGAAAAGGGTTGGGATCCCCTTGCTTAAGGAAAGCTGCTATAGTGCAGTGTCTACTCTACCAGTCGGAAGGTTTTAATTTTCGATCCGCATTGGAATATGTGTTATTTTTTTAAATTTAAATTTTCATAATCGACTTGGTCTCTACACAATACCTTAAAGACAACAATGTATGTACTACCTATAGAACCTAATCTAGTTTAAGAGCTTACTATTAATATTAGCAATACTGTGCTGAGTTAAAAGAAATTATTAGTACAATGTGTATGCAATAATGTGAAATGTATAAACAAATAATTCTACACAATATTTCTATAATAATAATATATAGCCTGTAAAAAAAAAAAATAATTTTTACGATAGCAATAGCGTTTTCTTTTCGCCACACGACACGAATTGTATCTATCCTTTGCCACACGACACCTTGTTTGGCCTTTGCCACACGACACCATTACTATTCTTTGCCACACGACACGAATTCTGTGTATATTTCACTGGCGCGACTGAGACGGATGGACTAGTTGTCACACGGACTATCACAGATACACGTCGGACAAATCCACAGATATGGGACTTTCAAATACCTAGCAATTAATGACAGTTTAAGAAAAGCTTGCCAATGTCACGCATTTTAGAATATTTAGGATCCGTAGTAAAAAAAAAAAAAAAACCAATGACGACTGCATAAAATAAGTCAAAACGAGACTAGCTGCTTAAGTAACACAGATGGTACACAGAGACTAAAAATTAAGGGTATAAAAAAATTAACATGCAGTGACGCGTAGAAAGGCTCAAGTATATGTTTCTTTTTCATACGATAGAGAATAGTAGGAGGTAAATAAATGATTCCTTTAGAGGCACTGACCAACCGGAACTGTGATGCTAAAGATATTTTTTTAAATGTCTATTGCTTATAAATATGTATGTATGTATGTATGTATGTATGTATGTATGTATGTATGTATGTATGTATGTATGTATGTATGTATGTATGTATGTATGTATGTATGTATGTATGTATGTATGTATGTATGTATGTATGTATGTATGTATGTATGTATGTATGTTGTGTATGTATGTATGTATGTATGTATGTATGTATGTATGTATGTATGTATGTATGTATGTATGTATGTATGTATGTATGTATGTATGTATGTATGTATGTATGTATGTATGTATGTATGTATGTATGTGTGTATGTGTGTATGTGTGCGTGTGTGCGTGTGTGCGTGCGTGCGTGCGTGCGTGCGTGCGTGCGTCTGTCTGTCTGTCTGTCTGTCTGTCTGTCTGTCTGTCTGTCTGTCTGTCTGTCTGTCTGTCTGTCTGTCTGTCTGTCTGTCTGTCTGTCTGTCTGTCTGTCTGTCTGTCTGTCTGTCTGTCTGTCTGTATGTGTGTCTGTCTGTCTGTCTGTATGTATGTATGTGTGTGTGTGTGTGAGTGGGTATGTATGTATGTATGTATGTATGTATGTATGTATGTATGTATGTATGTATGTATGTATGTATGTATGTATGTATGTATGTATGTATGTATGTATGTCTGTCTGTCTGTCTGTCTGTCTGTCTGTCTGTCTGTCTGTCTGTCTGTCTGTCTGTCTGTCTGTCTGTCTGTCTGTCTGTCTGTCTGTCTGTCTGTCTGTCTGTCTGTCTGTCTGTCTGTCTGTCTGTCTGTCTGTCTGTCTGTCTGTCTGTCTGTCTGTCTGTCTGTGATGATTTTTGTTTTTTATTATAGTAAAGAATAATCTTTAACACTGGTAGCCTAATGTCGGCCAAAATAGTTAATTTTGGTATTTGAGTGTTAATATGTTTTTCTTCTATCGGCGGTAATAAACACTATGTAAATACACTTCTCATATTTATTTTAAAAGCCCGAAGGGACCGATCCCAGGCGCTAGTAGACAGAGACCAGTGGGACCGACCCCCGGGCGCTAGTAGACAGAAGAGAACAACGGGACCGACCCCGGGCGCTAGTAGACAGAGATCAATGGGACCGACCCCCGGGCGCTAGTAGACAGAGACCAGTGGGACCGACCCCCGGGCACTAGTAGACAGAGAGCAGTGGGACCGACCCCGGGCACTAGTAGACAGAGAGCAGCGGGACCGACCCCGGTCGCCAGTAGACAGAAGAGAGCAGCGGGACCGACCCCGGGCGCTAGTAGACAGAAGAGAGCAGCGGGACCGACCCCGGGCGCTAGTAGACAGAAGAGAGCAGCGGGACCGACCCCGGGCGCTAGTAGACAGAAGAGAGCAGCGGGACCGACCCCGGTCGCCAGTAGACAGAAGAGAGCAGCGGGACCGACCCCGGGCGCTAGTAGACAGAAGAGAGTAGCATGAGCTTTTGCCCACGTCAGCATCCGCATGACCAAACACAGCGGGGATTACTTGATAACACAGAATCAAAGGTCAAAGGTGGCAAAATTACAATCGAGATCGTCTGAAAGATACGTGACTGCATTTTCCCTGCAACATTTCTCAAAACTGACCCACGTATTCAATAAACCACTCTTCAGAGCTCCAGTTGACCCCCTTCACATTTGCTTATGTTGCAAAAAATGGTCTTCAGTTACAAACTGCAAAGAGTAGACCAGTGACGAAGTGGCATATGGCACGACGTCCGACTCTTGAACAGACATGATTGGACTTCCAGTGGATTTTATCCCCCTCCAATCAGATCCTTGTGTGGTAAATCGGACTTACAAATTACTCAGATTTCAAGGATAAATTAGGGCAGCTATGGTTGATCTTCCTCATCATTAGTATCGTCGTCATCATCATCACCAAAGTCATCACCATCATCATCATCATCATTATCAACATCATTAAACTCCCATAACAGCAAGGCTTTGTTTCTGAAAAGAAAAAAAAAATGCGGGTCCTCACAAAATGTCTATTATAGTAGCATTCTTTTTCTTTTTAGAGTTCACCGGCTGGCGGAAAGTTCTGGTTGTTCGTCCACTTCTAGACTTTAGTTCCAGAACTTGAGTTTTTGCATGTACATTCATTTTATAGGTCTGTCTTTTTTATATGCAGATTGCTGGTTCCTCGCCTCTAAGATAGATGCACTACGACTTCGAAGAAAACACGCCTAATTGGTTGACTGGTACAACATGCTTGTTAGGGGACAATGGATATTTTTTTCGACCCACAACGGGGCCCTGGAACCCACACTGGGGCCCTGGAACCCACACTGGAAACAGTACCACTGAAGGAAAAAAAACACACCACTGTTTGCTTAACTCTTTCAGTACCAGGATGTTTCACACGAGATATCAAAACAGAGAAATAACTATGAGGAGTGGGGAAGGGGTGGTGGTGGGGGGAAGGGTGGGGTGGCAATACAAACAGGGATGTTATTGTTTGTTGTTTGCTTTCACTGGTTTTAAACCCCGGCGGAAAGTCCTGGTTGTTCTTCCATTTCTGGACGTTAGCTTTGTTGCAGGACCTGAGTTTGGCTTGTGCATCCGTTTACAGATCTTGCTTATTTGTTTGCAGACTGTTGGTTCCTCGCCTCTCGGGCAGATGCACTCCGACTTTGAAGGCTGCTCCCAGTGAGTCGACTCCTATGACATGATTGTTGGGTAGGCAGTGGGTCTATTCAAGGGGAATAAAGAGTGATGATTACCATTGAGACAGCCATATTTTGTAGTATGTTCTGACTAAAGTTTACACTTAGGAGAGGACATTATGCTATAGAGGAAAATCAATGTGTAGAGACACACCCAAAGCGTTGCTTAGGACTGAACAAGTTACAACAGGTGCCGTTGTTTTTCGTCAGAAAAACAAAAAGGCCCGAATAACAGCATATCTTTGGGTCACCAGTTGCTTATTGACTGTCTAATTAGATCCCTCTACCTATATCGGTCAGATGTCTATGGTTAAAGGGTACAGTTGAGAGGCTCGAGTTAATAGCACTGGTAAATATCCCAAGTGACTTGGTCTCTCTCTGCTGCAGTGAGGATCTTCAAGGGTCTCCGTCAAAATCTGCACACATGAACTGAATGACACAGCCGTGAAACGAACTCAAGACTCCAAAGCGCTAGATGAACTGATTGACCACCTTGCCGCGCAGACAACATGTCGTAGAGTGTCCGCCAGATGTGCCAGACTAAATGTTTGCATTTCTGAGGCCAAGCAGTGAGGCAAGTTTTAGATCCATGTTTATCGGGCTTTCCTTTACGCCTCTCCTGTACTTTCTAAGAAATCAACGACAGTTGGAGATCGTGAATGGTGGTACGTGTGGCGTATGCCTCGACAAACATAGTTTAAATAGCACAGCATCTACAGTATTACTCAGTGCACGTAACTTGAATGGAACCTTCACCGTGGAAGCATATCAAAAATAAATACATGTCGAAGTTACTGATTGAGTAACTGTAACTCTAGTTACACTCCAAGATAAGAAATAAGAAGTAGATGATGGTGATGTGTTGATGATGATGATAATGATGAAGAAGAGCAGGGTAAAAAACGAAGAAGAAGAAAAAGAAGAACAGAAGAAGAAGAAGAAGAAAGAAGAAGAAGAAGAAGAAGAAGAAGAAGAAGAAGAAGAAGAAGAAGAAGAAGAAGAAGAAGGGGGAGAGAGAGGAGAAAGGGAGAAGAAGCAGGAAGAGGAGGGGAAGAAGAAGAAGAAGAAGAAGAAGAAGAAGAAGAAGAAGAAGAAGAAGAAGAAGAAGAAGAAGAAGAAGAAGAAGAAGAAGAAGAAGAAGAAGAAGAAGAAGAAGAAGAAGGGGGAGGGAGAGGAGAAAGGGAGAAGAAGCAGGAAGAGGAGGGGAAGAAAAAGAAGGAGAGGAAGAAGAAAAAGAAGAAGAAGAAGAACAAGCAGAACAAGAAGAAGAAGAAGAAGAAGAAGAAGAAGAAAAGAAGAAGAAGAAGAAGAAGAAGAAGAAGAAGAAGAAGAAGAAGAAGAAGAAGAAGAAGAAGAGAAGAAGAAGAAGGGGGAGGGAGAGGAGAAAGGGAGAAGAAGCAGGAGGAGGAGGGGATGATGGAGAAGAAGAAGAAAAAGAAGAAGAAGAAGAAGAAGAAGAAGAAGAAGAAGAAGAAGAAGAAGAAGAAGAAGAAGAAGAAGAAGAAGAAGAAGAAGAAGAAGAAGAAGAAGAACTAAAAAAAGGAGGACGAGAATGATGTTTAGAACATGGCAAAGAAGACTGAAGCCGTAACACCCAACAACAAAATCACGCACTTTTGGGATACATCGAAGCCTTGTCTGCTTATATTGTTTACTTGTGCCTTGCCGATAACTTATCTTCATGTAAACACGCTTTTAAGTCGGTACTTACGGACGCCGTTTATCGCAGTGTGTTACTTTGAACTCTAAACGCTAAAAAGAATGCTAAAGAAAAAAAAAAAAATACACATTATATTGAAAACCGTATCTTGTTTAAAAAATAAAGTATTGTTTCACAACTGGCATATCAAGTTTGCAAACTTTTCTCCTAACTGTTCGTACAGCATTTGAGATATTTATGTGTTGATATTTTCTCGTGGACCGTCTACACAATTGATGTTGGCTGCTTCAGTACATCGGCTTCCATCCTTGAGATTCTTACATGGTGACTGGCATAACCGGCGACCTAGGGAAGCAAGATGACAATGTTAGGCTTTGTCCGAACCACCCCTTTGTTTGTTTGTTTGTTTGTTTGGTTGTTTCTTTATTTCCTTCTTGTCTTTTTATTTATTCACATCTATTGTATAATTTCCTTTCTTTTTTTTAAGCTTCTTTCTGTCTGTGTCCGCCATTTATTTCTGTCTGTCTTTCTATATCTTTCTGTCTGTGTGTTTGTATGTATGTGTGGTCACTTTCTTCCATTGTTCGCTAGGCAGACAAAGGAAAGGGTAAATGGTGAGAGGGAGAGGAGGAGAATAATAATAATAATAATAATAATAATAATAAGAAGAAGAAGAAGAAGCTTGCGGAGAATAATATGAGGGAGGACATGAGATGAACCGCAAGCTTTGAAACTGAAGAGGCTAACGGTCTCCCAGGTCGACTTAGCCTTGGTACCATGTACACGTCCTGGGAAGTAAAATCGGCCGGCGTTATGCTGACCAAATCAACCACTAAGTGCCGATTGGTTTATAAAATATAGGTTCAGCCCTATATGCCTAATACGTCTGAGTGCGTGGAAAAAGGTCCTTTACTTACTCTTTTACTGGTCTAGATGTCGGAGGACCCACGCTCACGTGGGGGCCAAAGAACAGAAAGATAACAAACGTCTAAGATATAGATAAGATATTACGTTGCCACAAAATTTTGTTTGATTAAAACATCAGGCAGGGGAGTAGCTAAGGGGCGTATGGCAGGTTGGGCAGATGCCCTGGGCGCCACTTTAGGTTCCAAAGAAGCGGTGGGAGGTGGGGGGTGGAGGGGGATGGGGGTAGCTAAGTAAGGGTGAAAAACTCAATTTTTTTTTCAAAAGTTCGCCTCCAAGAGCCTCTGGGCCTGACTCTTCTTCGCTGTCCTTGTGGTGTCCCTTGTATTGCCTTTCTCGGTCGTCTCTCTTTCTTCATTCAGAGCCCGTGTCCACTCCACCTCAATCTTCCTTTTTTTTCTTTCTAAATTTACATCTTAAGGTTCTAAGGCTGTCATTTGTAGTAAGATAGAATTGCTGATGTTATCTTTCCAGGCGAGCCCCAACAATTTTCTTAAAAGTCTTCCCTTAAAACCTCTGAGGATGATCTCTATTTTTTGGTCTGTTTTTCAAGTTTCTGCTCCATAGAGAACTGTTCTAACGCATGTTTTGTGTATCCTGAGCTTAGTTTTAGTGCTGTGGATGTTTGATCTCCAGACACTCTGAAGTCTGTTGTGAGCAGCATTAGCCTTTGCAATTTTTTGCTTGATTTCGACCAGTACATTTCCATCCGAGGAGATATTGCTTCCCAAATTAGTGAAATCAGTTACTATTTCCAAACCTACATTATCTATTACCATAGGTCTTTCACGTTTAGGATTTATCTTGAGCAATTTTGTTTTACTGACATTGATTCTTAACCTGTCTGTTTTGCTATTTCTCTATCTTATCTGTCTTTTGTTGTAGATGATCTTTACTTTGGCTGATGACACAGATATCATCTGTTAAGTCCAAATTTTCCAGATGTTCTTTACCTTGGACGATGACACAGATATCATCTGTTAAGTCCAAATGTTCCAGGTGTTCGAGAAGGTTCCACTGAAGACCCATCCGTGGACCAGTGGTTGCTTTCTTCGTAACATAATCAATCTCTTTGAGAAACAAGAAAAGTGAGAGAATGCACCCTTGTCGGACTCCCGATGTTACCTTGAAATATTCTGTTTCCATGAGGCCTACTTTCACTTTGCATCGGTCTCCTTCATAGAGTCCTTTAAATATGTTTGTAACTCTATCTGGTAACCCACACGCAGCAAAGATCCTCCGTATCATAGTTCTACATAGACTGTCAACGCCTTTTCAGAGTCTATAAAGTTTAATTTGGCATTTCATTCTAAAGCTTTTCCCCAATATTTCTGAGTGAATATGATCACAGCAGTTTTTTCCTTTTCTGAACCCTGCCTGATTTTCCGACAAACCTCTTTCTATTGACTTCTTTCTTCTGTTGTGTATCACCCTACATCGTGCTTTTCTGGGTAAAGACAACATTGTTACGCCTCTACAGTTGTCTCAGTGTAAAAGATCACCTTTCTTCTGTAGTGGGATGATTACACCATTTTCCCAGTCTGTTGGGACCTCTTCATGTATCCATATTTTGTTGAATATTCCATGCAGTGCTTTTGCTGTAAATTGTGGGTCTGCCTTTAACATGTCAGCACTAAGTTGGTTTTCACCTGGTGCCATCCCATTCTTCATATTGCTTTTTGCCGTTTCTATTTCTTTAACGCTGTTTGGCCTGATGTGCATTTATAGGAGTTAGCCACAGTTGTCTACTGTTTCCACTGGGATATCTAATCCTGACCTATTTAGCACACTCAATAAAATAATTCTTGTCACCACTCGGCCATTTTCTCTTTCCGTTGTGATTTCTCCTGTTGTGTCTCTCAGATTTCCTTCATTAAAGCTAAAATGTTTCCGACTAAGATCCTTTGTTATTTTATACAATGTTCTTTCGAGTATCACCTGTCATTTCTGCTTCTTCCGCTTTGGTAGCTTTGAGTTCCAAGTATTCCTTTTTGTCTTTCTTTAAGCCTGTTCTTTACGTTTGTTGTTATATGCTTTTTTGTGCAGCCATCTTTTTCCAGTGTGCTCTTTGCAAGGTTTATTTGCTCTTTTTTGCATTTGTGTTTCTTCTGTCTTTGACCAAGATTCTTTAGATATCCATTCCTCTCTTATGTGTTTCTTCATACCGAGTATTTTCTCGGCTGCATTGCAAAACGCATCTTTAGATTGTGCCCGTTCTTCTTCAATATTTGCTGTCTCTGGTAGGTGGCTAAACACCTGAAACTGGTTTCTTAGTTATTAAAGCAAACAAAAAAACAACACCCCCCCCCCCAACAAAAAAAAGGGGGAAAACTGGGAAGTAAAAGGCGATTTGCGTGGTGATGTTGACCAAATGTCTTCTATGGTGTAGGCAAAACTTGGGGGGGGGGGGGGGGGGGGGGGGGGGGGGAATTTGAGCCTGGGGATTTATGAATGGATGGCTATCGCTTTCGCCACGAATGTGCAGGTTAGAATTTTATTTTTGTCCCCGACAAGAACCAACCCACAACCTTATCGAGGATTCGAATCTGGGTCTCCCGCATGTCAGCCCAGCGTTCTCAACACGTCGACCAGCCCCTCCTCCAGTACTAATTGGCCTTAAAAAAATGTGTTTAACGTCGTACGCTCGATCGCCACTGACATAAAATGTGCATTTACTTTGCTTTGCTACGTAAAATCACGCAAGATTTCTCACTTATATTTCTCACCTTGAATTCCAGTGCTTAACGTGGAATACCCCGACCCGCTATTGGCTGAGTTTGGCCTTGCATAGTGTTCAGAAAACCCGTTCAATCTTTTATCTACCTGTATAAATTGCCGAATAGGATTAAGACAGACCACACAAGCAACACTAACTTGTAGGCTAACGGTCGGCGAGCCTGACTGGCAGTTGTAATCTCTCGTGGTGGTAGTGTCGAAGGATACAAGCTTCATTTGTAAGGTAAACCAGATAATTAAGTCAAATTAAACATTAGAACGTTGAAATAAAACCTGCCACTACGTTTGTCTAGTTGTCTGTTTGTCTGTATTATGTCTACCTGTCTGTCTATTTCTTCTTGTTCTCCTCCTACTTTTCTTGTTATTATTCTTGTTGTTCTCCTCCTCCTCTTCCCTCTTCTTCTTCATTTTCTTCTTCTTCTTCTTCTTCTTCTTCTTCTTCTTCTTCTTCTTCTTCTTCTTCTTCTTCTTCTTCTTCTTCTTCTTCTTCTTCTTCTTCTTCTTCTTCTTCTTCTTCTTCCTCTTCTTCTTCTTCTTCTTCTTCTTCTTCTTCTTCTTCTTCTTCTTCTTCTTCTTCTTCTTCTTCTTCTTCTTCTTCTTCTTCTTCTTCTTCTTCTTCTTCTTCTTCTTCTTCTTCTTCTTCTTCTTCTTCTTCTTCTTCTTCTTTTTCCTTCTTCTTTTTCTTCTTTTCTTTCTTTCTTTCTTTCTTTCTTTCTTTCTTTCTTTCTTTCTTTCTTTCTTTCTTTCTTTCTTTCTTTCTTTCTTTCTTTCTTTCTTTTCTTTCTTTCTTTCTTTCTTTCTTTCTTTCTTTCTTTCTTTCTTTCTTTCTTTCTTTCTTTCTTTCTTTCTTTCTTTCTTTCTTTCTTTCTTTCTTTCTTTCTTTCTTTCTTTCTTTCTTTCTTTCTTTCTTTCTTTCTTTCTTTCTTTCTTTCTTTCTTTCTTTCTTTCTTTCTTCTTCTTCTTCTTCTTCTTCTTCTTCTTCTTCTTCTTCTTCTTTATCATCATCTGCTGGTACGACCACTACTTCGCTTACTGCTACTGCTGTTGCTGTTACTAATTCTGTTACTACTACTGCCGCTACGACTGTTACTAAAACTGTCATCCCACACAACAACAACAATTGTACTAATACTACTACTGATTCTACTACTCCTTCTCTCACAACTCCCACCACTGCTAGCATTGTTACTACTTCTGTTTCTATCACCACCACCACTGCTAGCATTGTTACTACAACTGTTTCTATCACCACCACCACTGCTAGCATTGTTACTACTTCTGTTTCTATCACCACCACCACTGCTAGCATTGTTACTACAACTGTTTCTATCACCACCACCACTGCTAGCATTGTTACTACTTCTGTTTCTATCACCACCACCACTGCTAGCATTGTTACTACTTCTGTTTCTATCACCACCACCACTGCTAGCATTGTTACAACTTCTGTTTCTATCACCACCACCACTGCTAGCATTGTTACTACTTCTGTTTCTATCACCACCACCACTGCTAGCATTGTTACTACTTCTGTTTCTATCACCACCACCACTGCTAGCATTGTTACTACAACTGTTTCTATCACCACCACCACTGCTAGCATTGTTACTACAACTGTTTCTATCACCACCACCACTGCTAGCATTGTTACTACTTCTGTTTCTATCACCACCACCACTGCTAGCATTGTTACTACAACTGTTTCTATCACCACCACCACTGCTAGCATTGTTACTACAACTGTTTCTATCACCACCACCACTGCTAGCATTGTTACTACTTCTGTTTTCTATCACCACCACCACTGCTAGCATTGTTACTACAACTGTTTCTATCACCACCACCACTGCTAGCATTGTTACTACAACTGTTTCTATCACCACCACCACTGCTAGCATTGTTACTACTTCTGTTTCTATCACCACCACCACTGCTAGCATTGTTACTACTTCTGTTTCTATCACCACCACCACTGCCACAACAACAACAACTACTACTGCTACTACAACTTTTGCTCATTAATAACGCTTCTGCCATATATCTCCAAACAGAGCATAGGCTCTCTACCAACTTACTCCCTTTGTATTCTTGTTCATTACTGATTAGATTTTAACACATAATTTGTTGACGGAATGAGTATCTTGGTTTCACTAATCTTTGCTTCCCGTGAGAGCCCCGGTGACACAGGCGAAGCTATACAATGGTCAATTTAAACCAATAATTATAAATTTTACTTGTCAATTTAAAAAAAAAAAAACGTTTGTTAAAAAATTAACCTTACACTTTAAGCCAATAATCTAGTGGGGCGGGGGGGGGGGGGGGGGGTGTGTGGTGGGTGGTATAGACAGTTTCGCTGGAAAAGGGAGGGGGCGAGGGGTGGGTAGTGTGCGGGTCGCCCCAGATTTATGATATGTATTCTAAAATGTATATACTGGTGTGTGTGTGTGTGTGTATATATATATATATATATATATATATATATATATATATATATATATATATATATATATATATATATATATATATATATATATATTATATTCATTCATTTCTTCTTCTTCTTCTTCTTCTTCTTCTTCTTCTTCTTCTTCTTCTTCTTCTTCTTCTTCTTCTTCTTCTTCTTCTTCTTCTTTCTTCTTCTTCTTCTTCTTTTTCTTCTTCTTCTTCTTCTTTTTCTACTTCTTTTTCTTCTTATTCTTTTTCTTCTTCTTCTTCTTCTGCTTCTTCCTCTTCTTTTTCTTATGTTTGGGGTTCACCGGCTGTCAACTCTGGTGAAAAGTTCTATCTGTTCGTCCACTTCTGGATTTTAACCATTGTGTTGAGATTTCGTAGTGGACACAGCCGGCTCTGCAACCATAGGTATAAGAAATTCAAAACTGGAGATCAGAACCTTGCACATATGGACAGACATCACAGAATACTGAACATGTGCTACATACATGGATTGACCCTCGACCTCTGAAAACAACTTGCAGAGAGAACGAAGCACGAAGCAAAGAAACAGAACACCACCATAGCCTTGCTTCAGAACTTAATTTTGTTAGCACATCCATTACGGATCTGACTATGTGTGCGCGCGCAGACTGTTGGTTCCTCGCCTCTCAGACTGTTGCACTACATCGTCGAAGGAAACACCCATAATTAGTCGATTTAGTCTGCCCTCCCCCCCCCCCCTTTCCCAAGTGCCTCAAACTGGGCACTAACCAACACGGGGGAAGACTACAATACTAGTAATTGTTAATATTATTACTTATACGTGCTGACTGTGAAACCAATTTAATATTTTAAAAATTTAAGGTTAAAACAAATACTAAAAAAATAGAATGTCAGATACATGATTACTTGGGCCACCTAGTCGACCTGTATATTTCCTAGACTAACACCCTCTTCCACACCCACCCCTGCCCCTAACAAACATTCTCGGCGGCCCAGCCTACCGGAAACCCAGCATTCGACGCCACTAGTAAGTACACGTTTGGCCGAACAGTGCCGTTTGTGACCTTGTGAGACTTTCACAGGATTCTGATAATCTGTTTTGTACTTGTGTTTTTGCCGCCTTACTTATATAGATTTAATGTTGTCATTGGCGGTGTTAACTTTATCTTCCGGCTACAACTTCCCTGTCTTTATTTTTCTGTTACTGTATCTTTAACAATCGTTTACAGCCAGTCTCTGTGATATATCTATCTGTTGTTGTGTCTTAAACAATCGTTTACAGCCAGTTTCAATGATATATCTAACTGTTGTTGTGTCTTTAACATTCGTTTACAGTCAGTCTCTATGATATATCTAACTGTTGTTGTGTCTTTAACAATAGTTTACAGCCAGTCTCTATGATATATCTAACTGTTGTGTCTTTAACAATCGTTTACAGCCAGTTTCTATGATATATCTAACTGTTGTGGCTTTAACAATAGTTTACAGCCAGTTTCTATGACAAATATATAACTGTTGTGTCTTTAACAATCGTTTACAGTCAGTCTCTATGATATATCTAACTGTTATTACATCCTAAGTAATCGTTTACAGTGAATCTCTATATCTCTTGTATCAATAGCGACAGAGCCTGGAGACATTCAGGGCACCCCAGTCAATCTACAGATCGGGTTGTTCCCTCGGTGTTGCTAACCAAAGGTTAACGATACTATCCTGAGACTAAAGAATCTCAATTTAGGCGGCAGACTAACAATGTAGATCTTAGATATCCCGTTCAAACCCTTAGTTATAATCAGGCCCCTCAGCCAACTGTAATCGCAGTCCTGTATGGGTGTGGACGACCCCCCCCCCCCCCCCCACACACACACACATACGTATTGACAACGTTCTCATCCTAACTCATGAAACCAGACGCAAGATAAATTCAACATACTTGTTTGAAGATAAAAACAATCACCGTAAATTACGCCATGTAAGTCGATTTTTTAAAGCCTAAAAACATTGAAACCACCGGGATCGACTTATATGGCAGGTATAAATGCATGATGCAGGTATAGGCCTAAGACATAATGTTGAGCTAGAAATGTTGAGCTAGAAATGTTGAGTGGTTCATTATGTCGGCATGCACGCCACAATTTAGCGTCACTCTACAGATTTGTAACAGACAGATAAAGACAGTCAGATTTAAATAAAGCAAACAATAGCCTAGTAGCCTCATCTCATTTGGCGCCATCCCACTTCAAGATGTGCAGTCATACATCTAAAATTGCAGCAATATAGACAACAATGGACGGAGAGAAATAGAATATATATACACAGGTTGCTTCTTCTACTCCTTCTTCTTAGACACAACCAGAAAGATAAACAGACAGACAGACAGACAGACAGACAGACAGACAGACAGACAGACAGACAGACAGACAGACAGACAGACAGACAGACAGACAGACAGACAGACAGACAGACAGACAGACAGACAGACAGACAGACAGACAGACAGACAGACAGACAGACAGACAGACAGACAGACAGACAGACAGACAGACAGACAGACAGACAGATAGATAGATAGATAGATAGATAGATAGATAGATAGATAGATAGATAGATAGATAGATAGATAGATAGATAGATAGATAGATAGATAGATAGATAGATAGATAGATAGATAGATAGATAGATAGATAGATAGATAGATAGATTAGATAGATAGATAGATAGATAGATAGATAGATAGATAGATAGATAGATAGATAGATAGATAGATAGATAGATAGATAGATAGATAGATAGATAGATAGATAGATAGATAGATAGATAGATAGATAGATAGATAGATAGATAGATAGATAGATAGATAGATAGATAGATAGATAGATAGATAGATAGATAGATAGATAGATAGATAGATAGACAGATAGACAGATAGATAGATAGATAGATAGATAGATAGATAGATAGACAGATAGATAGATAGATAGATAGATAGATAGATAGATAGATAGATAGATAGATAGATAGATAGATAGATAGATAGATAGATAGATAGATAGATAGATAGATAGATAGATAGATAGATAGATAGATAGATAGATAGATAGATATATAGATAGATAGATAGATAGATAGATAGATAGATAGATAGATAGATAGATAGATAGATGGATAGATAGATAGATAGATGGATAGATAGATAGATAGATAGATAGATAGATAGATAGATAGATAGATAGATAGATAGATAGATAGATAGATAGATAGATAGATAGATAGATAGATAGATAGATAGATAGATAGATAGATAGATAGATAGATAGATAGATAGATAGATAGATAGATAGATAGATAGATAGATAGATAGATAGATAGATAGATAGATAGATAGATAGATAGATAGATAGATAGATAGATAGATAGATAGATAGATAGATAGATAGATAGATAGATAGATAGATAGATAGATAGATAGATAGATAGATAGATAGATAGATAGATAGATAGATAGATAGATAGATAGATAGATAGATAGATAGATAGATAGATAGATAGATAGATAGATAGATAGATAGATAGATAGATAGATAGATAGATAGATAGATAGATAGATAGATAGATAGATAGATAGATAGATAGATAGATTTTCGAAGTAAAAGAAAATAGACCTACTGCAGGTCTTGAAAGGCGACCACTTTAGACAGCTGAAATCTGATGTGGTAAGCTGAATGTCCAGCATTACTCGTGCCTAGACGCTATCTGTCATTACTATGACAATTAACACGAAGACAGACTAATTAATCAGACTGCAGAACAGAATACCAGCACACAGCTCCATCAACGGTTCTTACGACACTGTTAGTTATAGATGCTTTGTAGATAATGTACAATTTCGTTGTGAAAAAAAGTAAGTGTCTGGAAGGAGCTTAACAGTTTACAAAGTTAGGTGCGTGTCCTTTTCAGGACGCTGCAGAACTCAGCATTTGTCGGCTTTTTTTATTTCAGTAGACAATTTTACGTTTAGTAGTTTTCCATTACCACTGTAAGCTCGGATCTCGACACCATTGCTAGAACTAACACAATGTGGTCTGCTGGCAAATCGCCGGCAGCTGAAATCGAACGCAGAACAAGAGAATTTGAATCCCGCTGGCAACACGTGAGCTCTCCTGTTCAGCTTCAGGTATACAGGAGAGCGTTCAATAATTATGCTATCGAGGCTCTTGTTTAGGGTGTATGTAGGGTATTTTGCGGCCATGGCCTAGGTTGGGGAGGAAAGGGGGAAAAGAGGGGGGGGGGGGCTGTCAGAAAATTTTGTATATTGCATTAGCCATTGTTCTTACAATGAATATTTTGATTAATCAAAGATGCAGACATTGACAGAGTATCAACTTTCAGAAGCACAGATGGCCTTTCGACGAAACATAAGTTGCACAGATGCCATTTATACATTGAGACAACTATCAGAGAGGGCAATAGAACATGATAAGACATGTTTGTTGACATTCATAGACCAAGAAAAAGCCTTCGATAGAGTCGACAGGAATATGTTGTGGGAATGTATAGGGAAAAAAGGAATCAGCAATCATCTCATTAATATTTGCAAAAGCCTGTACACACGTAGTAAATGCTGCATAAAATCGAAGGCAGGGTTGTCAAGAACTTTTATAGTGAACTCTGGTGTGCGTCAGGGCTGTGTACTATTGCCGCTTCTTTTTATAACATACATGGATACCATATGTAGCAAAACAAACTTTAATCATGAAGAAGATATTACAGAATTACTCTTCGCTGACGACCAGGTACTCATAGCAGAAAATACGGAATGCCTACAGAACCACCTAAATCAAATTAGTAACAAAGGGGAGGAATATAATATGAAAATAAACACTACGAAGACAGAGACAATGATGATAGGAAGACATAAAGACAATTTAGAAATTAAATTAAAAAATAACACCCTGAGACAAACAGAGGGATTTAAGTATTTAAGAGCAATTTTTACATCCGACGGAAAACTGGACAGAGAAATTAGCTCCAGACGTGCCAAAGCTAATCAAGTAATGGGTCAACTATCTCCCCTGTTGACACAAAAGCAGATACCTCAGAGTACTAAAGTGAATAATATCAGAAATATTTTTTGGCCAATACTAGGCTATCAATGCCAAACGTGGACACTTACATCCTCCAATGAACGTAAAATTGTGACAACTGAGATGAAATGCCTTAGAAGAGCTGCAGGAGTTTCAAGGAAAGACAGAATACGAAATCATGAAATCAGACGAATGCTAGGAATAAAGACAGTCTTACAGGTCATCAAAGAGCAACAAATGAAGTGGTTTGGACACCTAACAAGAATGCCCTGGTACTATCTGCCACAGTGAGCCTCACTAAAACGTTACAACGGGTATAGAGCGAGTGGAAGACCTCGGAAATTATGGAGTGATGACATTAAGAACAGCCTTACAGAAATGAACATCAGTCTTAATAGTGCTCTTGACAGAGCTCATCAACGAACATTACATCTCCCCCCCCCCCCCCACCCTCCCCTCCCCCCGACACTTCGATGAGGTAAAAGGTGGAAGAGAAGAAGAAGAAGACAAAATGGAGAGTGAAAAGCAACAACAAAATTCATAATCTGTTTAAACCACCACTGATAACTGGCATCATCAGGGCTAACAGACTGAAATGGCTGTGGCATATTGAGAGTATATCAGATGATAAAGATGTAAAATCTGTATACAGAAGGGAGCTGAATGGTCGTATACAACGATACAGACCATGAAGAAGATGGAGAAATAATATCCAGACAGACCTCAAAGATGTAGTATCACAGCTGGAAAGAGAAGCCAACCAGAGAGATGAGTGGAGGCGGGTGATATCTGCAGCCATGAACCCCAAGGGCTTGGAATGCTAAGGAAGAAGACGATTGTTCATTACGTATTTTTATTTCTAATAATATTTTAATTTTAACATGTACCAGTGAAAGTTGATGAATCACCAAAGATATGGAACGAAAGTTAAATGCATCTGACAATAAATTCATGGGGATGATGAACAAAAAAATTGGATGGATTGAAAAAGGTAAAGAAATAATAGAAGTGTCTCGGCAACCACTGGTACCAAAAGTTGAAAGACAAAGAAGATGACGCTACATTGGACACATCCTAATAAGAAACCAGCAGAGAATCACCAAACAGGCACTAAAATGGGAAATAAAGTGTTTGCAGAAGGTAAACGTCGAAAAGAAACCCCAAAACGAACGTTGACGAGAGAGGCCAAAAGTACTGGACTGGATTCCAACTACGAAGTATTGCACAGGGCAGAATAGAATCGAGGAAAAGAGGCGAGTCGTGTGTGACATAAAATGGCACAACATGACACTGATAGTTGGGAGTTTGTGAACTCAAACTCAAAACCTTTAGACTAATATGCGAGGGTCACTACGTTACAGCTGCTTCAGACCTAAAAAACAGAGAACTATTCAAAAGTAGCGGGTCTCCAAAATTTTAGAACCGCTGTACCGGACAGGATCCACACATGGGAAGTGACCGCGTAACTAATATTTCAACGCACATAAAGTACACACTAATCTAGAACCTGTCTTTTCTTTGTTCTTAACCTTTACTCGTATTTATCAAATTTATATATTTTTAAAGACAGTTGTTAAGAAGTATTTATCGGATGTTTACAAGATATCTGTTTTCAACAATATTACCCCCTCCCCCTTTTCGGAAAATTCGGCTTGTTTTATGAGATCAGAACATATATATTTTATATTTCTTGAAATTGTTCGGCAACTTTGAGCGAATTTTGTGGTGTACATGGAACTGACATGTCTTCAGTATCGATACATGTCGTGTATACCCAAAAATTATTGTCTCCTTTCGGTAAGTAAGTCGATTTCTTCTGTGTTCTGAATGAATATACTCCCATATTTACACCGATTTATAAAGTATTTGAGAAGTACAATAGTTGATCAAAGCGAACGTAAAGAAGCCAAAATTTGTTTTCGTGTGTGCTTTTGATTGAGAGATAACACTTTGAATAAAGGAAGTAAAATAAACCTGGCCCTGAAACCAGTCACACGCAAAAAAAAAAAAAAAAAAAAACAATTTTCGCCCCTTTAGGCGTATTGTATTAGGCATATAGTCCACACCTTTATTCTACAAACCAATCTGCACTGGATGAGTAATGTGGTCACATCACAGCCTTTACCTCCCACGATTTTACCTCGTACCTGTTTAAGTTTGGGTCGAATGGAGAGCCAAGGTTGTTAAAAAAAAAACACTGTCCAGCTCCGTTAGGTTTGGACCCACGACTTTCGGATCCTCGGGCGAGAGACTAGCTCTGAGATTATGTGTATAGTTTGGTGAGAGTGACATGTCAACAGCTACTACAGAGGATCACCCTGACACAATTGGACACAGAGCAATGGGGGAGACCATGAAAATTATGGAACGAAGGCATCAGTAACATTCTACAAGGAATCCACGTCAAGCATGACTATGGAGGTAACAGCTGCGTCTAGAGCACTTGAATTGGTAGCAGAACAAGTAGCCCCAGTCTTTGATCACATCGGACTTCGTGAACATGCTTCAGAAAATAGCAACAGGTTCTGAAAGGGTAGGCATCTTTCCCATACACACCTAACTTCCCTAACCTGGATCTACACACCTGGAAATGTCAGAGTTAAGGTAATGAACGAGCAGATAAACTGGCAAGTATTGCACCACTACTTGCAGGAGACTGGCTGGCTTCTTGTAAAAGAAAAGGAAAATTGGATCACGTTCAGACATTTTCAGCTATGTAGCTGATGCCTATATTTGCGATCTTTATTGAGACTGGTTTGTTTGAAAATGGTTTCCTTCGGTTCCATTTTGTTGTGTTGTTATATACGGTTTAACTGATGTTGCTTCTTGCTTCTTTAGAGTTGTTTTATACCTGATGTTGTTGTATCCGGAGGCAAGGGTCTTCTATTTCTTAATTGTGTCTCTTTTTTCGTTCCTGATTATGATAGGACACATCTGAACATTGCATTTTGGTTCTGTCCTATCCTCTCGTCGTCTTGCGATTCCCATTTTCTGATTGGTTGTTTCTGGCTTCTATTCCTTCTGTCACGTTTTTCCGCCCTGTCTTGGCTTCTAGGATGTGATAATGCTTAGTCCTGACAAGGACTTTTATGTAATTTTTGTCTTTCCATCTTTGCTGTTGTTTTTCTCCTTCTCATCTTTGTCTGGCGTCCTCTGTGTTGTTTGACGTTTTTGATCTGGCTGGTAGGTTTGCAGGAAACTGCATGGACAGAATAGATAACATCAACTTTATACGGACTAGACTGGCAAATAGTAACGAGCCTCTGACGTTAACACCATTGCTTTAACTCGGAGAGGCCTAGTGAGGCACTCGGCGCCCTCTTCGAAGTCAAGATAGGAAACCAACCTAATATAGGAATAGTCACTAGAGGTAGCTTTGGGTGGCTGCTACATCGGAGGACTGAGCTTGCATGGGAACGCCCAGTGTGCAGGGACGTCGACTGTGATATAACAGTCTTAAGATCAGATGTGGCAAAGCAAACCTAGTACTGGGACAGTTAGCTCCACTTTCACAGCACAAGACAATCTCGATCAACGTACAGAAACATCTTTTACAAAAGCATGTTAATTCCAACATTATATGCCAGGGTCGGGCATGATTACTCACAACAAATAGGAAAAAAAAACAGTTAGTGAGATTCGGAGAAGGGCTGCAGGAATGACCATAAGAGATAAAATTCAGGAATGGTTATAAGAGAAAAAGCCGGCACAGAACCAATTCTAAATTCTCGTACATTCAATGACAGGGAATGAATTGTGACGCCATGCACAAGGAGAAGAGAATGTCGAGGTAGACCAAGAACAAGATGGAAAGATCTTTTTCTTATTCTTTAGCATTCTGAGCCCTTGAGGTTCATTGCTGCAGATATCATATGTCTCTATTCACTTCTCTGGTTGGCCTTCTCTTTCCAACTGGTGACATCAAGTGTTTGCAGGTCTGTCTGGATATTATCTCTCCATCGTCTTCTTGGTCTTCCTCGTGGTCTACTACCTTTTATCTCCCTGGTGTATACAGTTTTTACTTCTCTGTCATCTGACATTCTTTATATACGCCTCAACCATTTCAGTATATTAGCTCTCACGATGCCAGTGATCAGTGGTGATTTTAACATGGAAAGATAACAGTAGACAAACACTACAACACCAAGTGGAATATGATCGAGGTGGCCGGAGGAGCAAGACTCTAAAGCTTATATCTCCATCGACCTTTGACGCGGCAAAAGAGAAAGTGAAGAAGAAGATTAATAATAATAATAATAATAATAATAATAATAATAATAATAATAATAATAATAATAATAATAATAATAATAATAAGAAAAAGAAGAAGCAGAAGAAGAAGCAGAAGAAGAAATAAATAAAAGAAGGTCAACTTATGCAACGCATTAAATGGAAAAGACAGAAAATCGTCTCTTCACCACAAAACTGCCCACAACGGTAACTGGAGGACAAGAAGAAGAGGACGGAGAAGAATAAAATGGGTCGGATTTTTCCATTCGTGTGTTCTAACATGTAACCCAAACAGTTGATCTGAGCTTCACAGCACTAGGATCATTCCCATAACCTCTCAGTCCCCAACAATTACCAGATAAGAGTTCCAACTCCGATGTAGCACTAGCCGTCTGATTGTATGTCCATCTTGCCTTTGTAGGACATTCTCAATAAAATAGTGGGGATATAAATATAATAGCAAGTCATCCTCATCCTCGTTGTTATTATCCTCATCATCATTCTCATCATCATCATATCCATTTGTGTCGGTATACGTCGCATAGAGATCGCAGTTTATTCTCCACATGTTACTTGTTATCCGTATCGATATAACTATCACATCGGTCCGACCCACTCGTGCTCTGTCCTCCAATGCAGCACCATCCCATTGTCTTCATGCTCCCCGATCAAGCAGGAGTTGACTGGTGTATCTTCTTTCCTTGCCTAGCAGCCAGTATCTTCAAGCTGTTCCTCGGTAAAAAGCCATTTGCAACAGGCAGTTCATCGTCTCCGACCTCTTTATTACAACGTCTCTGGAACGCTTTCATTCATTATGTCTGCTTATCCACCCCTAGCCCCCTCCCGCCCCACTAACTACTGCAGAAAACGTACAGTTTCTTGAGGTGGGTCTTCTGAATGTTGTCAACCCACTCTAGTCAGAGTTTGCCAGCTTAGATCTGCTTAAGTATGCTCATTGAGTCTGTCACTATCGATACACAAGTTGCTTTTTGTTCTGCCAGCCATGTAAGTGCTCCTGTGACAGCAGCAATCTTCGTCCTCATGTGGAACAGAAGTAGTTGAACTGAATTCCCGACTTTCTTCTTTCAGCGTTTATTCTTTCACATCCTTCTACAGTGTGCAAGTTCTCAAATGTTATGGATGGAATCCGGACCAACGCTTCTGTCCTCTCTCACTTACATTTGTATTTTTGTTTCTTTTGGACGTCCATGTTCCCTCAGTCCATTTGTATCCTAGTTCGGTTCCTTTTTGGTGATTCTTTGCCTGTTTTTTCCTTAAAAATTTGCACAACATATCGTCCTCTTCTTTGATCTATAACTGATAATACTTGCTGTTTCCCATACATCTCTCTTTTGTCTTTATTTTCTTGAATTTATCCGATTTAAAGTAGATTCATGCCATTAGAAATTTCTGTTTTACTGCATTTACTTTCGTTCCATTACCTTTTAGTTGTTTTTCAACGTTCACTTGACAAATAAAACCATTCTTTTTTCTTCATAGAGATTCGAACAGAAAATTCTAGTTATTCCTCTTCTAGACTTTAGTCTTTTTCCAGGACTGAGTTTTACGTGCACATCTGTTTTATAGATAGTTAATTTGTGTGCAGACTGTTGGTTCCTTGGCGCTCAGGCAGATGCACTCCGACTTTGAAGGAAACGTCGATCTTATCTCAGTGACCCTGGGTCCCCATGGGAAACAGATTCTAGGATGACCCCGGAGATTTGTAGATAGGTCATGACCTGTGTGACCTCTGGTCCTAGTGCACCGCTGCGTGTGGTTCTGCACCTCTCTGTCCCTAAAACCGTAAAATTTAGAGTTTCCTAAGTAATCCTTAAAGGTGAATACAAGACTTGGCATATGCATTAGCTGTGAAAGCACATAGGGCTGGAGAATTATCCAGTGAAAGAGAGACATTCAGGCTAGCCATGATGATAGCGATGTTCTCTGTAGAACCATCTGACTGTGACGTGCCAGGGTTAGGCAATACCTAGTGCCAACCATTTCCTACAAACCACCCTCCTTTTTTTTCTTCCTACAACACACACAGATAACAACACACACACAGACACAGAATACCCGCCCCTCCGCCCCCATGATGCCGGCCCGCCACGACTACCCCCCCCCCCCACATGATGCTTGCCCGCCATGACTACCATCCCTACCCCTGCCCCCATAATGCCGGCTCGCCACGACTACACCACCTCCCCCTCCCTTTCCCCTTCTTATGCTATTGCTTGCAGATTGATGACGATAAAGTAATCCTTTGTGTATTATTGCTATATTCCAGACATCTAAGCCAACAGATCAAACCTGCGACCATGAATGCCAATGAGACGAAAGGACTTTGCATCGCCCTTCTCTTTGTGGACACCCTAATCTTCGGATGGCCCCCTTATTTACTGGTCCGGGGCGGGAATCAAAGCAGCAGAAGCATTCGCATCAGGACTGCAGTTATTTCTTATCTGACTTGTTTCGCTGGCGGGGTTTTCTTCGGGGCATGTCTGCTCCATCTCTTGGCTGAGGGAAGAGAGTCTATGGAAGAGTATTTTAAGTCGGTAAGGCGTTGTTTGCTGATATTTATGTTGTTGTTATTGTTGTTGTTATTTTTGTTGTTGTTGTTGTTTTTGTTCTTCTTCTTCTTCATTTCCTCCATCATCATCATCATCATCATCATCAAATTCATAAACGTCATCATAATCATCATCCAGGCAAATAACCAACCATTAACAGACAACCAACCAACTAGCTTAAGAAGCAACCAAGTAACTGCGTAAAAATGGTCGTTTACTTAAAACAAAGTGATAACAAAATTCATATTGCATCTACACACCAAGAGTATTTACAACAACAAAAACAACAACAACAACAACAACAACAACAAAATGGAAAGAAAGCTAATAGAAAAAGAGAGCATAGGCAACAAAGAAAAAAAATGTTACAACTTTTAGCTTAATGAATAGGCATGATAGAATACTAAACGTATGCTGCAAACATACTCTCCACATGTCAATAGAAACCAAGATGTAGGGATCAGTTGTGGGCATCATCTGAAAACCACTGGTAGTGAGTATTACAGTAGAGAGAGAGAGAGAGAGAGAGAGAGAGAGAGAGAGAGAGAGAGAGAGAGAGAGAGAGAGAGAGAGAAGAGGAGCAGGAGAAGGAGAAGAAAATGAAGGAAAGAAAGAAAGACATAAGGAAAAACAGACAGAAAGACACACAGAAAGAAAAAGTAGAAGAAGAAGAAGAAGAAGAAGAAGAAGAAGAAGAAGAAGAAGAAGAAGAAGAAGAAGAAGAAGAAGAGGAGGAGGAGAAGGAATAATAATAATAATAATAATAATAATAATAATAATAATAATAATAATAATAATAATAATAATAATAAGAAGAAGAAGAAGAAGAAGAAGAAGAAGAAGAAGAAGAAGAAGAAGAAGAAGATGAGGAGGAGGAAGGAATAATAATAATAAATAATAATAATAATAATAATAATAATAATAATAATAATAATAAGAAGAAGAAGAAGAAGAAGAAGAAGAAGAAGAAGATGAAGAAGAAGAAGAAGAAGAAGAAGAAGAAAAAGAAGAAGAAAAAGAAGAAGAAGTAGAGGAAGAAGAAGAAGAAGACGAAGAAGAAGAGGAAGAAAAAGAAGAAGAAACATTGGAGCACAACTTCGCATGTATCAACAAAATAGGTGGCTTTTCACGGTGTGACACGATAATCGAGTGTCGTGGTCACATGAGAGGCCATCAAAACACTAGAAGATAAAAGCTGACTATGTGTTTATGGGTAAGAACCCTTGTAGACATAAGAAGAACAGAACAAGGCAAGAATAAATCGGGCAGAAACCAAGTGGGATCACAGGAAATATGACAGAGATGTGATCAATTTCTCCAGGGTTGGTAGCAGCGGTAAAGATCCTCATCGCCTCCCCGAGTGATGCTGGGATACTGTTCTGAGGGATAAGAATATTCTCACTTTCCCTTTAAGAAGCATGTCGTAAAAGGCGACTATTTAGGGTTTTCTCAAATCGGATGTGTTGTCAAACAGATTTCAGTGTGAAGACCACACCACAACATTCAATCCACCCTCTTACCGTCGTTTGATCACTAGTTTCTGCTGATCACCACCATTCACCTATGATGGTCTTGGTGTTTGCATGTTTGGGATCTGTCCATTCAGCGAAATGTTATATCTAGGTCTTTCTTGTTTTGCCCTATTTTCCTCTACGGAGCCCTATAGTATCATTTTGGGCATAGTGCAACCCGTGATGCATAGGAAGCTCTACATACGGATGAGAGCTTAAGCAGTCATGTGCAGGACGTGACAATTCCTTGGGTAAGCCCAGGACCAGAGAGGCATGTGTCGGCTCTGTATTCATGAAAGACTCCTTGGAGGGCGTGGGACGCTCATGATCCGCCCTGCCTTCTTATGAGGGCCGTCAAATTTGCACGAGGCTGCCCTAGATGGGAGCAACACCTGTAGAAAATGAACAGAGAGGACATTACGCTAAAACAAAATCAACGCACTGCTGTCTGCAGTCTTACAGCCCGCAGCTGCAATCGAACTGCGTATCGCAGATTTCTAAACCATGTTTGTAACGCCAGTGCCACAGAAGCCAACAAACATACCAGTGTAAACAAATGCTTAGAAAAAGAACACAATTGAGGGAGAGGGAGGAGGAGGGCCCTAAGCTCCATTGGGAAGCTACCTTGAGGTAGCGGCTAGCTGCTCACCGGCGGATCTGAAGGTTGCGGGTTCAAGTCCTTATGGAACCGGACTTTGTTTCAAAAATATCCTTGGTTCACAGATCGACCCACCCTTGAATGAGTACCAGTCATACAGTTTTAGAAAGTCAAGACGGCCGACTTTGATGCTGCATACATCACCTACCCAGTGACGATATGGGTCTAGCCCTATTTGCCCAAGACGCCTGATGACTTGAAAAGGATCCTTTACTTTCGTTTTACATAATTAGCTTTCTAACAAATTCTCAATGGGAGGCGGCAGCCTCTCTTATAGTATTATAATTTTATTATATCTCGAATCAGTAACAGTTATGGACCATCAACATTGATATTTCTACTACTACTACTACTACTACTACTACTACTACTACTACTACTACTACTACTACTACTACTACTACTACTACTACTACTACTACTACTACTAATACTACTACTGCTACTACTATTACTACTACTACTACTACTACTACTACTACTACTACTACTACTACTACTACTACTACTACTACTACTACTACTACGACTACTACTACTACTACTAATACTACTACTGCTACTACTATTACTACTACTACTACTACTACTACTACTACTACTACTACTACTACTACTACTACTACGACTACTACTACTACTACTACTACTACTACTACTACTACTACTACTACTACTACTACTGCTACTTCTACTACTACTACTACTACTAATACTACTACTACTGCTACTACTGCTACTACTACTACTGCTACTACTACTACTACTACTACTACTACTACTACTGCTGCTACTGCTACTACTACTACTAATGCTACTGCTACTACTACTAATTCTACTACTACTACTACTACTACTACTACTACTACTACTACTACTACTACTACTACTCCTACTGCTGCTACTACTACTACTACTACTACTACTACTACTACTACTTCTACTACTACTACTACTACTACTACTACTACTACTAATACTACTACTACAACTACTACTCTTTTGTTCCTACTGTTATTATATATTATCACAATTACTTTTATGACTATTTTTTTAGCCTTTCTTTGTTTTATTTTCTTTTCTTTCATTCATTGCACGTCATCTTTTATAGTTTTTCACGTGACCCCCTAGGCTGGCGCTGGGGATTGGAGTACTCTTCCCCTTCTTTATTGTTTGTGTAGTTAGTTCATGTTGAGAAAGGCCCCTGTGGAAATCGTCAATGTGTGTGTGTGTGTGTGTGTGTGTGTGTGTGTGTGTGTGTGTGTGTGTGTATGTTGTGCACGTTGTTCTGCTTCCCCACTTCATTAAACCTTTTCTTCACTGTCCAAAAATAATTTCTTTCTTAAATTTTTAGGGTGGGGGAGGTTGGAGGGAGGTTCAAGGTGTCTCAGCCCCGGGTTAAAGCGCCCCTGCTAATAGCCAGCGTTCTAGGCCACAACATTGAGTTGATTAGCAGTGGCACAGATAATGAGGAGCTTGTTGACTGTACTGGGCATATGTTAATGTAACTGATAAGTGAAGTGAGTGAGATATATGTATGGCAATTAGGCTGACAGACAGGTAGACAGATAGGTAGACACTGGGCGACCTTGGAGACTCGGAAGGAAAGCCAAGACGAGTAGTTACCCAGAGAACAACGAGAACCATCAGAATGGAGACTGTTCGCTATCTGTTGAGGAGTGAGACGGAGCTAACATCGGCTTGTCGTGAATGTGTGCAGTCGAACCTTTACCCAGATGACCCGGCAAATCAGCGGCTGGCGTCCGCTGGTCTATATGTTAATTGGCGTCCTGTCTCTAGCCCTGTCTGTCTTGTTTTGTCTTCCAATCTCTTGCCATCTATGTTTGTTGTAACGCCCTCCTATCTAACTCATGTCTTTTGTTTCTCCAACTACGACAGATAGGAAAAGAGGACCTTGATTTCCCCGTTTACGAATGTGTCCTAGCTGGAGGCTTCTTTGCCATTGCCTTCGTGGAGCAGATAGCCCACAACCTCCTACACAAGAGAACCTCTAATGATGGGGCTCCAGGGAAAGCTGTGGAGTCTCAGAAAGCCACTAGAAATTACAACGTTGCAAGGTGATGTACTTTTGTGTTGTTTACAAGTTGGAGAATATTTGAAATAAAATGTAATGAATTCAAAAGGAGTGAAGAAAAAAGAGAAATGTCTTGGCAACAACTATTATCAACAATTATAGGTCATGGAAGATGGCGCTACATTAGACATATCCTGAAAAGAAATCAGCAGAAAATAACCGAACAGGCATGAAAATGGGAAAATAAATAGATTAAGGAGGCGAAAACACCCAAAATAAACCCTAAGACGAATGATGATGAGAGAGACCAAAGCTGCTTGACTGGATTCAATCCATGACATTGAACTGATCGCACAAGATAGAGTGGAATGAAAGAATAGACTTCGACCCCTATACTCAGCTGAAAGCTTTTTATTGATCAGTAAAAGCCGCAATTAGTTTGTTACTCCCTTTACCTACTACTGAAAAGACCACAGACACTTACAACTTGATCATTTCTGTCTCTAGCCACGAAGAGTTACCAAGTCAAGATCACCCAGGTCGTTACAACCAGGCTTTTCTTCAAGATCAACAGTTCCGCCAAACGAACGGAAGCCAAGAACTGTCCAGTATTAAGAACGGCCATGTTGACCCGACAGCTTCACCTCCCCAGAGCTACACGGCGGATAGAATTCAACCTTTTAATTCACCGAACTCAATGGCACCTGGGTCTCATTCGGCCGTGATCGTCCAACACACCCACCTGAAGAATGAACATGATGGTGTTAGCGGTAGGGTTATCTGTGCCATTGATCTCTTGCTGTGTACTACGCACTGAATTTTTTCGACTTATGGAATGTACATAATCTCACGACTTGTGTACTGTGAATCTTTCGACTTGTTTTGTGCAATAAATCTTTCCAGATGTACTGTATTGTCAGTGACCGTTACGCTCATATTGGTCAGTGTCTTTCGATTTGTAGTGTTTATTGACTCTTTTTGTGTGTATTATACATATATCCTTCCAAACTGTATTAGACAATGAATTTTTTAACAAATTTTATAAACTGAATCTTTCGCCCTCTTCCTTACTTTAGATCTTTTGGCTTGTTCCTTATTTTGGTTCTTTCGCCTAGTTCCTTACTTTGAATCATTCGCCTTGATTCTTAATTTAAATCTTTCGCTATGTTTCTTACTTTGAATCTTTCACCTTGTTCTTTCGCATTATTGTTTACATGGCATCTAACGTATTGTTGCTTTCATTGATTCTTAGGCCTTCCTTACATTGGAGCTTTCGCCTTATTGCTTCATTGAATCTTCTGCCATTTGAGCTCTCGCCTTCTTCTTTACATTATATGTTTAGGCTTAAATTTGTTCTCTCCTTTTTTTCTTTACATTGAACTTTTGGACTAATCTTGTGCAGTCAGTCTTTCGAATTACTTTACACATTTCCTCGCGTGGGCCCCGAACTGGAGGGGTGAGGGGCGGTGATGTAGGGCGGGAGGGGGGGGGGGGCAGTACATGCCTATTGCCCTGTAGCAAGAATGTCGTAAATGGGGAGTTAGCTGAAATCAGTTATGCTGGGTGGAGAGTCATAGATAAGGCTGGATGTAAACCACAACACAATGTACCAGTCGCCCTGTAAATACCAAACGCAGAAGAACAGAAGCAGCGCAAGAAGAATCTTTGGACTTTATATTATCTAGTGCAGATTTTACAACGCATCTATTTGCGTATGTCTTAAAGCCAGATCAAAATCAGATAGTTACTATCTCCAGTCACTCAAGCGGAACATCAGTTTATAGATATCGCCATGACATTGACCTTGATAACCGGATCTATGTTACTTGTTTAAAGTCTCCAGGATATTACAAACTAAAAGCCAGCCCTTGTTTGACTGTTTGGTTTTACTGGCAATTTTAAGGGGGCTGCGTGATCTCGAGGCATGGTGTCCGCCTCGGGTGCTGGAGGTTCCGGGTTCAATCCCTGCTACAGGCTGGGATTTTTTTCACGTGGACTTCTAATAATTCCCCCTGGTCTCTGGAGAGTGAGATCGGACGCCCGTGTGCATTGTTGCGAATGTAAAAAATCTCCTGGCAGTTGGAAATCGAAAAGAGTAGCTTAACGGTGCTGCCCGGGGAAAATTTGGAGTTATAAATCCACCCAAAGTATTTCAGGATCCTCGCCGGTGCTATAGAGCATATGCACTGTGCTGAGCTTCTCCAGACTTGAGTTAGAAGAAGACCCGACCACCTATGGGTTATTACCCGTGTGCCATGATGTTGATCCGTTGTTAAAACCTCAAACCTTAAACTAGCAATTTTACAATCAGTAGTTTGCTTACAAATATGCAAACAGTGAAAAATGTAGAAGGAGAAGCAACAATGCAATTTATAATCTGTTTAAATAACCAGTGGAAACTGGCACCACTGGGCTAATTGACTTATGGTTTGATCATTAAGAGAGAATATCAGATGACAGAGAGGTAGAAACTGTTTACCCAAGGGACTTGAACATTCCCGTGTGGGTTCCGGAGCCCTATTGTGGGGAAAACAAGAATAGACCCACTGCCTACTCAAAAGCATGTCGTAAGAGTCGACTAATTTAAAGCTTCCTTCGAAGTCGGATTGCATCTGCCTGAGAGGCAAGGAACCAGCAGTCTGCATGCAAATGAGTCAGATCTGTAAAACGGATGCACACGCAACACTCACGTTCTGGAACACGACTGCGGTCCAGAAGTGAATGAACAACGAGAACTTTCTGCCAGAGTTTACAGCTGGTGAACGTGAAAAAGAAGAAGAAGAAGAATTTAAACTGACCAAGAGGGAGACCAAGAAGAGAGTAGAGAGATAATGTCAAACGGACAAACACTGGGAGTCAGGAAAATGAAACAGAGGGCTTGTAACAGAGATAAATGGAAGCGGAGGATATCTACAGCAGTGAAGGCTAAAAAAAAGGAGGAAAAGTTTGTCATTCATTTCTTAATGGTGGGCTCTTGATAACTGTTGATAATATTGTAGAAATTCAACGCAAAGAGGTCTGCTGCCAAATCTTCTGCAACTGAAATAGAACCGGGCAGTCGGAATTGCGAAGCTCGTTTACAACACCAAAGCCACAGATGCGAACACTGGGAGAACTAGGGCTGTCAACATCAGAGCAGAAATGTATCTTGTATTCTGTCGGTATATTTTTGAACATTTGTTTTTCCAGACCATGAACACGATGCAGAAATGGTCAAGGCCATCCAAGCTATGGAGGTCAACCCACTGAGGGCGTTTCTGCTTCTGGGTGCCTTGTCTTTCCACACAGTCTTCGATGGCTTGGCCGTGGGGTTGGAGGAGAGCGGCACTGGCGTTTGGGAGGTGAGACTGAGGTTTCGTTAGTCTAGTTGGAGGGGCGCTATATTTCTACCGCTTCAATACCGTTATTTCTTCTTCTTCTTCTTCTTCTTCTTCTTCTTCTTCTTCTTCTTCTTCTTCTTCTTCTTTTCTTCTTCTTCTTCTTCTTCTTCTTCTTCTTCTTCTTCTTCTTCTTCTTCTTCTTCTTCTTCTTCTTCTTCTTCTTCTTCTTCTTGTCATGATCATCATTATTATTTTTTTCTTCTACCTTTTTCGTTCTTTTTCTTCTATTTCTTCTTCTTTTTTCTGCTTTTATCTACTACTCTCCTTCTTGTCCTCAGTTAATTCGTCACATCCTCCAGTGGGTAGATGGTCTCAGTCAGCTCACATGAAACACATGCAAACGTATGCATGCTGGAATTTGCAGCTGCATATGTAGAAAATGCTATTACGACAAGCAAGAAAGCTTAAAGTATTACTGTTCTTTTCTTTCCTAATAAGCCACACTAATTTTATTGTACTCAGAATGAATCGGTCGCTTTACCAAAAGGTATTTTCACTACATGTATTTTCCAGACTCCTAGTTCTACAACAATAAGAAAGAGACAAACACTGTTCTTTGGCCACCTTATGAGAAGAGAGACGTTGGAAAACATCGTGACAACTTGAAAGATCAGTGGAAAGAGGGGTAGAGGCAGACCAAGAGAGATGATGCTGGATGGGCTGAAACGATGGCATGGAGGGATATCATCAAGAATGCTGTTCCAGGCAACCAGGGATCGTGATCTGTGGAGACGCATGAGCGCCTATGCCGGTTGGCAGGGCACATGATGATAATGACCTTCTATTGCCTTTGGCAACACATATTTAAACGTTCTTTTGCGATCTCTGCTCACGTGTTTAATCCAAAATGTTCCATACGCTTGGACGCCAGCTCGGGATCTCTTAGCTCTCTCCAAAGCTTAGTTGTTATGTCTCTTGTGTGTTGCCACACGTGGCTTCGCAGCTCCTCAGGAAGAGGACAGTCTTGTAAGACACCTTGTGCTATTGTGGTCAACCTTAACAGGTTATCAGCTAGCAAATTCTTTTTTCAACTAACATACGTTACATCAAATGAAAAATTCTGTAAAACTAACGACCATCTCAGGATTCTACTGTTCCTAACTGCTCCGGAATTAAGGACTTGTAATGGTTGATGGTCTGTCCATACAGTGAAACGACAACCATAAAAGTAGTGTTTAAACTTGCAGACAGCGTAGTAGATGTTCAAAGCTTCTTGTTCCCTGATGCTGTATCTTGTCTCTGTCGGCGTCCGTTTCCTGCTGGCATACAGACTGGATGCCAAAAATCCTCACATCTCACGTGCCGACATTGGAGGCGTCACATGAAACATAGAAAGGTAAAGATAGATCTGGCAAACGTAAAAATGGCTTAAAAGTGAAGGATTTTTGTCAGTCGCGTAATGCTACTTCACATTGTTTTGTCCATTTTATTTTGTTTGGCATACCTTTCCTATTTAACGAACACAATAAAGCTGTGATGACTGATTAATGTGGGATGAACTTTGAATAGAAATTTCCCAGACCCAATAATTTTCTTTTTTTATTTCTTCGTTATGGGAACAGGCCATTCCATGACTGGCTTTATGCCAATAATTTCTTTTTAACTGATGATGGATGGCTGTTCAACCTCTCGCCTATGTGCATTGCCTCTGTGGTCTTGCTTGGACTGTCAGTCAAAGCACTGTTGAATGTGGTCAGTATTCTACAGTTTCGACTGCGTTTTTCTACTTGACTGGCTAAGGATATTTTCTCATCCTTCCAGTGCTTTCTGGGTACCAGATGTGGCAGATGCATATCGCTTTCGCCATTCCCATCTACTTCTGCAATTGACCTCTCAATTGCCTGGTCTAAATACGCTAGTGCCAATTGACCTCTCAATTGCCTGGTCTAAATACGCTAGTGCCCTCTCTAAAAGCTCTTGTTTGTCTACCTTCAGGATGTAGTCTATCTTTTGCAAAGCAGGATCTGCTTTCTGCTCGTCACTGAAATTACACAGGTTCTGTGCGTGTTTTTTTTTCTGGACTGGTTATCCCAGCCTGGAAAACAATCTTCTTTTTCATAGGGTATTCGCCCTCATAAAGTCTGGCCTTTTCGTTCATTTAAAGAAAAAATAAAAATTCCAAACTTAGTCCTTTTTTAACTGCCTGGTGGCCTGTTTTTTCAAGGACGAGTCATTTGCTATCTGAGCTGGATTTCTTACTTTTGTGGCGATGATTTTCGCCTGAGTTTTCCGTTCGTTGTTACCTCATGTCAGCAGCGTGGGCTTGGTGGGCGGCTTGCATTTTGGGAAGTGGACATGGCAGTCCTGAAAAGGACAGCCATATGTGCCTGGGTGGCCTGGAACGGGATGGGCGGGGTCTGGCTTCTGTTGTCAGGTTCTGGTAATGCCTGATTGGTCTTGTGCGGGTGAGTTTTCCAGTCCGGTGAGCTGGGTTTGGTCGGTGTCATGGCGGCTTTGGTCAGTTCTGGTTGGCTAATGGCTTCTTGATTCCTCGGTTGGGCTGGTCCATCTGCCGGGCTGTTTGTGGGCGGTTTATCTGGTTTAATATTGGCGGCGTCTGTTTGGTGTTCCCTGCCTCCTTTGATTTCGTTTGGTCGCTTTTATCCGTTCACAGGCTTCTTCCACCTTGTCCAAGAATCGGTTTAATTTTGCGACGGAGGCCCTGCCTTTTTCATCGGCTAAGAGTGTACAGTTTAAAAACATCTCCTCGTCAAATTGGGTGCAGTAGCGGCCTTGCTCAAATACGATCTTGTGCGGGGGAGCTTGTTCATTGTTGATTTCTACCAACTTTCTCAGGCCGGCCTTACTTAATTCCTTAGGGATTACAATTTCTTGTTCCTGGCCTTTTCGCGCACCTGCTGTGCTTTTATAGCAACAGTTCTGGCTGTTTTCACATGCTTCTTGTACTACTCTTCAATCTTCTCAGTAGACATGGTGGCTCCTTTGACTGATCCTACCACCACATCAGCTACTAGATGTTTCAATACGCAAACCTCTGTCAAACCCTGAAAATAACAACAGATAATATAAAACGTTTTGCACCAGGGTACTTTTCGATACTGCCACCAAAAGTACGACATCTTACTCTTTTACCTAAGTACGCAGACTTCGGCACTAAAAACTTTACAGCTCCGATCACGCTCGTGCCAGTGTCCCTAAAGACTGTCGCTGAAAAATGGCCTACATATCCCTTATGTAATGGTAACCCTCCTACCATACAAAGCAGAAAGGATTACTTCTGTTTCTTGTCCCATCTGTATCTCTAGTTTCTCTGGTACTTCAGAAGTCTCTATAATCTGCGCAGCATTACCCTGTCTAACATTCTTTGAACAGTCCTTGGCGAAATGTGGCCCTCTACAATTAAAAGATTGTACTGTTCCTCGATACTGGGAGGCACCTCTTCTTCGCTTCTTATCCTCGTCATCCTTTCTATTGTTCCTGTAGAAACATGAGTCTGAGGTATGCCGCCAGGACCCACAATGGATACACACTAGTTTTGTATCTGCAGCACCTGTTCTTGGAATCTCCTTTCCTTTCTTAGGGCTTTGTCCTTTGCTCTGGAATTTCTATTTAGGTTTCTGACCCTTAGGAGGCCCTTTACTTGCAGGCTTGATGCAGTTGGTATCAGTTCTTCTATACTCTGCTTCTGTATGGGTTTATCTTGATGAGCAATAATTAACTGTTCTCACAGAAACGTCATTTCTTCTAGTGTTTGGGGCTTTCTCTCATGACAAAATGCAAACAAGTCTGTGCTACATGATGATAACACCTTATCTCTAAGTATTAAGTCAGCAAGTTTATCAAACGAGTTACCAATACTCGCCAGTGCTAACCAAAAGACGTATCACTAGCTGGTAAGGCGTCATGAAAGTGCTGCCTACAACCCTCTTCTGTCAGTTGTTTGGAGGCTAGCAACTTCTGCCGCAGCGTGGCAAAGGAACTTCGTTCCTCTGTCGAAAAGTTGCTGAAGGTAATTAATGTTTTTCCTGTTAACAAATCACGTAAGCATGAGACCCATTGTGATTCAGGAATACCCGCACACCTATGAGCTTTTTCAAATATCTCAATATATGAATGCAATTTATCTTCAGGTGTTATAAATGGTAGTTTGTGTTTATATTTCCCCACATCTTTACTTGAGTGGTTTGAACCCTCTTCTTTATTTAGCGCTTCCTACTTCGCTATTTCTTTGTCCCTTTCTATCTCTGCTAAATCTTTCTGGTGAGCTCTCTCTGCAGTCTTCTCTGCAGCATTTCTTTCTGCTTCTTCTTCTGCTAGCTCTTTCTGATGAGCCCTCTCTGCAGCTTTCTCATCTCTAGCAACTTTCTCTGCTTCTTTCTCAGCAATCTCCATTTTAGCTTCTGCAAAGCGAAGAACCTCTTCGGACTTGAGTCCCAACTCTTTAGCCATGCTGACAAACTCAGCAAAAGACATTTTCACTACTGATGATGGTGATGAGATGGAAATGAAAAAAAAAAAAAAAAAAGACAACACGCTACGCTACGAAAACAGCGATAACTTTTACGACAACATGACGCCGAAAACACAAGCTATGTATGACGGTATACAAATCGAACGAAAGTACAAAGGGTAATTACAACCGATAACAAACAATACGTACAGCACTATTAACCCCGCCTGACGCAGACAAACTAGCTATTCCAGTCTATGAGGTGATTTTTAACAGTAACAATACCTTCGAAAGCATAAATAACTAAAAGACAGCCCCTAAATTATGTCTCACAACAAAAATACCTGAACAGAAGTGTTCCTCCCAACCGCCTACTTAACAAACACAAAATGTAAATGAAATCTCAGGTATACCAAACATAAAACATGGGCAAAGCAATGTAAATAATGCAATATAACATTACACAATCTACAATTACATACTCGTTAATGTTGGACGAGGAGACATAAGATGAGAGGATGATACACACAATACACTGCTTCGACCAATCACACAGTCCACACTAGAGATCCAGTTTCTGGTAAAGACTAGACGACACGGGTTCCGCTCCGGTTCCTTGCAGCTGGTAAACTGGCGATTCTGCTTGAACGATGACACGATGATACACTGACAGTTCAACAGTTCGTAACAACTTGCTTTCCCTGGCAACGTTTTCCTGAGGTTGGTCGTTGATTCAACACAACGCTGCTTACAACCTGCAGTGGAAGGTCCCTCGTTCCAAAAAGTGGCTGGCCCTCAAGCTGTTGCTATTGAGAGGCCTCTTTGTTCCCTGGAGGCTTGGCTCTCAAACTGTTGTGTGCTATCTTAGGTGTATCAACAATCAGCTCACGGTTAAATGTCCAAGGATGCAGTTCTCGCTTCAAAACATTCAACTTTAGGAAAATTCAACGACACAATGTTAGCCATATATTGTCCGCCATACATATATGTTTATTGTCACGACACAGAGGGGGTTATCACAATTCCTCACACAAACAGTTCAAGCGAAGTGATATGGTCATCTGTCCTGGCTAACTGTAAATTTAGCCCCTTCTTTCCCTCGCTTGCTTCACACAGCTATCGCCGGCGTCCCCGCTTTCTTGTTTCACTAATGAGCCAACGCCTTCCTGTGTCGTCACCCAAAACAGCTACTCTTGAGTATCCAGTCCTCGTGGCCTAACTCTGCCTCCTGGACTCTCTTCCTTCGACTGCCCCGGGTCCATTCCGTGTCAAGTGCCTTCCCTCTTCCCTTAATATTTACTCAACCGACAAATATTTCCTGGTTTGAGTAAACACTGGGCAACATGTTGACATAGGTAAATGACCCTTCTCGTGGACTCCCGACAACACCATTCCCACTATGTTGTCCTCTCCCAAGGTTAAAATCACATGAATCAGCACGCAACACTATGCTATCTCTTCGATATCATGGATTTAGTCCAGTCTAGGATCTTTAGCCTCTGTCATCAGCTTCCGTTTTAGGGTTTTGTTTTGGAGTCCTTGTTTTCTCATTCCCTTTATTTCACATTTTAGTGCCTGTTTGGAGATTCTCTACTGGTTACTTCTCAGGATGGGCCCAGTAAAGCGACATATTCATTGACTTATAACTAATAATACCGGTAGTTGCCCAGCCATTTCCCTTATTTCTTCACCCCTCTTGAATTAATCCTTTTGTAAATTTAACATTGTCATCAGGCATTTGTCTGCGACTATGGAAACATATGTCTAGACACATTTACCAAATACGCCACTGGTGTGAAAGGGTCCATAAGGCGGGGTTACTATCTTGCCGAGGTTTGCTGTTTATGTGAGGTTCATCGAACGTAAGACAGGCCTCTACAAATTTTATTCTGTATTTCGAGAAAAGCAAACATGAATCACGTGATTCTACGCATACATCCGCCTCTGTATTTGTGTGTGTGCGAGTATGTGTTTGTGTATGTGTGTGTATGTGTGTGTGTGTGTGGCGGAATGGCTTGAAAGCACGACCCCCAAACCTGGCTTAAGTAACTGTCTTATGTATGATGGTAGGGCAAGTTTCATCATCATTGTCATCATCATCATCATCATCATCATCATCATCATCGTCATCATCATCATCAAGGCTATTTGCTAAAAACATCAATGTGCCGGTATTCACCGCGAAGTCATTAGAAAGGTTGTTTGTGCTGATGTTACAAAGTGTGTCTAAACCAGTATATTTCAGTATTTTCTTCAGGCTCGGTGGTTGATGTGGTCAGCATCTCTCAGCCCCCTTTACTTCCCGTGAAATTACCTTGTACCAGTTTTAGATCTGGCAGCCAACGTCAGTTTTTAACGGCCCCGGGTAGGGAGCGGGGGGGGGGGGGGAGGGGGGTGATCTCTTTGCGTTCACCAGCTGTAAACTAGGGCGGGCAGTTCTAGTGGTTTATCCACTTCTGGATTTTGGTCTTGTTGTAGAAACTGAGTTTTTTGTGCACATTCATTTCACATCTGGCGTATGTGTTTGCAGACTGTTGGTTCCTTATCTCTCAGGTAGATGTACTCCCATTTCAAAGGAAACACCCATAATAAGTCGCCTCTTACGACATGCTTATCAAAAGCCAGTTGGTCTGTTCTTTTGCCCCCACTCCACGCCATCGAGCAATGGGTCCCCGGAATCCACACGAGGAGAATCAGATTCTAATCCTAGATCTATGACTGGGCATCGCCGTTGCTATGTTAGAATAATCTCTAATATATATAACGTGTCCCCAGGAATATCAATAACCTGTTTAAATTGACTGGCTGACTGACTTTCTACCCCACCAGGACATCACACAAGCGATACACACCCGATGACACAATGTGCCACCATGTGGGTGAGGATCACCGTGGAGAGGTCCCAGAAACAGCATTCAGCCTTTATGCCATATTTATGGCAGGCTATATTGCGGTCTCTGGCAAAAGCCAGAGTAGGGTTTCAAATAACGAAAAATTTCATCCTAAAAAAGACGGGAAATAACAATCATTAGTATCTGTGTGTAACGGCAATCTAACCTGTTTAAATTGTGAATAACTACTTCCAAAATTATGTGATTGTTACAACATTTGGTACATATATTGACGAAATTCTAATCTACATTTTGCTTATTTAAATTGGTGCACAAAACGTCCCCTGCTAGCTACAACATAACAATAAACATTTTATTTGAATTCGACACAATTTTACTGCCGCGTTTATTATTGTTTGGTATACTTTCGCTCCAAGTTTGCTTTATCCGGTTTGCTAGCTCATCTACGCGGCTTATTTGGCTTTCTTTGAATGACGTCCCTTATTCCACAGTCCACTTTGTTAAGCTCTGGACTATTGGATGGCCACAAACACAGTTCGAATGTTTAATGCGCGAGAAACAATATTGTGTCTCGAGCAGTATAATCAGGTGTTGCGCCTGCTGGCAAGTGAACTATTCCAACATTTCCTTCGTGTCAGCAAGAAGGAAGTTGTCTAGAAGTTTGTCGCGGTAGTATTCACCAACGATAAGACTCCTACTAAAACCATTACTGATATGTTGCACGTTGGTTTCGTCGATCTTTACAGGAGGTATCAGAGTCCGCATAAACTCCATGCTTTGTACGGAAATTGCTTAATATTTCGTTTTGCATCATTTTTCCCCCCTGAAGAAATTGTAACTTTACCAATGAACGTCATTTTGAAGCAGACGAGTAAGCAATCTCGCAGCTGTGGCACAACGCCACCTTAAGGTTGAGAAACGCACTCTGACGAGACATACTTGACGCAATAAGTAAAGTAAAAGTAAAGGTCCATTTTCACGCCTTTAGGCGTATAGGGCATATAGGGCTAGAACTATATTTGTAAAGACCAATCGGAACAAGATCGGAGATGTGGTCAGCATCATGCCGGCCGCCTTTACTTCCCGGGATTGCACCCGGTATCAACTCAAGGCTTGGTCGACCTGTGAGTCAAGGTTATTTTAAAAAAAAGTCCTACTCCGCCACTTAGCGAACCTACAACTTTCCGATGACCACGCGAGCGTCTAGCCGCTACGCCACGGCGACTCCCACTTGGTTCAATATTGAAATTTTAAAGGAAACTCCCCCGTCCAAATTAGTACAAAACTGTAAAATAATCAAATAATTTTTGACAGCTTTATTATAAAATATATATATATATATAATATATATATATATAATATATATATATATATATATATATATATATATATATATATATATATATATATATATATATATAAATGTGAATTTTTGTGTGTGGCACATTGTGTGTAGAAGAGCAAATAGTTTTACACTTGCTTTAATGTAGATTGAACTCAGTGATATGCCAGCAGAAATACAATCGATCTTTCTTTAACTTTTTTCCATCAATATTTTGCTACTTGTATTACAAAGATAATGATTACTGTGTGGTTTCCCCTCGCAGATGTTTACAGCCATTTGCATCCACAAATCCTTGGTGGCCGTGTGTTTAGGGCTGCAGCTATTTTTAGCGTTCAAAGCGCGACCACTCATGGGATTCATCTGGGTGTTTGTCTTCTCGTTGATCTCCCCTCTTGGAGTCGGTAAGGAAACGTTGAGAATTTTCTTTGTGTTTGTATATGTTTAGTCCGGCGGAAACCGCCGTGGTATAGCGACCAGAGCTCGGAGGTGGATCGGAAAGCCGTGGGTTCAGGCCCTGACAGAGCTAACTTTGTTTTTTTACCAAAATGACCTCGGCCTCCGGGTCGACCCAGCCTTGAATGGATACCAGGTGAAGTTCTGGGACGCCAAGGTGGCCTGTGTGATGCTTGCTGACTACATCACCCTCCAAGTACCCATTGGTTTAGCCCTATATGCCCTGTACGCCTGAGGGCGGAGAAAAGGGTACTTTATTTAGTCATTAAACAGTTGATTGTGAAGATGGAAAAGGGGAGCGGGAATGGGGAATTATGTGCTTTTAAACGTCCACGCTTGGTCAATGCTTAATACTCGGGGGAGGGGTGAGACGGGCATACAGTGAGACTGTTACAGATGCCGTCGGAATTGGAAACTTGCTGCTGAAGATAGGGACAGAGCGCTTATGGAAATGTTTTGAGTGAAATGATGTAGTTTCTTAACCCAGAAGTCCTTATGTATAGCATCTCTGACATGGAAAACTGCACTGAAGATTGCACAGGACTGAAGAGCATGGAAAGTCCTCTCTGAAGCCTTATGTGCCACTAGGCATAAAAAGAACTGATGATGATAATAATAATATGCCACTCAGCACTATATACACATAATTTATTATTATTAAAGACTTAAACAAAGCTAAAGACATTGAACCCCTAGAAAATTTGTAAGAGAGATTAACGCCCCTCTCCCACCTTTTTCCCCCATAATTTATTTGTGTCGGAACCTCTGATCGCAACATCGGTCATCTTAATCAAACAACTGAATCAATAAATCAGTCGATTATAAATCAGTCAGAAATGTAATCGATCATTGTATCGCTTAATTCACCAATCGATCAATCAAGCAATCAACCTGTTAATCAATAAGTTAGTCAGAGGTCCCTGGTTTTTGGCTTCCTCTGGATGTTTGTTTCTCAGTGTGATGCAGGTGGGCTGGGAAATCAACAAGCAGACACACTGGCTGGTTTACCACTACCATGTGGTGACTTGATGTACGACAAGCTAGATATAGTCAAGACTATTTGAGGGAAAGTGAACAGTGCGGAGTCGTAAAAAGATCATCACCGAGAGAAGAGAATGGCATAGCGTGGAGTAAACAAGCGATTTTTTGGCGACTTTTTACACTCATAGAAACGGCAAGACGAACATATAATCCAACTGGCAATGGTACCAACGGAACTGGAACTCTTTAATGTGTGCTGGAGATGAGGGCGAAGTGGGTATAGGAATATCCTGACTGCTGTGTTGTCGGTTCTTAACGCATTCACTCGTTCATTGTACTGTCGAGGCTCGTTGGTCACATAGGACCCGCAGTCTATTCCTCCATTCCGTTCTGTTGTAGGCAGTTTCTTCGATATCATAGACAGAATCCAATCCAGCACCTTTTGCCTTCCTCATCTACTTCGTTCATGTCTTTCCTTTCAACGTCTCCATTCTTCAGTCCCTTTATTTTCCATTTTAGTGCAAATTGTGTGATTCTCTGCTCGTTTCTTCACATGAGCTGTCCAATATAACGCGTTCTTCTCTGTCTTATAACTGTTGTTAGCAATGGTCACTCAGACATTTTATATTACTTCTTCACCCCTTTTGAATTCATCCCAGTTTCTTTAAGCGTTTATAATTCTACTCAGACTATAAATAAATCAAGATACCAGACTGGGGAATCAATGAACCAAGAAAGCAACCAACCAGTTAACGAACCAGTCAACCAACCAGTCAACTAACCAGTCAACTAACCAGTCAATCAACCAGTCAGCCAACTAATCAACGAATCAGTCAACCAACCAACCAGTCAACCAACCAACCAGGCAACCAAGCAACCAGTCAACCAACTAATCAATCAACCAGTCAGCCAACCAGTCAACCAACCAGTCAAACAGTCAACCAACCAGTCAACAAACCAATCAACTAATCATTACCCTTTTAAATTGATAATTTTTTAAACAAATCATTAAACAGAAATCTATAAATGAATCACGCAGTTAACTGATCAGTCACAACAACAATGTGATTCTGTCCATACTTACAACAACAGATAAAAGACAAAGGAGACGGCGGTAAATTTGACATATACTGAGACAAAACCAGAAGACAATGACCAAACAGGCACGAACATGGGAAACAAGGTCGAGAAAGCGAGGACATCAAAAGTAAACCCTCAAACGAACGTTGATGAGAAAGGCCAAAGGTGCTGGACTGGATTCCATCCATGATATCCAAGAGGTTGCACAGAATAGAACAGGATGGAGGAATAGACTGCGAGCCCTATGTGATATATAAAGGCAAGACATAGCAATGATGATGATGAATGATGATCAAATGTATTTACCATTCAGCAGATCATCATCATCATCGTCATTGTCATCATCATCCTTATTATCATCACTATCATCATCATCATCATCATCATCATCATTATCATCATTGCCATGCTCTAAAACTAGAATTAGGCATCCCCCGTCCCTTTTGCCTAGAGAATATATATGTCGTAGGGGTAGGACTTTGATAATTTCCGCACGCCCCCTTACCCCCCCCCCCCCACGTTTTATCTCTGTTTGTGTGCTTACCTTCCAATTTAATATAAACTGTACCTTGCTCATATTTTTAACCTTTCGCAGGTCTAGGAATGATTCTTACATCCGGGGACATTGACGAAAACGCCGAAAATTTATCCAGCTGGATTCTCCAGGCCATGGCGACGGGGACGTTTTTATACGTCACTGTCTTCGAGATCCTTCGAGAGGAATTTACCGAAAGGGGTTCTATACTGAAAATTTTCGTGGCTATCCTTGGCTTCGGTGGAATGGCACTGGCCAAATACTTCGACAAGGATTAATCCTCCATGGACTGCTTTAATTCTACCTCTGTTTGTGTGTGTATATGCCTTACTTGACAAATCAAAATTGGGTTCTATCCCTATATCTTCCCCCAAACCGACAGTCGAATATTTTAGGGCGTTGTAGATAAGCTGCATGCTGTCGTGGGACCTAGGCTGCATGCAGTCGTGAGACCTAGGCTGCACTCTTTTGTGGGACGTAGGTGGGTTGTCGTTAGGGCCAGTTCTAGATGTTTTGGGGTAGTTAAAGGCATCAGAAAGCCACCCTCGAACATACTGGACTGTCATGTGATGTCATCTTGGGGGAAAATATTTGGAAAGCACTCAAAATTGTGTTTTGTGGCATTCCTCAAAGTTCTGAAGGTAATGGAGCGACACAGGCATGACCTACAGTGACAGCTTTTTAACTGTTACGATCTCAAGCCCTTAGATGTCATGAAGAAATGAGGTTTTTCAAAAGTGGAGGTGTCGGATCCACGATTCAACGCCGCACCCTGAAGGATCGGGTATTACAGCAAACTTTTGAAAAACGGTGTTACCTCGAGTTTTTTTACACATGAAAAATGTAAACAGCGGTGAGTGGATAGTGAGAAGAGACAACGAAATTAAAAAACATGTTGTCATCGCTATAATTACTGGCACCGTGAGGCAGACAGTGAGACAGTGAAGGACCGTCTGTAGCACTTTGCAAGATGCCCAGCGAAGCAAGTTCTAGAGAGGAAACGTCAGAGAGAACACTACTTTCAATATAACAGAGCATCAACGGGGCTCCCCCTCCCCCCTTTTGTATATGTGGAATGTGTGGAAGAAGAACTGAAATTTTTTTTTTATCAATAAATATGGCTCGCAGGTCAACCAAGCCTTATATGGGTACTAGGTAAAGTCATGTGAAGTTGAGGCGGTTGGCGTTGACCACATCACCCACCGAGTGCTGATTGGTCTATAAAACATAGGTCTAGCCCTATATGCCCAATCCGCCCGAAGCCGTGAGAAAGAGTCCGATACTTTACTATGTGACAGAGACTGCCACCTTCGCAATGGACTCAGCAGGCCCTTTTCCCAAAACAAGGGGCACAACTCCATGATCCTCACGGAGTGACAATCGTCTATGATACTATAAATATCGAACTGGTCACGGAGACAACTAGCAGTCGACCATAGATAACAGCTTAATTCGCAAGCATAAGGCGCATAAATGCAACTATTTTAAATGTTTGAACAGGGTTGTAAGGATTTGCTCATATTGGATTGACTTCAAAATAATGACTTTTTGAATCAGTAGTTGCCTTTCTCTTACTTTACAATCGCCGTTAAAAGGGTGCTTGGCATGTGTTCTGATTTACAGCTAAGCTGTGACATCTGTTTCTTTCGGCCCACCACATCCTATTATAGTAAATCAAAATCTAATCGCCTTTTACGACATGCTTGTTTAGGAGCAGGGAGGGGGGTTGTTCTTCTTGTCCCCAAAACAATGAGATCATGAAACCCAGATGGGTAGATGACGGATAATTCCAGCCTTGACCTGGAATGTTTTTGGGAGGTGTAGGCAGGGTCTTTTGATTTTATCAGTTGGGGGATTCACTGACTCCATGGCGATAAACAACAGAATCATGAATCACCATTTACACAGAGAGACTGTAGTCGCACCGAACCTGGAGCTTTCTACCCCTTAAGGCCCCTACCTCTACCCCGCCTCCTCACCCGCCCCCAATATTTTAATTCTTTCACTCCCAAAAACACACCATTTATAACTACCCATATACACTAGTTGACATATTATAATTGTACATTTGATATTGGAGCATCTATGTTGTACCGGCCATATGCTGGCTTCGGACATATACCCATACACACCAGTTGACATATTATACTTGTAAATTTGATATTGGAGCATCTATGTTGTACCGGCTACATGCTGGCTTCGGACATATACCCATGTACACCAGTTGACACATTATACTTGTACATTTTATGTTGTACCGGCTATATGTTGTATCGGCTATATGTTGTACCAGCTATATGTTGTACCGGCTATATGTTGTACCGGCTATATTTTGTACCGGCTATATTTTGTACCGGCTATATGTTGTACCGGCTATATGTTGTACCGGCTATATGTTGTACCGGCTATATGTTATACGGGCTATATGTTGTACCGACTATATGTTGTACCGGCTATATGTTGTACCGACTATATGTTGTACCGGCTATATGTTGTACCGGCTATATGAATCGACTATATGCTGTACCGGCTAGACACTGGCCTGGCTGTCAGAAGGTCATGGGCTCGGGTCCTTATGGAGCCGGACTTTTTTTAATTTCAAAAATGACTCTGCAACCAAGGTTGACCCAGCCTCAAAGACACGGGAAGTAAAAGCGGCAGGCGTGATGCGGAACACATCAATCACCAAGTGCCGATTGGTCTATAAAATATAGATCTAGCCCTATATGCCCAATACGCCTGAATGCCTACACAAGGGTCTTTTACTTGCTTACATTTTATATTTAGTCGGAGCATGCTAAAACACTCAGCAACACTAGGGTTGTGTATTTGGCCCTGTGGATGTAGAAGACCCATTATTTTGTTGATTTCACTACCGCCTCTTTGTGGCATCACCTATAACCTGTTCGTATAGAGCGAGTTAAGAGTTCTTCAGCCACTCCCGCTTCTCCCGAAATATTTCAGGGAGATAAGCGACACTCTCCCCAGTCATGTATAGAAGTTATCTTTTCTTCAAGTCTTTGTTTACACGTATCTGTTATCTCAAATGGCTTAGGCGTTTCCTAATTCCGAGGTTTCCAACTCGGTTCCAGCAGTTTAGCAGCAGATCGCTTTGCGTTGAACTTGACATGAGTATCTAGTACCGACAGGTAAGTAAACAATGGCAAACTACTTAATCATAAAGCTGCCTAGTGAAACCACAAACAGCCGAAAAATGCCCGAGTTGAGTCTGCAACGTCCTGTAAGATTCGCAGCAAACTTTCAAGTATCTCTGTTTTATTGTTATATATGCTATTGTGCACATTATTATTACTATTGCCGTTATTGTTATCATTATTATAATTATTATTATTTAGCACTTGAAGATGCCTAAGCCTATTAAAACTCACAGCTCTAGAAAGTTTGTAAGAGGTTGAGTTTATGGTCATTAACAATAGAAAAGAGCTACTGACAGTGAGCATCACAGTAAAGGAGGGATGTTAGAACAAGTAACAAGTTTCTCCTATCTTGGACACGTAATTACAGATGATGACAGAAGCGAATTAGAAATCAAAAAGTCAAATAGGAATGACTAAAACTATCTTCAATAAGATACGAAAGTTAATGACAACTAGAGACGCAGGGAACACATTGTAAATGAGTATTTCCAAACGTTATACTTAACCTAGCTGTATGGTGCAGAAACTTAGTCAGTGAACATGCAACTTTAGAAAAATCCAACTGAGTCTCTGGACATGTGGGTATACAGAAGATTAGATTGTATTTTATGGAAACAGAAACAATCAAGTAAAAAACTGTGAATGAAAAGATAATCACTGAGAGAAATTAAAAAACAAAAATCAAAACAAACAAAAATTGACATATTTTGGCAACATTAAAAAAATAATACGATTTTAAATGCCATACTGAAGGGAAAGGTTGAGGATAAGAGAGCAATAGATAAACAGTTGTACAAGTGGGAAACAGCATCAAGAGTTGGGCAAACAGCAGTCTAAGAGAGTATACAAGCAATGCCAGAGACAGAGTGTATTGGAGATCCATTGCAGCCAACTTTCACTGTGAAGACGGCGACTGGCAACACTCCCATCTACAGTGCTGTTACTGTTGTTGTTGTTGATTCAACAGCCCCGAGAGACAGAACACCAGCCAGTCCTTCAGAATACAGTCCTAAAGTCTTCATTTATAATCACTGGCTATTTACAATTAGTAATAATGGAATAATAGGAAGACAGACGTAATGGCGATATAAAAGATAAGTATGTGCCTAAATGTTTAGTAAAGTCAAAGGTAATATTTTAAGACAAGTACAGACATTGAAATAAAATCCAAAGGAAGATATACCACATAGATAAAGATAAGAATAGGACAGACCACAAGATGATTTTATGCAGAGAAGAACATTTTACGCAACAATGTCATTAGGAGCTGGGAAAAGAATTCTCACACGCTGTATATAGCCAGTTTCAACATACGGCTGTGAATCATGGACAATTAATACACAATTGCTGGAGGTCTCAGAGATGTGGTTTTATTGCATCATTCTCAGAACTCCTTGGACAGCAAGAGTGAAAATGTGATGTTTCGAAAGAGGCGAGGGCTCGATGACAGCTTATCACAAACATCAGAAAGAGACAATCTTCATTTTTATTGTTGAAAAAAAAAAGGGGGGGGGGGGAGAGAGAGGATCCATATAATGAGTAGAAGGAAACTGGAGCATATTGTGACTACTGCAAAGATCTGTGCATAAAGAGACAGATGAAGATTCTTGACAGTTTTTTGTTATGGAATGGTGGGGTGTCAACACGCGAACTGATACATCCAGTTAAAGATCGCAAATTGTCGAGAGAAATAATCGAACACGTCACCGGGCAAGGCACTTGATGATAACGATGAGATGTCTTTTTTTCCCCTGAGGATAACAAATAGGTGGCACTCACTGACGAGTTCCTGAATCGCTTAAAGTTGCAACCGTTTTCGGTGTTATGTCCGCCATTTTGCCCTGTAGGAAGTAGTAATATTCGTCTTTCAATGAGAATGACATATTTATTTTTATACATTTTGACCTTTTTTAAAGGAAGAAATAATGAACAAAAGAATGTAGGAAATGGAGACAGGAGCAAATTAAGAATGCATGAGCAAATTAATGAGTGAAAAAAATAACGAATTTCTAATTGAACGCACAGGCAGAATGAAAGAAAGAAAGAACGAACAAATTTATGTAGAGAGAAAAAAGAAGAAATTACAAATGAATTAATATCTGTGTGTGTGTGTGTGTGTGCGCGCGCGCGCGAGAGAGAGAGAGAGAGAGAGAGAGAGGGGGAGAAAGAGAGAGAGAGAGAGAGAGTTGCAAGACAGACATAAAGAATTACGCAAAGAAACAAACAGGGGTAAATATAAATAGAATACAGTGGAACACAAAGGAGGGGTATTCAATTTTGAATAATACGTTGAAAGGAAGGCTCTCTAGCGAAGTTGGTTAAACCTGATTTTCGCGGCGGCCGGGTGACGAACTCCTTGTGGTCCGGGTTCACTCCAGGGGGTAGGCAGAAAAGCCACATTTCTCCCAGATTAACCGTACCTATAATGGAATCAATGCCGAAGGGTTGCGATATCCATAGTACCGAGCCAAAGGGTTTACAACTCATGGTTTCTGGATACGTTAAAAAAAAAAAAAAAAAAAAAACGGAAGGCAACCCACACTTTAAATACAAATCAAGAATTTATTAATTATTACATTTGGCATACACAGGCGATTCCTCCTCCCCCACACCGCCCCCCACCCCACACATACACACACATACACACTGTGATCTATAATCGAATTTAAAACTAAAATAAACTTTTTAAAGGGTCGTTGAGCCCACGATTTTTTTTAGTGATCTCCTGGGGCTTCTTGCTACTCTCCAGAGAGTTCGTGTTTTGTGCGACACTTTCGGCAGGTGGGTAGCCTTTCTGTGGAGAGAGACTGAGTAACTTCCTTAAATATCCTCAACGTTTCTGAACCCCCCCCCCCCTCCACCTCTAGATATGCCCAAGATTTAAGGCTCACTCCACTTTTATATCTAAGTATTATTTAGAAAGAAAAAAAGGATTTCTTTTTTAAATAGCCCTTGGGTGAAATTTTTCCTGTGGCACTGAAAATAGTTGCTTTTGATATGTGGTGGAGCGATATAAGAAAAATAGTTATTTTTAGAGCAAGTGACAACAAGAGTCAGAGAGAGAGAGAGAAAGAGAGAGAGAGAGAGAGAGAGAGAGAGAGAGAGAGAGAGAGAGAGAGAGAGAGAGAGAGAGAGAATAGATAGAGAGTGGGGGGGGGGGGGAGGGAGAAAGAATCAGTGAATGTCCTGCATACATACATGTCCTGTAAATAGAATGATTTTGCATATCTTTCATTACATTATGTAACTTGAAATATGTTAATGAATTTTGAATCAAAATTAAAGTTTAAAAAAAAAATGAGAGAAACAAAAATTATTGGCAATTCTTTGGACTTCAATTTTAACTGTTGTCTCAGAATTCCGTGTGCTCATCGGCAACAACTGAAAAAGATTCTTGATAGAAGAAAAAGTGGAAGCGGACATAGAAATTGTGCTAGAGTGGACAAAGAAGAAGGGTAAATTGAAACAAATTTGGAGGAATAGTAGAGGATAAGGACGAGAGACGGAGAAAGAGGGAGGGAGAGAGAGGGAGAGAGAGAGAGAGAGAGAGAAAGGGGGGGGGGTTAATAACTGGGCAGAGTTAGAACAGAGACCGAATGAAGAATAGATAGAGAGATGTGACAGAATGAGAGAGAGAGAGAGAGAGAGAGAGCGAGAGAGAGACAGGAGTGAGGATGGAGAGAGGGCGTAGGAGAGAAAGAGACCAGATTTGTTTTGTTTATGACAGAAGTCTGTAAAATTATACATTTGTATAAATCAAATGTAAATTATTGCTTTAAAAAAATCATTTCATCAACGTTCATCTTAAGGCTTCTTTTGGGCGTCCTCGCCTCTTTAGTTTCTTTATGTCCGATTGTAATGCCTGTTTGGTGATTCGCCAGGATAATGAATGCATGTATGTATGTAAATACAAGTTCACTAATCAAAGAAATAGATCCTGAAAGCTACACAAGCTTTAAACGACTAATGATGCATTTTCTGTGTTGATTAATTAAACGTCTTGCTTCCCTTGGCGGCAGTTCATTTCTTGCAGCTCCATGGTTTAACCCCATGTCCATCAGTCTAGACAGGGACACGGAATCATGCCATTTGCTGTCTTCGTCTCGCGATATGTGCTGAGCATGGCTGCACTGACTGTCTGTTCCAAACTTAACAGCATTACCTTTCCTTTGGAGTGTCAGGTCAAACCAGCCTAAAATTGGCACCATGTACAGTCATGAGAATTAAATGCGGCCACCGTGATATTGACCTTCTTCTTCTATTTCTTCTTTTTCTTATTCCTCTTTTTCTTCTTCTTCTTCTTTCTTCTTCTTCTTCTTCTTCTTCTTCTTCTTCTTCTTCTTCTTCTTCTTCTTCTTCTTCTTTTTCTTTTTCTTCTTCTTTTTCTTCTTCTTCTTCTTTTTCTTTCTTTCTTCTTCTTCTTCTTCTTCTTCTTCTTCTTCTTCTTCTTCTTCTTCTTCTTCTTCTTCTTCTTCTTCTTCTTCTTCTTCTTCTTCTTCTTCTTCTTCTCCTCCTCCTCCTTCTGTAATAATAGAGCGGTTCACATGTTGTTTTGTGGGCTGCATATAGCATATGATATCTGTGACTCTTGGCGCAACACATCAAGTAAGTGATCTGTGATTTAAAGTGAATGTCAAGGAAAAAGTTTGATTCTGTGATCTAATATTATGTATGTTAAGTTGTGTGATCTATTAGCTGTTTGTGTGAGTGTTATTTTATTAGGGCCATGGTTGAATAGTCCAGACTAGGCAGGTCATTTACAGAGCGTCGTCCCATTCTAGCCAGCCGGAAAGAAAGCCTGTCCCACACCAGTTCTTCCGCCTCATGCACTTGTGTGCCCAATGTGTCACTTATATCATGCGCCTATCATATTGCTGGTTGAATCCTGCCTCTTTTAACTGATGCTATGCTGACTGCGACTGTTTTTTTTTTTTTTTCAATTCTAGGGACGTTTGATATGTCCAAAACATTTTAGTTTCTAAAATCAGGGTGCTGTTTATTAGCTAGTTTTCCTTGATGTTCAGATCCTTTAAGATATCCGTATATATATTTTTTTATCCGTGGTTTTATAAGTATTTTCTTTAGCGTTTCAGCTAAAAAGCTTATACTTTCTGACTTCAATGATTACGAATTTCAAGTGAAAAAAGAATGAACCACCTGTGGGAAATAGGTTTTAAACGAGGACAACCATGTTGAAACCGGTTGTAGGGATAAAGTAAGAAGCTATGTCAGTCAACTCCTACTGTGTATGTTGAGCATGGAGACACTGAAATTGCTGCTGCTTCGGAGGACTGTGCTGACAGTGGGTCTGTCCGATGCGCTAGGATGTCGATACCGGACAACAAGTGACAAGTGGAAGCAGAATAAACATGTAAAAAGTGAACTAAAAACAACATTTTACCAAAATAACAAAATAAAAAAACACACACACAAGCTCGCGAACACACACACACACACACACACACACACACACACACAGAGCGTGAAAACTATAGAAACGCACACAAATAATTTTATCTTCACAAATCAAAATTATAAACAAAACAGTCCAAACATGAATCTACAAAGGAATGAGATTGAAAAGAACTCCTTGGCTTCCACTTTCGCTATTTCCGGTGTCGATGAAGATACGTTTTCTTCCTTCCGACTCGAACATTAACAAATCCTGCTGTTGTAGAGTTTCACAAATGTTATCTTTCCATATTATTCTTGTTCTACCTCTTAATCTGCGCCCTTTTCCACTTTTAGTGTATCCCTCGTATGGCATGGCGTCACTAGACATTCTCTCTAACTGAACACACTATTTGATTTGCTGTCTTTGTACGTAATTTACAACTGGTTCGGTGCTGATTTTTTTTTCTCGAATGACCTCATTCCATAGGATATCTCTTCTGGTCACTCCTGCAATCCTTCTCAGGCATCTTATATCTATGAATAATTTCAGAAAGCACACACACACATACACGTGTAAATAGCGCAATGTGAAGTACATCAGAATTGCTTGTGTGCTCAAGAAATCCACACTTTCTGTGATAAATACATTCACAAATACATAATCTTACCGAAGTATATCAGTTCACATATATCTTTCACATTAAGGTTGTCACCCTGTGGGATGCAATTTTTGTTATTTTGAAGCCCCGTTCTGGCTGTTGCTGTGAGCCCTAATTTAACCTGACAGTTGAAAGGGGTTTCCGGGACCTCTCCACGGGTGATCCTCATTTACATGTTAGCAATTTGTGTCACCGGGTGTTTTTCGCTCAGGGTGATGTCCTTGTGCGGTAAAACCTACTTACTTACTTTCAGATGTTCGCGAAAAATAGAAACCGCATTACAATTTCTCTCCAGAATAAAAGTTAGAGGTGCAAACAGAAGGACAACTCTAAGGGGGAAGTGGAGTGGGGGGGGGGGGGAGAGGGGTCTTTTTCTGAACGGGGCCTCAAGTGTTCTAACCCTGGTTTAAGTGTGTAATAACAATCGACTGGCGTAACGCTTAGACGCTCACCCGAAGGTCTTGAGTTCAAATCTTCACAGAGCTGGTTGTTATTTTTTAGAGTGATCTTGGCTTCCAGCGTAAAATGTGTACTAGGTAAAGTCGTGGGAAGTAAAGGCAGTAGTGTGATGGTAACCTATAGCCCAATTAGTGCCGAGTGATCTATTACATATAGGTCTAGCACTATACACCCAATCTTTTGTGTAAGGTGGCGACATAATGGACACATCCTGACATGAGACGCAGAGAAACCAAAAGGCAGTGAAATAGGAAGTAAAGCGATTGAAGTAGCGACGACAAAAAAACACCTCTAAAACAAACACTGTTGAGAAAGGCCAAAAGTTTTACACTGGATCCCATCTTGGATATCGAAGGGATTGCACACGTTAGAATTGAATGGTGGATTAGACGGCGAGCCCTATGTGACAAATAATGGGTCAACATGGCAACAGATGAATGAACTTTATAATCGCTTAAAATGTTCCTTTACTTTCAAATGGTCTGATTCGCAAACAACTATAACCATATATTTGCAATAATAGGAAAAAGCATAAGCAAATATATAAAAGAAAACTATACATATATAGCAGTTATATCGCTAAACCAGTTATTCTTTCATGTCACCACAGTAAATTGCATACATGTTCTCTGGATCTTTCCCGCCTCTTTCACTTTTAACTTCCCTTGCCACGAAGTACTCAAGTTTCTCCCTCTCACTTCTTTATCTTCTTCTTCTCCTCACAGAACCGGGCTCTTATCACATCCCACTGAAAGAAACTCAGTCTCTCGCCAGATCTCCCGCCCCATATACTCTCCTACCCAAAGTGTCATCTGTATCCTTTGCTGATATTCATGTGGTCGGTCCCTGTTCCTCTTTCTCTTTTGATGTGGCCCAAATATATAGGTTTCTGAGCCAAGATGCTGTTTATTAGCCAATCTTCCTTGATGTTCAGATCTCTTAGTGTGTCAGTATGTCTTCCTTATGAGTTTTTAGGGGTGACCATATTCTCCATACAGATGCCCTGAAGCCCCTACCACTTTTACACACACACACACACGTACGCACGCACGCAGACACGCACACACACGCACGTACGCACACACACACTCGCACACATACATACACACACGCGCGCGCGCACACACAGAAACACAACATTTTAGCTGGTGTAGGGCTAAAGTGGCCTATGCCCTCAGGTTGTGAATCTCCTTGTTGCAGTTAAATAATATTATCATATTTTTTTTTCCTTTTCTGTTCACTCTCAGACTTTCTTGATTGCCTTTGATAAATGCAGTAGATATACCAGAGGTGTGGCTTGTTTTCAATGGTTCTAGCTGTATATCTTGAATCCTAAATTGCAACAACTAAATAAACAAATTTAACATTTCAGTCTCAGAAGACAGGTTACAAGAGCATACAACATAAGAATGGAAACATCAAGGTGCAGAGGAAGGCCAAGAAAAATATGGATTGATGGAGTTAAGAACTTGATAAAACTCAATAATTTCACCATACAGCAAGCTAGCGAGCGCGTGTAATCCAGAAAAACCGATCATTAGCCGTGCCTGCGACGCCTAAGAGCATAAAGCAGAGAAAGACAAGAGCGAGCGAGAGAGAGAGAGAGAGAGAGAGAGAGAGAGAGAGAGAGAGAGAGAGAGTCCCAGAAGGTCATAGCTGATGACACCCAAAAAATAGATGTGACAACAATAAAAGTATAAACGCACTACATCCAAGGGGATCAAATGCCCAGTACACTGTAGGAAACAAAGATGTTGTTGAATGCTCCCGTATGTCCGGATTAAAAATAAAATTCACTAACATGCACATTTAGTTACCAAGAATAAGAAATGCAGCCACGCGTGGTGCGTTGTTCGGTACTGAAAAAGGCTAACAAATACAAAACACACAGTCATAAACACACACGCACAAACAAAATATTCGTAAAAGATACGCATGATTATATCTTCACAGATCGAAATGATAAAAACGCACTCCAATCCAGAATCAACAAAAGTACACGAATGAGATTGGAAAGCAATAACACAGGAGTAACTGGTGAAATGTGAAGTACATTCAAACAGCAAGTGGGCTTGAAAATTCATATAAGCTGTGAAATACGTGCACATTTACATTTGCTTACCGCAGTACATCAACTCAAGTTAAATCTTCCACATGTTCGCTTTAAATGAAGAAAAAAAGAAATCGAATTAAAATGCAGTTCAAATTAAAAAGTTCGTTCCTTTGTCTCTTGATATAGTTCATGCCACGTCATCGTCATTATCATGTAGCAGGTCTCCTGCAGAAAGGCGCTCTCATCACAGCTCACGTGAAAGAAACTCAGTCTCT
>CAJHNH020002301.1:112500-114852 GCA_905116865.2 Candidula unifasciata | reverse complement strand
TTAAAAAGATAAATAGCCAAATATAATATGACCGCCAGAAAAACAGATAAAAAAATATATTTTCCCAAACTGTGCTGCGAGTTGTAACTTTTTAAAACGCCACTGCAGAGATTAAAAATTTTGAGAAGCGCCCGATTATTTGTTACTTTTTATCATGTCTACATTTAGACATCTTTTCCCCATCCCCGTCCTTCCCCCCCTGTTTCCAATTTTTGCCCCAGCCCCGATCTCGAGAAGCAGGCATTTGATATGCTTCAGACTCAAAGAAGAAACGGGACTTGATTCATTATTACTTCCCTTTTTTTGCCCGGAACCCGTCTCACTGCTGGCTGTTTACTAGCCTTTTGCAACAGGATTTTTTATCGTCCGACTACTTGTATCAATGTCTCTGCGGAAAGCAATCGCTATTCGTATGATGTTACTATCTGTGTATATTATCTTCCTTCACCAACCATTCTGCAGACACGGCCAGTTTGTCTGCCTCTTTCATCTCCTCCCCCTCGGGAACTACGTCTAAAATCAAATGTGAGAGAAAAAGGGTACCATAATTATTGATGACGTTAAAGACATTTCTTCACCCACACAAATGCCAACAGCCCATTTGGGTCTACGGACCTGATGGTGTGTTTGTATGCGATATGTCCCTAAACAAGGGGAAATTAAGCTATAAAAATGCCATAATCGGTAAACCCAGAGAGGGTGAAGCCGAGGAGATAGTTTGGAACGCCTTGAGCTCGCTCAACAATTGTTTGTAGGGAAACATAGGTGGAACCCCCGGGTGCACCCACCCCCCACTAATTATAATGGGGCCTATCCCCGTCATTACAAAATATGTCAGGAGGATAGCTGACCCACTTAAACATGTTAAGACGTTCTATTTTTGCATATTTATTAACACTAAAATATTGTTTGCTATTCTGAATACAATCATTATAATTATTATTATTCGCATTTAAACAAGGCATAAGTCCCGTGAGCAACAATTATAAAGGGGTATACCCCCTTCCCCCTCCCCCCCCCCCACCCCTACCAATCAGAACTTCTTGGTGGTAGCGCGCCTGATTGGACATTTGACGTAGCCCCCAAATTTTAATCGAGTAAATGCCACTCAGTGGGTGATCTAGTTTCCAGAACATATACCAGTGCCCATTTCAGGCTGGGTCTACATGGGATCTAAACTTTAAAAAAAAATCTTAATCGGGATTCGAAATCATAACTATTTAACGGGGATGCCAGAGCGCTACCTCTGCACCTAACATTATTATAAACCACTTCCACACAAATTAAAGTGTGCAATTTTTTTATTTTTTTTTTTTAATTGTACGATGAAAAAAAAAAAAAAAACAGCAGTCCTGTCCTTAATTAACGATAACGTTATCTTTATTTATAGCTACATATGCAATATGTCTCAGTACATGAACAGGCAACCTTTGCTGAATTATTTCATGCTGTTTTAAAAATACTTTAACATTGAAAGAATCGACGTCACAAATTACGAGAAAAATTCCCCATACACATTACGTGTAAAGTCTGTTATCTCGTTACGATACCGTGCGTGCGTGTGAGGGGAGGGGGCGGGATTAAGACTTGTCATTTTAGTTTACCTTTACCTGGGTCGGCTCTGTGGCTAAGCTGATGCGAACGCTTCGTAATGCCGGGGTTCCGGGTTCGATCCCAGCTGCAAGCCATGCGCCTTGCGTTGGTTTCGACAGTGGTATCAGGGGGCCGACCGTCCAGAAGGAAATGGCAAACTACTGGACGTAAATTTGCCTAGAGAAACCACACAACAGCCAGGGGCTGCTGGGGTTGGTTCTGCAACGTCCTGTAAAGGATATGCAACTAACCTATACCTATACTGCACTTGGACACTCATTTATGCCTTTCTTTTCTTTTCTTTGTTTCTTTGTTTATTTCTTTCTCCCTTTCTACTGTTTTTTTTTTCCTGTATTTTGAGCATATGTTTCAAGTGTAACTAATGTACCAACATGTGCGCACTCGCACAGATTATTTTCCCTCTCTTTGAGCCAGTTCGAGGAGGAATACCAGCGAATCAATATCTTCTAGAAAGCTGTGGGCGAATTAGGGCGCGCTAACCGTGTCGGCCACTAAAAGTCTCCTGAAGTTAATGTTGCTTTCATTTGTTACGGTCCGATGTATCAACTGTGCTCTTGTCACTTGGTCGTTAAGGTAGCCGACTGATCAAATTGGCTACTGCAGCGACAATATATTTAACTTCGAATCTCACAGAACCTGTTGTATAGTCACCATTTCATCTTGTCCCTGTCCGAGAGTCCGAATAAGTGCAGCAGAAGTTGTTCGAGGCCTGGTGTTATGACCCAGGTCGACCCACCA
>CAJHNH020002301.1:90000-100000 GCA_905116865.2 Candidula unifasciata | reverse complement strand
CTACCGATTGTGAATCAAAGGAACTTAGAAATGTAGTGTTTGGCCAGTTCCTTGTATAGAATTCCTCGTGATTGTTCAGACTCGCGAATTTGAGTATCGCGGATACTTGGGAGTTAGTGGAAGTCTCTAGTCAGTACAAGATGGTTCTAAAATGTTGTTGCGTATCCTTTACAGGACGTTGCAGAACCAACCCTAACAGCCCCTGGCTGTTGTGTGGTTTCTCTAGGCAAATTTACGTCCAGTAGTTTGCCATTGCTTTCTGGACGGTCGCCATCTACCTGTGTAATAAAACCTATTAGTTGCGGCAAAACTGAGTAGAAGCAATGGAAAGTGTGAGGGGCAAGCCGGCGGCCGTAGGCACAGAGGCGGTGATAGCTCGCTGATCCAGGAATAACAGCAAGGTTGATTCTTCGTTACAGAGCTTCTTCTTCTTCTTCTTCTTCTCTTCCACCTTGTACCTCATCGAAGTGTCGGGGGGAGATGTAATGTTCGTTGATGGGAGCTGTCAAGAGCACTATTAAGACTGATGTTCATTTTTGTAAGGCTGTTCTTAATGCCATCACTCCATATTTTCCGAGCTCTTCCACTCGCTCTATACCCGTTGTAACGTTTTAGTGTGGCTCGCTGTGGCGGATAGTACCAGGGCATTCTTGTTAGGTGTCCAAACCACTTCATTTGTTGTTTGATGACCTGTAAGACTGGCTTTATTCCTAGCATTCGTCTGATTTCATGATTTCGTATTCTGTCTTTCCTTGAAACTCCTGCAGCTCTTCTAAGGCCTTTCATCTCAGTTGTCACAATTTTACGTTCATTGGAGGATGTAAGTGGCCACGTTTGGCATTGATAGCATAGTGTTGGCCAAAAAATAGTTCTGATAAGATTCTCTTTAGTACTCCGAGGTATCTGCTTGTGTGTCAACAGGGGAGATAGTTGACCCATTATTTGATTAGCTTTGGCACATCTGGAGCTAATTTCTCTGTCCAGTTTTCCGTCAGATGTAAAAATTGCTCCCAAATACTTTAATTCCTCGTTACAGATCGCCGCTGGTAAATATTAAGAGGATGCGGAGTATTGGTGTAGTAAACTCGTGAATGCCATCATTATGATATAGACAGCATTTTGTGTGATACATTATACACGCTAAGGGTGGGGGTGGGAGCTGAACACCAATAATGATTAGAGCTTGAAAGGGTTCTCATTATGTCTAAGGTCTCAAATTCCAGTGTCACTGATTTATTTAGATGTTTTACTTCTGTGTTTCCTACACACAGTGTGCCTATTGTAGCTAAATTTTTTTTAAACTACCACTCTTCACACCATATCTGAAAACACTTGATTTTCCACATTTGACCTTTCCATCAACCTGCTTCTTTAACTGCTGCTAATGAGACAGATTAGTGTCAATATTTCTGGATTCTGGTGGGACTAATTGCTCGTTTACCAGTTTTAATCAAAGCGTCAGTGAGGGATATTTCATTTGATTTTCACTGGCACGGGAACGGAACAAGTATGGGGAACAGTAAAGTTGAAACCTCGACAAAGACTAAGACTAAGTCTTCACGAATGGTCCCTTGCCCTGGACCCCGCGAGCTAATCTTTGTATCTCAAGTGAGGTTGAATAAACAATACAAAAACGTATGTCATATTTATATAAGGAGTTTGCCTCTATCTCGCCACGCCAAAACTAAAATATACAAAACGTTGATAAGACCAGTCATTCTATATGGCTCTGAAACTTGGAGCACAACTAAAAGAGATGAAGCCTTATTGAAATAAAGTTTAAAAACAGAGTTTTACGACAAATCTTTGAACTCAGCAAAGATGCAAACAGCAGGGAATGGAGAATGAGAAGCAACAACGAAATGTATAAACTGTTTAAATCACCATTGATCACCGGCATGATGAGAGCTAATAGGCTGAAATGGCATGTCATATTGAGACAATGTCAGATGACAGGGAGGTAAAAACAGTATACACGATGGAGCGAAAGAGTCGTAGACAAGGAGGCAAACCAAGAAGACGATGGAGAGATAATGTCCAGACAGACCTGCAAACACTTGGTGTCACCAGCTTGAAACAGAAGGCCAACCAGAGAGATGAATGGAGGCGGATGAAATCTGCAGCAATGAACCACAAGGGCTCGCAATACTCAAGAAGAAGAAGATAAGAAGGCCGTAGTAAAAGAAGAAAAGAAGGCAGTAGTAGAAGAAGTTAAGAAGGCCGTAGTAGGGGAAGATAAGAAGGCCGTAGTAGAAGAAGATAACAAGGCCGTAGTAGAAGAAGATAAGAAGGGCGTAGTAGAAGAAGATAAGAAGGCCGTAGTAGAAGAAAAAAAGAAGGCCGTAGTAGAAGAAGATAAGAAGGCCGTAGTAATGTGATACTGTGCCATCTAATCTGTGATTATGCTTTAACACCATTTTTATTGAAGTGCCAATGAAATAAATTTATTTTAAATATTATCGACCATAATTTTTCGTTTTTGTAAGTGGGTTTTGTGTTAGCCCAGCGCCCTGGGTCCATGTTGTTGTTAAGACGCCCTCGTTAAAACCACATATTTTGTAGACGAAGCAGAACTAGAAAGGCGACGTTGTAAATATAACTGCAGCTTCACTTGCAAGAATATTTGCTTCATATTCACTGATTTGTAATAGTAATTATTGTTCCCTAAAGTGCATGTCGTGTAGCGTTGATATTCATGTCTATCCGTATCATTCTGTCTCTCACACGCTTAGTCTGTTCTGACACAGATGATTTCCCATTCCGTAATGGCACACAGTCCAGCATCTTCTGTCTCTCTCTGTTTCTTTCCCTTCTAACGACCTTTTCCTGTTTGTTTTTCCTTCCTTATAATGTGAGCAAAGAATATTTATATGTATTTGTTTTATCTATATATATGTAGTCTCTTTCGGATGTGGGTAACAGTTTTCTTTGTTCATTAATTTCTGTCAAGGCATCTTCGTTATGCTTATTGTATGTGCACTCATCCTACAAAATATTTTTGGCAAGGTGCTAGAGAAGATTTTTGTTTTTAAACTACACGTGTTTTTTTTTAAACCGAAAAAGGTCCTGTCAAAAGGTTTGGGTAGTTACCGGCCACGGAAAGATACCTGGTCAAATACAGCTAGTTCTGCTTCTATTGATTTTCAGGGGTTCAAGAATAGTCAGGAGACGGTTGTGGCAGCACTTGATCTTGGGGATGCTTACAAAACAGTCCTGATATTCTGATATCTGCGCTCATGGAGAACGGAGTTTCTCCGTGGCTGGTGAACTATTTAGCAGCTGTCCTGCATTCATGTATGGTTGCCTTTTGCATGGGAACATAGACCTTCGAACCATTCATGTAGTGTAGTATAGAAACGGAACTACCCCTGGGTTCTGCAATTTCACCAGTGCTCTTCAATGTGTCCACAAGCAAGATTGCAGAACTTGAAACACCAGGTGTTGGAAGGAAACTGGCATGCTCTCTGGACAATAGAATTATAAGAGCTAATGTTCCATGCCTCACAATTAATAACAGCAACATCAAAGGAGTAGGTGAACGGTGGTACCTAGGTATCATTTTTGATAGAAGCTTGTCCTTCAGAATTTTTCGCTTGCTGTTGAAGATGGGGACGGAGCGCTTATGGGAGTGCTCCAAGTGCTGTGATGTCGATTCCTTTTTCAACATTTAACATTCTGAGTACCGTGTCATTAAAAACGTGTTAAAATAATAATAATTTAAATGAATAACAAAAAAAGTGATATCGTTAAATAAATTTTATTTCTCCGAATATAAAATGTATTCTTACTACACTGAACAAGCCACCAATCTTCATTTGTGTGTGTGTGTGGGTGTGTGTTTGTGTGTGTCTGTGTCTGTGTGTGTGTGTGTGTGTGTGTGTGTGTGTGTGAAGCTTGGTTCGTTATCTCACAGATCACTAGAACCATGGTTCGTTATCTCACAGATCATTAGAACCATGATTCGTTATCTCGCACGATCACTAGAACCATGGTTCGTTATCTCACACGATCGCTAGAACCATTGTTCGTTATCTCACAGATCATTACAACCATGATTCATTATCCCACAACATCATAGAACCATGGTTCATTATCTCTCACTATCACTAGAACCATGGATTGTTATCTGACACGATCACTAGAACCATGATTCGTTATCTCACAGATCATTAGAACCATGATTCGTTATCTCACAGATCACTAGAACCATGATTCGTTATCTCACAGATCATTAGAACCATGATTCATTATCCCACAACATCATAGAACCATGGTTCGTTATCTCGCACGATCAATAGAAGCTTGCTTTGTTATCTCACACGATAACTAGAAGCTTGGTTCGTTATCTCACAGATCATTAGAACCATGGTTCGTTATCTCACACGATCACTAGAAGCTTGGTTTGTTATCTCACACGATCACTATAACCATGATTAGTTATCTCACACGATCACTAGAACCATGTTCGTTATCTCACAGATCATTAGAACCATGGTTGGTTATCTCGCACGATCACTAGAAGCTTGGTTTGTTATCTCACACGATCACTAGAACCATGGATTATTATCTCACGCGATCACTTTTTTTTTAACGTATCCAGAAACCATGAGTTGTAAACCCTTTGGCTCGGTACTATGGATATCGCAACCCTTCGGCCTTGATTCCATTATAGGTACTGGTAATCTGGGAGAAATGTGGCTTTTCTGCCTACCCCCGGGAGTGAACCCGGACCACAAGGAGTTCGTCACCCGGCCGCCGCGAAAGTCAGGTTTAAGCAACTTCGCTAGAGAGCCAGGCAAACACACGATCACTAGAACCATGGTTCATTATCTCTCACTATCACTAGAACCATGGATTGTTATCTCACAGATCATTAGAACCATGGTTTGTTTTTTCCCACTATCACTAGAACCATGGATTGTTATCTCACACGATCGCTAGAACCATGGTTCATTATCTCTCACTATCACTAGAACCATGGATTGTTATCTCACAGATCATTAGAACCATGGGCCAGTTATATGTTTTCTGTTAGCCCACGTCGTCTTTTCACGCCATCTAGGCATGTAATTGCTACTTTTCCATCAGAACAAATAATAACCTCTACGGAGGAGGGGAAGTAAGGAAACAATGAGGTAAAGTAGGTGAATGCAGTGGCTAGGTGTGATCAAATCGCATGTATAAGCGTCAGCAGGTAACGATTACTCTGAAAAGGGCACCAAGTGATAGTTTCCTCCCTGTCGCTTCACTGTTAAAAGTATGTATGCACAGCTAGATCGCAGTGGTAGTAACTGGTAGCTTTCACACGTTACTGTTTTTGCATGACTGGCATAAGCATGCAGTGTGTTCCCTTTTCGCTATGTTCGTGACGTACACCGAGTGATGTGTTTGTGATAATTAGTAAACAGTGATAATAAATCATAAAAAGTTACTCCGAATAGGAGATTTACAAATTTAGAGACATAGTAAGTAGTTTGGTCAATACAGCTCGAAAAAAAACTTTCACTCAATTTATAAAAACACCTTTATTGTATATTAGATCATCTTCTTGGCTTCTTCTTCATGATCACCGGCTGTAAACTCAAATATAAAGTTTTGGTTGTTCGTCCACCTCTGAACGTTAGCCGTATTACATAACTTGAGTTTTGCAAGCAATTCGTTTTACATATCTGACTTTTTAATGCAGACTTTTGGTTTCTTGCCTCACAAGAAGATGCATTCCGAATTTGAAGTAAGTCCTCAATTAGTCGAATCTTACGACATGCTTGTAGGGGACGGGGTGGGTCTGTTCTTGTTTTTCCTCTTAATGGAGCCCGGAACCCACTCAGGGAGTTATTAAGTGATAAGAACATATTTTTACTTCTAGGCCAAAAGGGAACAAATTAATTTTAGCCTTCCCTTTCAATTATAGTATCGCTTTTGCAAGTGATGCTAAATCCACATGTTGTAGGACACACGTTGGTTCTGCAACGTCCTGTAAAGGATACACAACTAACATAACTATGCTGAAGTTGGTTTTGCAACGTCCTGTAGAGGATACACAACTAACATAACTATGCTGGGGTTGGTTCTGCAACGTCCTGTAAAGGATACACAACTAACATAACTATGGTGGCGTTGGTTCTGCAACGTCCTGTAAAGGATACACAACTAACATAACTATGGTGGGGTTGGTTCTGCAACGTCCTGTAAAGGACACACAACTAACATAACTATGCTGGGGTTGTTTCTGCAACGTCCTGTAAAGGATACGCAATTAACATAACTATGCAGGGGTTGGTTCTGCAACTTCCTGTTAGGATACACAACTAACACAACTATGCTGGGGTTGGTTCTGCAACGTACTGTAGAGGATACACAACTAACATAACTATGCTGGGGTTGGTTCTGTAACGTTCTGTAAAGGATACACAACTAACATAACTATGCTGCGGTTGGTTCTGCAACGTCCTGTTAGGATACGCAACTAACATAACTATGCTGGGGTTGGTTCTGCAACGTTCTGTTAGGATACGCAACTAACATAACTATGCTGGGGTTGGTTCTGCAACGTTCTGTAAAGGATACACAACTTACATAACTATGCTGGGGTTGGTTCTGCAACGTACTGTAGAGGATACACAACTAACATAACTATGTTGGGGTTGGTTCTGCAACGTTCTGTAAAGGATACACAACTAACATAACTATGCTGGGGTTGGTTCTGCAACGTACTGTAGAGGATACACAACTAACATAACTATGCTGGGGTTGGTTCTGCAACGTTCTGTAAAGGATACACAACTAACATAACTATGCTGCGGTTGGTTCTGTAACGTTCTGTAAAGGATACACAACTAACATAACTATGCTGGGGTTGGTTCTGTAACGTTCTGTAAAGGATACACAACTAACATAACTATGCTGGGGTTGGTTCTGCAACGTCCTGTTAGGATACGCAACTAACATAACTATGCTGCGGTTGGTTCTGCAACGTCCTGTTAGGATACACAACTAACATAACTATGCTGGGGTTGGTTCTGTAACGTTCTGTAAAGGATACACAACTAACATAACTATGCTGGGGTTGGTTCTGTAACGTTCTGTAAAGGATACACAACTAACATAACTATGCTGCGGTTGGTTCTGCAACGTCCTGTTAGGATACGCAACTAACATAACTATGCTGGGGTTGGTTCTGCAACGTTCTGTTAGGATACGCAACTAACATAACTATGCTGGGGTTGGTTCTGCAACGTTCTGTTAGGATACGCAACTAACAAAACTATGCTGGGCCTCAGCCTCTGGCCTGCAAAGACCCCCGTTTTCAACATTTGAGCCCCTGGGTCAAGTGGGTTGAATAGACCCGGTCTACACAAATATGAGACTAGCATCATATGTCCGATGTGCTAGTGCCGTAAAATTTGTTCTTTGCTCAACTTTGTGCAGCAGTTACCATCCACAGCAGGTAAATAGTTGCATGTGAAAAACTAGTATAAATATCAATCAATGGAAGGTTATTGATACAAAGAAAAAATACATATAAACAAAAATACTGCATTGTTAAAAAAAAAAACATGGCACCATACAGTATGGTAAAAAAAAAAGAAACTATAAAGCGTGTAGCAGATATTTTAAAAAATGGCACGAAACAACTTAAAAGGAAAAGAAAAAACAGGATTCTTATCACTATGTCCACCCGAAAAGCGCTGGTTTCAATGTTCACCATCCCACACGATCACTAGATTCCGTGTCTTTGTTGTTGATCCGATTTCGACACTCGGCCATGCAACGTGCGTATTTATTTACCTTTCCTGTTTGACTGTGTTGTTCTAAAGACGCTCACGCTGTGTATTTTGTGCATTGCCTGCATTGCCTGTTTCCTTTTATGCTCTTCTTCTTCTTTTTAATAATGAATGATTAGTGAGCACTGTCTTCATAACATTGTGAACACATTTTTTGCATAGCTGAACAGATATGAATTGAAAATGTAAAATTTAACCGTAAATACATATTAAAATCAGTTTGATGTTTTATTCATACTAGGGCTGTACCGAATTGTGATTTTTACTATTCGGCCGAATACGAATACGCTGGACCCCTATTCGGCCGAATACGAATACGAATAGTGAATAATCATCATCATGTACTTTGCCGGCTGGCATAGGCGATTATGCCTCGCCACGATCTGCATCACGTATTAGTTCGTGTGCTGACACACCTCCGTGAAAAAACTTCGTTCCATGTTGTCAGCATTTTTGTCTCACTGAAGGTATTTCCAGCTGTACTAAACAGGAAAATACGACAAATACAGAGAGTCAAGATGAAAACCCGCAAGGCGAAACATTAAAAACAAAAATAACGCCGACGAAGGGAAAACAATGCGTCCTCACAAGTCACCCGCCCCCGCGAAGCTCAAACGGAAACAAGTTCGCGACATCAAAGACCACGCGCGGCCATAGAGAGGGACACCGCCGAGCAGACAACCACCTGGAAGATCACATAAACGAGAAATCCGGTGCAGACGAAGAAACAAGACGCCGAGCGGCAACGCCAGGAGATCATCAACAACCGAGACAACGTGATATAACACTTACGACAGTCCGTTTTTTTTTTTTTTAAACCACCAGTCCAGAAACGGTTGTGAGGTAACCACTATTCGTATTCGGCCCGACCGCAACTATTCGGCCGAATACCGAATAGTTATTGGGTCCACTATTCGGCCCCGAAGTGTATACGAAGCGAATATTCGGTACAGCCCTAATTCATACTCAGACATTCACATTTTTAATGATATAATTTCTGCGAACAAATGAAACAAGCAAAAACCTGTTTCTATACGTAGTTCAAACTACAACCATGTAACATGGTCCTCACATTGCCATCGAAATTCACCAGTGCCCGACAGTGGAAGTTCAATCTCTGTGTCATTCACTGTGACAGCGCGAAGACATCTGTACTGTGGTTTATCTCTCATAGCTTTTATAATTCCAGCAACGTTGTACGGTTCATCAACTGACGGCGCAGTCACCAGTGCCTCCACGATAACTCTACACTTAAACTTACCTGAAAAGAGGTTAAAAAGATGTAAACATACTTTATATATATATATATGCTGCTATCACTCGAATCAATACTTCTCTGTGATTTGCTCTGTCTTTCCAGTTGACGACTCTTAATGTTTGTATGCCAGTTTTGATATTATCTTATATATACATAAATTTTAAGAAAAAAAGGGTCCTTCTTTGCCTTGACTTGAGTTGAGTATGTGAGCCACCTTTTTATTTCTAAAGAAGCAAATCTTTAAGAGGGTGAGTTTTAGAATTATGGATGCATAATTGTCTAGCTTGATTACCTTGGGACAGATTTCCAGGAACCTTGAGAGTATCTAGGCAGACGTAGTTTTCAAACACCGAGTAATCTTCATTTATATAAAAACTGATACAACAATACAATTAGTCTTTTAAGGCTTTTAAACCTGGAGTACAATTAAATTAGAAAAAGCCCTGATAAAAACACTTGTATACAGTTTTACGTTGAATCTTTGGATTTTTTACAATTACACAAAGTGTGAAATAAAGAGTGAAGCAACAACAAAATTCACAATCAGTTAAACCACTATCGATAAATGGTTTAATGAGGGCTAATATACTAAATAGGCTGGGGTATACTGAGAGAATAGAAGATGACAAAGAGTCAAAAACTCTGTTACACAAGGCAGTTAAATGGCCGAATACCATGCGGCAGACCAAGAAAACTGTAGAGAGATAATATCAAAACTGGCATACAAACATTAAGAGTCGTCAACTGGAAAGACAGCAAATCACAGAGAAGTATTGATTCGAGTGATAGCAGCAGCTTTAAACCTCAAAGACACGGAATGCTGAAGAAAAAGACGATGCGTCACTTTATTGTTATTATCATTAATAATGTTATTATACACTAAAATAAGAAAACCTTATATCCACTGAACCCGTTTCTGTCAGATAATATTTACACCCCCCCCCCTCCCAAAAAAAAA